>ML664230.1:2714603-2763480 GCA_007570785.1 Antilocapra americana | reverse complement strand
TGTGTGTGTGTGTGTGTGTGTGTGTGTGTGTGTGTGTGTGTGTGTGTGTGTTTTAGGGACTTCCCCAGTGGTCCAGTGACTAAGACTCTGCTCCCAATGCAGGGGACCTGTGTTTGACGTCTAGTCTCAGAACCAGCTCCCACCAGCCTCAATTAAGAGTTGGCATGCTGCAACTAAAAAAATCCGCATGCCTTAACTAAGACCCGGCACAGTCAAAATAAAGAATTAACCTAAAAAACATTTTTTTTAAATGGTTCAGAGCACATCATTTTCAGAGATCTGGTCTAAGCCTTAACCACAGAAAACCTAATGATTTGAAAATACTTGAGAAGATTAAACTCCTGGCATTGTAAAATGCTTCTAGTCGAACCTGACGTCCCAAACCACGAAATAACAAATAACCACGATTCCACATTCAGCCTCAGTTCCCCTCATCCATCGATTTTTGAGGATGTCCGTGGTTTCAATATTTAAAAAAATTAAACCAACAATGTCAAGAGAATTCAGTTAGCTGAGATGTTTGACTAAGGATTGCAAAAGACTGAAGCGACTTCCCTGGTGGCTCAGTGTTAAAGAATCCGCCTGCAATGCAAGAGACTCCAGAGATGTAGGTTGGATCCCTGGGTGGGCAAGAACCCCCAGAGAATAGGAAGGGTAACCCATTCCGGTATTTTTTTGTCTGGGAAATCCCATGGACAGAGGAGCCTGGAGGGCTACAGTCCATGCGGGTCACAAAGAGCCGGACACGCCTGAGTGACGAAACACCAACAAAAGAATCAAAGACCCCATGCAAATACCAACAACCAAGAGCCCAAAGGAACACACCAGCTAGGCAACTCAAAATTCCGTAGCCTACATAGCTCCTTTTTCAACTTAACCTTTGTGATGGATCTGCAACTTTGGGAAGGTGAGAAATTAATGAGGACACACGTCCAGGACGGACAGCACTTCATTCATCTGACACCGCCTGCTTATCACCTCGCCAGGTTTTATTTGTTAACCTTCTTCCCAGAACAGCCTAATTTGAACAAGCCAATCAATTACCATTAAAAAGGACAAGTGAAAGACTCCACATCCCCCAAGGAAGCCTTAAATTTTCTAAGTAATTGAGAAGAAAACACAGCAGCTGAGATCGTAGCCCATTTAGAAGACTTAATTACAGATAAGTCAATGCTAAATAATTTATAGTCTTCCGTGCCTATGAACCAGACCAGAACAAATAGAGGGGAAATAAAAATTCTCTAGAATGGAGGCTCCTCCGTGGGGGTGATTGTTTAGTTGCCGAGTTGTGTTTGACTCTTTGTGAACCCCGTGGACTGTAGCCCCACCAGGCTCCTCTGTCCATGGGATCCTCCAGGCAAGAATACTAGAGTGAGTTGCCATGCCCTCCTCCAGGGGATCTTCCCGACCCAGGGATCGAACCTGAGTTTTCTGCATTGGCAGGCGGATTCTTTCTCCACTGAGACACCAGAGGAGTCCAGTCCCTGGGGTGAAAAGATGATGTTTGGCTTCCTGAAACACAACAAACACGGGTTGGAATGACTTTGCTTTCTCTGTCAGATATTAAAGGTTCAAAGAAGGATTGTCTGCACAGTGGGGAGGAGTCTCGTCCACTCAGACGCTGGGCAGAAAAGCTTCAGGCATCGGACGGGACCTTTTATATCTGCATAAAACTGCATCCGCCAGGCTGATTCCTTCACTTGTCAGCAGACGGCACAGAAAGGAGGTCAAAGGGCTGGCGCAGTGTCCCCGGCCTGCTCCCTTGAGGGTCTCAGCCCAGACTAGACCTCAGAGCTACTGGTTTCCAGAAAGCGCGTGTCCCTGTGAAACCAGGAGTCAAGCTTGTCGACCTGCATTCAACCGTCATTTACTGAGAGCCTTCTGCACGGCCTTGTGCTGTGATGGGAACACAGAATCTTCTCCACTTAGATCGCCAGGACTTCACAGGTGGCCCAGTGGTTAAGAATCCACCTGCCAACGGAGGGGACACAGGTTCGATCCCTCATCTGGGGAGATTCCCCCAGGCCATGGGGCAGGTAACCCCATGTGCCGTAACTACTGAACCCGCGAGCTGCAGTTACTGAATCAGGTTACACCTTAGATAATGTCCTCTGCAACTGGAGAAGTCACCGCAGTGAAAAGCCCATGTACTGCAACCAGAGAGTAACCTCCGCTCACCACAACTACTGAAAAAGCCACACAGCGCGATGAAGGCCCAGGACAGTCAAGAAAAAACAAAAAATTCCAACCGCCTGCCAAGAAGGATTCTGGAGGGACCACATCTCCAGTCCCGTTTGCTAACAATGTTCATGAGGTTATGCTGATACCTCACTGAGGTCCAAACTGTTCCATTCCTCAGGAGCCCATGTCACACTTCAATAAATATTGAGGAACACAGTGGAAAACCTTATTTCAGCAGACACCACGGAAAGGGAAGGAGGCAGGGCGCGTTGGAGGCAATGCTTAGATTCCATCAGTCAGTGCAGATCAGTCATTGATTTGTGTCCAACTCTCTGCGACCTCATGGACTGCAGCACTCCAGGCCTCCCTGTCCATCACCAACTCCCCGAGTTCACCCAAACTCGGGTCCATCGAGTCGGTGATGCCATCCAACCATCTCATCTCCTCTGTCGTCCCCTTCTCCTCTTGCCTTCAATCTTTCACAGTATCAGGGTCTTTCCCAATGATTCAGTTCTCCACATCAGGTGGCCAAAGGACTGGAGTTTCAGCTTCAGCATCCATCCTTATGCTGAATATTCAGGACTCCTTTCCTTTAGGATGGACTGGTTGGATCTCCTTGCTGTCATACATATTCATTAATATACAATGTTTATTTTTCCCTTTCTATGTTACTCTGTGTGACAGGCTCCAGGTTCATCCACATCCTAAGAACTGACTCAAATTCAATCTTTGTTAGGGCTGTATACTATTCCACCGTATATATGTAACACAGTTTCCTTGCCCATTTGTGTGTTGATGGCATCTAGGCAGCTCCCATGTCCTGCCTACAAACACTGGGGTGCTTTGTGTCTTTGTGAGTTACAGAGCGGATTAAGCTAGTTACAGGGCAGGCACTGAGACACAGATGTAGAGAATAGATTCCTTGGGCACATGGGCAAAAGGAAAGGGCGAGATGAATTGAGAGAGTAAAACATACACACACTCAAGCACAATGCAAGTCGCTCAGTCGTGTCCGACCCTGCAACCTACAGTCCACGGGATTCTCCAGGCCAGAATACTGGAGTGGGTAGCTGTTCCCTTCTCCAGGGGATCTTCCCAATCCAGGGATGGAACCCAGGTCTCCCACATTGCAGGCAGATTCTTGACCAGCTGAGCCACCAGGGAAGCCCAAGAATCCTGGAGTGGGTAGCCTATCCCTTCTCCGGGGGATCTTCCTGACCCAGGAAGGGGTCTCCTGCACTGCAGGTGGATTCTTGACCAGCTGAGAGATCTAGCACGTGTAAAGGAGTGAACTAGTGGGAAGTCGCTGTATTGCACAGGGTGACCAGCTCGGGGCTCTGTGATGACCTAGAGGGGTGGGAGGGAGGTTTCAAGGGAGCCCATAGATGTAGACGTATAAGTGAGTCACACCGTTGCACAGCGCAAACCAACAAAACTCTGTAAAGCAACTTGATGCCAATACAAAAAAAAATACAGAAAAAGGCATATGTTTACACAAAAGATCCCGAATCGCGTACAACAAAAATATATTTCCTTAATATTTACTGCAGTTCCCCAGCTCGACTCCGTTCCATCCTGATGTCAATTACCCACTTCCTAGAAGCCTGCTGAGTCACAATCCCCTGGCTGGCTCAGACACGCAAAACCGGGATCTGTGAACCACCTGGTGTGAACCCTGTAAGTGCCCTTAGTTAAAACGTCCAGGGGAGCAGAAGGCAGAAGTCGGAATGACTGAAGGCGCTTCCTCAAGCAGTCCTTTCCTCTCGATTCTGATCAAGATGGACAGGGGTGTATCACACCCGCTTTTCTGTGGATGGCCGTGGACTATCTCCCCGGGACAGGTCACTTTTAAACATGAATGTTCCTGAGCAAACTCCGGGAGATGGTGAAGGACGAGGAAGCCTGGCGTGCTGCAGTCCACGGGGTCACAAAGAGTCGGACGTCACTGAATCTCTGAACAGCAGCCACCCAGACCTCACCAGATGTCAGGGCTACGTGCACCCCAAATTTCAGCTGGCAAACACTTGCTACATCGTTAAGAGATTGTAGTGGGTGCATTCACAAAATTCCCAATTAGGAAAGCATACACCTATAGTATCCATAACTTGTTATATGCTAATGTGCACGGATGCTCAGTCCCTCATTCACGTCTGACTCTTTGTAACTGTAGCCCCGCCAGGCTTCTCTGTCCATGGGATTTCCCAAAGCAAGGATACTGGAGTGGGTTGCCATGGCCTCCTCCAGGGGATCTTCCCGACCCAGGGATTGAACCCAGGTCTTCCGCATTGCGGGCGGATTCTTTCCCAGCTGAGGCACCAGGGAGGCCCACATTGAGAGCTGTGCCGTCTAGAGCTCTAACTCCAGACCTAGTCACCACCGCCTCTCCTTAGAACCAGGGTGGCCTGCTTAATTGCCGTGACTGCTCCTTGCAGGGCAGCTGCCGAAACGATGACAAGCAGAACTCCGTACGCCTACTGGTGGTATGAGAAGGAAGACACGTACTGGGCTGGCCAAGGAGCTCCTTGGGGCTCCAGACTTTTCAGCCGACCCACTACTTGCGCAACGTCACACCTTGGTTACCTATATCTGATGTTCCTCCAAGAAGAAAATGACAATACAAAAAGAAAAAAAAAAAAGTTTCGGAATTCACAACAGGAACGCATTCGATTCATGTGCTGTTCTTGATCGCGGAGCCGTATATCCTGATGAGAAATGCGTGTGCGTCCAACTCCTTTGATAAACTAGGTAGGTCCACACAAGACAGAAAGAGCCAACTGCGATACGTTTGTTTTCTCATCTGTTATCTTTCACATTTGCATATTAACCGAAAAAATGGGGGCGGCACGGGTCTTTCCTTACTCACTACAAATTAGCTTTTCGCGGAAGTCAAAAAAAAAAAAAAAAAAACCACAACCTCGCATTTCTTTATGACAGGATAGAGGAAGGGGAGTTTGGAAATGCAGTTTGTTGAAAGTAGGAATCCAGTGGAGGACATGAGCTGGACACTCACCTAAAATCCCGGGAAGCCACTCAAGTTTGTTAGAGTGAAGACTGGGAAATGAAGTGCTTAAACGGTAAACAGACGCTTAAAAGCCAGAGTTGGACATGACTTAGTGACTGAACAAACGACAACAATGATCACATATATATAAGCAGGGCCTGAATGGACAGCTTAGTCATGGAAAACCTTATTTACTTGAAATACATGAAGACATACTCTTTTCAGTATGTTAAGACATAATTTTAAAGAGGTTCCCCAGTGGCTCAGATGGTAAAGAATCCGCCTGCGATATGGGAAACCTGGGTTCAGTCCCTGCGTGGGGAAGGTTCCCCCGGGGGAGGGCATGGCAACCCACTCCAGCATTCTTGCCTGGAGAATCCCCATGGACAGAGAAGCCCGGCGGGCTACCGTCCACGCGGTTGCAAAGAGCTGGACACGACTGAGCGACTAAGCACGCAAGTGTTCTTTTTAAATTTTAAGTATGGGGAGGGGGGAGGTAAGTGTGTCAATTCTGACTTGGAAAGGATCTTCACTGATGCGAGCTCACAACCAAGAAAGTATTCCACCCATTTCACCTTCTTTGCGCTGTGCGCTATTTCTGGCTTTCAGATAAAGACAGCGATCAGGGGAGGGGGGGGGGGGCCGGGGGGGGGCCCCATGGCCTCAGGGGGCCCCCAGCCCTCATTGGAAGTACGTCTGATATTTTGTATCCTGCTCCTCAGGGCCTCACACGGGGGGGAGGACGGCCTCAGGGGAGGCCATTCAGAGACCTCAGCTGAGATGCTGCCTGCAGGATAAAGTGGGATGAGGGTCCATTTCAGAAGAAAAATACACACAAGGTAACTCAGAGGACTGACTCCTCCGTCTCATTAATGAGACAGAGTCTGCACTGTGGCTATTTGCAGAAACAAATGATTATTACGAAATCCTAAATTCACAAGGCATGCCAGTTGTACACGCCAAAGGAGGCTGAAATCACTGCTCTGCACTGTGGTGAATTTGAAATAGATTTGAAAAAAAGAAAACCATTTTCCCCACCAAAGTAATTTCAAAGCCCTGCTCGATGTGAATTAACCAGGCAGTAAATGCGTCAAGAAAATAAACCAGCAGAGATCAATGTTTACTTTTTTCATACTCACCATTACATCATCCCTCTAAGAAGATGCCTTTAAAAATGCCTCCATGAAAATCTACTTGATTGCTTTTCCATCTCAGCACATTCTTCCCTGTTACCGTAAAACAGAGACACAGAGAAAGAGAGAGAAAAATCCACTCAGTAACAGAGACGGTGTCATTGTGTCAAAACCCAGGTGACATTTCTTCCAAGCCCTCTTTCCAGTGATTAGAAAAACTAGGGGGTAGAGACATGAAGTTAATTCCGAACCGATTTCCTAAATTCAAGCAACCAGTCAAGCAAGGATGCCGAAACAGTGATTACGGCAAACTGTAGCTTTTCTATCTGATCACATGAGTCCACGGGCGATTTGAGAACTGAGAATAAACGGAGACCATGGGAGGTCAGCAACGTATTAATACTTCCCATTTGCACTCACAGGGCCGCCGTTAAACTTTCATCGAGAACAAATAATCAATTTAGTTCATGTCTATGTTTGATCTAATTTATTTAAGTTACGGATTTATACTCTTTGCCTGGGCTTCCCTGGTGACTCAGTAGTAAAGAATCCACCTGCGATGCAGGAGGCTACGGTTCGATCCCTGGGTTGGGAAGACTCCCCCCAGAGGAGGAAATGGGAACCCACTCCAGCATTCTTGTCTGGGAGATTCCATGGCCAGAGGAGCCTGGCTGGGTATGGTCCATGGGGTCGCAAAGAGTTGGACGCGACTGAGGCAACTAACCAACAATAATCTCCTTGCACAATTTTATCTGTGGAAGCCCAGCAACACGTTAGGCATCATGTACTGAGAGACCAGTTCTCAGCCTGCAGAGAGTTTCTCTTCTCCATCAGCAGTATGTCAGGCGGGCAGGATTCAAGCAGGGCAGCCCTCTGAACTCTCCTCTTGGAAAACCAGGCTCTGTTTGGTCGGTAACCATCTTGGGACCTTTTGGCACTGAACCTGTCATCTCGGGCTGGAGTCTTCTCTTTACAGGACGACCCTCAACGACCCCACTGCTGCCCACTTCTAACTGAGGATCACCACAAAGCGAGTGACTCCCCGTGAGGTATTTGGACAGACTACCCACTTGCCCCTGGGCGTCATCACTTCACTTCTGCAGGAGACGGCAAGTGGGAAGAGAGGATAAACCGTTCAACCCTCAACGTAACCCATTTCAACCCTAGAGGAATGTCGGTACTGAGTACTTTCAAAGCTAATGACTCCATCTGTTCTTCGGTTGTAGGAAGGGAGGCTCATGGTCTAGTTTTTTTTTTTTTTTTTTTTTTTTTATCTCTCATACCACCCACCCACCATTAGTTTCTATGTCATAAATACTGCTGATGAAAATATATTTGTGAAACTGACTTTGTCTGAAACAATCTTAGTTGCGTGCATTATTCTTGACCCTTCTACAGCCATGCAGGACAGTTATCATCACACTGATTTTAAATGCTTTTAGGAAAAATGATATTCAGATGTTAGGTCTCACGACTCACAAGCTGATAAGACGAAGTCAGACCCATGTCTACTTTGTTCAGAGAATGCCTCCTTTTCACGGAGTGAAGCTGCCTCTTTGTCCAAACATCATAGGAATTGTTACGGTAGGTAACGTGTCTACGGTGGGTCAAAGTTAACCGTGTATGGGGTATGTGTTCAGTCACTCAGTCGTGTCTGACTCTGGAGACCCAAAAGACGGCGGCCCACCAGGCTCTTTCGTCCCTGGGATTCTCCAGGCAAGAACACTGGAGTGGGTTGCCAGTTCCTTCTCCACATTTATATGGTGGGTCAACCTTGAACATACTGCATTACGCACAGACTCTTTTCCATCTTTGGCTTTTGGGATCTTACTTCCCTGACCAAGGATGGAACCCAGGGTCCCAGTGATGAAAGCACCAAGTCCTGAGCACTGGAACACCAGGAAATTCCCATTTGGACTCTTTCTATCCTCTCAATGAGCACAAAACGCAGCATTATCTCCTTTAATTGGGGGAAGAAATAAAAATGAAGGAGGTATCAGGGAACTCACCCAAGATCACAGAGCTGTTACTGGTGGGGTATGGCTCAAAGTGGGCACTCAGACTATCAAGACACACTGCGTCAGGGGGAGCAATTAATACCTTCTCTTTGCCGCATGCTCAGTCCCCAGTCTGTGAGAATCTCTGCCTGACACAGTTTCCATCAAAGGGTACTTTGTATCAGGACCAAAGAGCCTCCCAACACCAGTGATGCGGAGAGCAATAGGAAACATCCATGGACCAGGAGCTATTATCACATAGGAGGTTACATATCACAATTTAGAAACGACTTCACTTGATCAGAGGTCCTGCCTTGGTTCACACCCACAGCTCAGGGTCCATTTCACAATTAGAAAGTCAACTCTAAGACGTGTGTGTCAGGAAAGAACTCCCCACATGATATAACACTTATTAGGGGAAAAAATATACTTATCAATGTGTCTATTACATTTGTGCTGGAATACGTATTACAGATCTCCTGAAAACAGACAAATATGACAACAAACTGTTGATTCACTGTAAATTCATAGAAATTACATTTTATTATGCAGTTTCACTATATAGGGTATAAAATTCTATGCTACCATATAGATACCATCTATAAAAGAGTTACACTATAATTATGATGTTATTGATTCCTCTGTGAAAGTTTCTTTTAAAAACTGAACTTCCTTGCTTGGTCCAGTGGCTAAGTATCCAACTGCCAGTGCTGGGGACATGGGTTCAATCCCTGGTTGGGGAACTTGTATGCCCCATGCTCACGGCAGCTAAGCCCATGGACCACAGCTACTAAGCCTGCATTCCACAATGAAGAACCAGTGCAGATTAAAAAAAAAAAAAATCCGTTGGGATGACTGATATTAAATTCTCAGGTTACACCAGGATTGATGAGTCACTGATACATTAGCAAATACAAGCACAAACATCTTATGTCATGTTGCTGGCATCTTAGGGAACGGCAAACATGAGTCAAAGCATACAGACCTCTGGCAGAATATCCGATGTAGAAGGTAAGAACGACCTAGTCCACTCTATGACAACGACTCAAGGAAGCTTCTCCAAATAATTTCATCTTTACTACCAAAGACCTGGGGTTTCGTAGAGATGTTCACAGCCATTCCAAATGGCCCTGGGCAGCGGGTCAAGCAGACACCTAGAACGTAAGGCAAAAGGACATAAGTACTTTCATAAAAGATGGGGTTGATGGAGCTAGGACTTTTCAAGAGGGTATGAATATGATTTTGTGCCCTGGTAGCTAAATAATGTGAGCTTCCCTGGTGGCTGAGTAGTAAAGAAGCCAAAAGACAATGCAGGAGATGCGGGTTCGATTTCCCTGGGTGGGGAAGTTCCCCTGGAGGAGGAAATGGCAACCCGCTCCAGTATTCTTGCCTGGAGAATCCCATGGACAGAGGAGCCTGGCGGGCTACAGTCCGCAGAGTCGGACATGGCTTAGCAACTAAAGAACAACTACAAATGATTTACGGTCAACACTGCCTAGAAATCCCAAGTTATTCATATCAGAAATGTTTATTGAGCACAGACTTTTATTACAATCTGAGCATGGTAGAAAAGAAATTTCAGCGACTTTCCTGGTGGTCCAATGGCTAAGACTCAGCATTCCAAACGCAGGGGCCCTGGTTCCATCTCTGGTCAGGGAACTAAATTCCACATGCAGCCACTAAAGACCCCGCAATTTGCAGCTAAGAGTTCCAATGTCACCACAAAGATGGAAGATCCTGTACACTGCAAACAAGACCAACTGCAGCCAAATAAATAAGTAAGTGAAGTCAAAGTCACTCGGTCATGCCCAACTCTTTGCGACCCCACAGACCGCAGCCCGTCAGGCTCCTCTGTCCATGGGATAGCCCAGGCAAGAATACTGGAGTGGGCTGTCATTCCCTTCTCTAGGGGATCTTTCCCACCCAGGGCCTGAACTCAAGTTTCCTGCACTTCAGGTGAATTCTTTACTGATGGAGCCCCCAGGGAAGCCCTCAAGAAGTTGGAGCCATGATCACAGCTAAGGAGGCCTGAGTTTTCCACATTACTCATGACCAGTATCTGCAAGTAGTCCAGCACACACATACACAAAACGGGAAAATATAAATGTATATTTAAAGCCTAAAGATATTTCAGAGAGATTAAAAAAAAAAAAAACCTTTAGCGTCCATAAGTTTGTTTACTAAGTCTGTGAGTGTCTTTCTGTTTTCTAAGTTCGTTTGTATTATTTCTTTTCAGAATTGTTATGGTTGCTGAGGGGGGAAGGGATAGTCAGGGAGTTTGGGATGGACATGGACACACAGCTGTATTTACCATGGAGAACCAGCAAGGACCTGCTGGACAGCACAGGGAACTCTGCTCAGTACTCTGTAATAACCTTATGGTTCCCAGGGGAAGGATGGGGAAGGGATAGTCAGGGAGTGTGGGATGGACATGGACACACGGCTGTATTTAACATGGAGAACCAGCAAGGACCTGCTGGGCAGCACAGGGAACTCTGCTCAATGTCATGTGGCAGCCTGGATGGAGGGGAGTTTGGGGGAGAACGGATGCATGTATATGTGGTGGCTGAGTCCCTTTGCTGTCCGCCTGAAACCATCACAACATTGTTAATTGGCTATATTCCAATACAAAATTTAAAAAGTTCAAAAGAAAAATCTAGCATCAGTTCAATTCAGTTCAGTTGCTCAGTCGTGTCCAACTCTTTGCAACCCCATGAACCACAGCACTCCAGGCCTCCCTGTCCATCACAAACTCCCAGACTCCACCCAAACTCATGTCCACCGAGTCGGTGATGCCACCCAACCATCTCATCCTCTGCGTCCCCTTCTCTTCCTGCCCTCAGTCTTTCCCAGCATCAGGGTCTTTTCCAATGAGTCAGCTCTTCACATCAGGTGGATGAAGTGTTGGAGTTTCAGCTTCAGCAGCAGTCCTTCCAATGAACACCCAGGACTGATCTCCTTGCAGTCCAAGGGACTCTCAAGAGTCTTCTCCAACACCACAGTTCAAAAGCATCAATTCTTTGGCGGTCAGCTTCTTTATAGTCCAACTCTCACATCCATACATGACCACTGGGAAAACCATAGCCTTGACTAGATGGACCTTTGTTGACAAAGTAATGTCTCTGCTTTTTAATATGCTGTCTATGCTGGTCATAACTTTCCTTCCAAGGAGTAAGCGTCTTTTGATTTCATGGTTGCAGTCACCATCTGGAGTGATTTTGGTGCCCCACCCCCAAAATAAAGTCAGCCACTGTTTCCACTGTTTCTCCATCTATTTGCCATGAACTGATCAGTCATCACTCACTGTCTTTTTGCACACATACACAGAAACAGGAAAATATAAAATTGTCTTTAAAACCTCAAGCTATTTCAGAGATATTTTTAAACTAAAAAAACATAAATAAAATAAGCAGTATCATTCATCATTGAACTCTCTTTTGAGTCTCAGAGACCTGCTGAATTTCTAAATGAACAATGGGAGAATAAGTTGAATTTTGATAGACTTTCATGAGTAGCTAAAAAAATTAAGTAAAATGCATGCTCAGATGAGAGTAGTACTTATTGCGAGGTTTTAGCAGGGTGTCCCAGACATGTCTGAATGTGCAGATAAATGTTCCAATTAACATAAATTATCTTAATTTGCACCCTGATGTATCTAACCCAGGCTTTATCGCTTTTCTGTCACAATCTTCCCAACCACATTCAGTTTTGAAAAGATGCATATTTAATAAAACATGTGTTTCTGTCTTGGATTTGCTCCCAACTTCAGGCAATGCTCGAATTGTTTCATTTTTAGCATTAGGAAAATCCAGTGAGGAGAAACAGAGAAAAATTTTCCTGAGCATTTAAAGGGTAACTGAAAATACAGATAATCAATTGTACACAGTTCTGTGTTGTTTGCCCTGAACACCCCAGAATTCTGAGGATTCTCAAGAAATTCATTTCATATTCGCTTTGCTCATTTTGAACCAAATCTTTACAACAACATTAAAAAGTACTAGATCGTTATCCAGCAAATGGTGCAAAGAGACAGTGCTGCGATGTACATTTAGAGCTTTCACGTAAGACTTAAAAGGATTAAAGTCCAAAATCCTTAACGTTCCTAAACCATCTCCCTCTAAATTTTCTAGGTGTGGACTAGAATGGGAAATCTGATAAAGCTTTTCTATGACAGTGTTTCAACCTAATACAGAAGAGGAGACTAAAAATTCCTGGGACACGCACACTGGCAAAGATCTTCAAAAATAAGTAGACACTTAGGAATAAATCACACAAGGATGCTGAGTGACCCATGAATGTATGAACGTGGTAGTTGCTCAGTCGTGTCTGACTCTTTTGACCCCGTGGACTGGAGCCCGCCAGGCCCCTCCGTCCATAAGATTCTCCAGGCAAGAAGACTGGAGTGGGTTGCCATGTCCTCCTCCAGGGGACCTTGCCGACCCAGGGATCAAAGCCAAGTATGTTTAGTCTCCTACCTTGGTAGGTGGGATCTTTACCGCTAGCACCACCCAGGAAGGTAAAGGAACGTTCGATTTACACCGAAGTTGAAGCAAAGCTGAGCGTCATCGGCTTACAATCTACTACAAGGACCTACTGCTTGCAAGTAGCAGAGGAATTGGGGGTCGGGGAGCAGCCTCATGGGGCTGAGTCCTTCACCTGCGGGGTCTGTGCTGACTCCAGTTGGTGACAGACCAAACTGAATCGTGGGACCCCCGGCTGGTGTCACAGACAATGACTTGGTTGGTGGGGGTGGAGGAAAAAAAAAAAAAACCAATCCACACATCTGGAGTCAGAAGTTGAGAGTGTGAATGGAGTTTTTCCCAAATGATATGGGAGAGGGGAATACAAGGGTAGTCCACGTTGAAGGAGCGGCCGGGCAGAATCAACAACAACGGGAAGCATGCAAACAGAGAACCAGAGCATTGGATGTCTGAGCTGCTCAGCTCGGATGGATGGCGACGCTCCGAGAAGGGGTGACTGAAGCTGGGGCTGTGGGGGGTGGGATGGGTGATGGGAGATGGGAGATGCCCGTGCTCCTGGGTGGTTTCTGAACCGGGTACTCATTCTACTCAACCTATTATTTGCAAAAATGGAGCGAGAATAGTTCCAAAAAAATAAAATTGACTGGAGAGGTTGCCCCGTATATGTGGGATCTGAAAAACCAATTTGTAGAGATGATCTTACTGACAAAGGAGAAGTAGATGCAGAGGTAGGGAGCAGACGTGAGGGCAACCACGGCGGACAGGCGAGCGGGACGAACTGGGAGGTGTGGTACTGAGACACAGACAGCATAGGTATTGTGAAAGTCGCTCAGTCATGGCCGACTCTGCGACCCCAAGGACCGTACAGTGTACGGGATTCTCCAGGCCAGAGTACTGGAGCGGGGAGCCTTTCCCTTCTCCGGGCCATCCTCCGGACCCAGAGATCCAAACCAGGCCTATGTTGCAGGAGGATTCTTCACCAGCTGAGCCACCAGGGAAGCCCCATCCACCGTTGATACTAGGCATTAAATAGATCACTAACGGGAACCCGCTGTATAGCAGAGAGGACTCTGCTTGGTATTCTAGAATAACCTAAATGGATAAAGTCGTGTTAGTGGCTCAGTCACGTCCAACCCTTTGCTGTGGACTGTAGCCCGCCAGGCTCCTCTGTCCATGAAACTCTCCAGGCAAGAATACTGGAGTGGGTTGCCACTGTCTTCTCAAAACGCAGAAAGGATTTCAAAAAATAATAGATGATACACGTATATATATATATGACTGAATCACTGCTGTAGGCCAGAAACGAATGCAACGCTGTAATCAACTATAATTCCAGACAGTAAAATTTTTTAAAAGCATACCGAAAATAAGGTCTCAGTCAAGGTGAGAGGCGAAGAGGGGGAGATAGCTTTCACAGGGAAATAGAATGCAGAGAACAGAGCGAGCGAAGTGAGAAAGTGGACACAGGGAACATGAGTGTTTGGAAGAGTGCTCTGGATCAGCTGTCTCACCGGCGACGCTAAGGGCGGGGTGGAACTTGAGAGATAACTGAAACCCAAAAGTTGAGCCACGTGGGTCTCCTGAGTGGAAGGCACTGCCGACAAACATGGATCAGACACACGTGACAGCCATGAATGTGTGCCAAGCCGCTTCAGCCGTGTCCGACTCTCTGACGCCCCGTGGACCGTCGCCCGCCGGGCTCCTCTGTCCATGGGATTCTCCAGCTGAGGCTACCGGAGCGGCTTCCCATGCCCTCCTCCCGGGGATCTTCCTGGCCCAGGGATCGAACACGCATCTCTTACATCTGCTGCACGGGCAGGCACAATCTTTGCCACTCGAACCCCCTGGGAAGGCTTGGAAAGCAACCAGAGCAAGTACGGAACTGTGCCAGGTGCCTCAGGTAGGGAACAAGGTTCCACAGTAGTGGGAAATGAGGCTCTGTGTCCCCAACGTCTGTGTGTTTCCCTTCCTCAGAGGATACCGGACGTGCCTGCCTTCCCAGGTAGGTGTTTTCATGGGCTATCTTGTCCCCTCGGTGAGGACTGTGATCCCGTTGGGATAAGGGGTTGAGTCCTCTCCGCGTTTCCATGCTCTGCGGTTATCCAGCAGAGCGATTTTCTCAAAATAGGATGTGACTACGTGGGTATCAAATGAAGGCGTGGCGCTGCTCTGGTGGGCGAGGGGTAAAGAATCGTCCTGCCAATGCAGGGGACATGGGTTTGACCCCTGGTCCAGGGAGATCATAGATGCCGCTGGTAAACAGAAGCCCGTGCGCCCCACCTCCTGAAGCCCGCCAGCCCTTGAGTCCATGTTTCAGCCAAAGAGGAGCCACTGCGATCACAAGCCTGTAAACTACAACGTACAGAGCGGCCTCACTGCGCCGTAACTAGACAAAAGCCCACACAGCCACCAAAAAGAAAAAGACTCAGCACAGAAAAAATCGTTATCATAAAATTTAAAAAAGAGGATGCTGGGAGCCGTCAGGATGCCCCCTTGCTCGGATGACAAGGTCACGAGACTAAGAAAGAAATTGCAAGGCTGACTTTCTTTATGGGGCATCCTGGACTAGCCCCCCACCCTCCTCAGTGATGCTGGGAGCCATCAGGATGCCCCCTTGCTTGGATGACAAGGTCACGAGACTAAGAAAGAAATTGCAAAGCTGACTTTCTTTATCGGGGCATCCTGGGCAACCCCCACCCTGGTATTTTTCTTGGGAGTTCTGTCCATGCTCGGAACATTGGCTCATCTCAGTAGGTCAGTCCCAGTTGGAAAGAATTCGTCCTGAGATAATCCCCCCAGACCTTATCGACCAGAGGATCTGGGAAGGTGGATCACCTTCCCCGGGGGCTAAGGAGGAATGAAAGGGACATTTAAATAGATTACTACACCTCCTACTCATTAGTGGGGAGTTTACCAAGAGTTCTCTGGGGGTCATGGCAAGGCCACCACCAGAGAGGCTCCTACTTGGGTCACCTTTCCACCTCCCACTCCCCCCACCACTCCACGGAGGAGGCTCTCTTCCTTGAAGAAATCAGGCTGGATTGGGACTTAGGAATGCTCATAACTGTGGCCAGGATAGTTGGAGATATTGATTGCTCTAGGATATTGTAGACATAGGGATTCATTATAGTAGTTATAAGGTTAATAGGGTTTTATTGCTAAAGCAGTGCTGCTTGACTGTCTCTTAGTCCTCTTTCCTCTTTCTAAACTGTCTCTTTGTCCTCTTTCCTCTTTTCTCATAAGAACTGGAGTAGGTTACTAAAATAAACAGTCTCAAGCTTAAGCCCTTCCCTCTAGCTTCTACTGTAGTTGTACCTGATAAGAGAAATGTAACCTTTCTGTATAGGTTGATGTACTTATCATGATTGAATGAAGTATAGTGAAGACATTCAAATGGTAAACATACTATTGTTAAATCTAATTACACAGAAATCTGACTTCTGCAAGGGGAATGTTTCATGATAGTTTGGGGAATGAATTCAATGATAAGGTTGCTATGGAAGGTAGAAAACAAAAAACTGTATAGAATGATAGGTGATGTAATGATGTTATGGGGATGTCTTTTGGCTATAAAACTGTAAACCAACAAGAATAAAGAGAGACTTCTCCATCATCCCACAAACTAACAGCAATAAAGAGAGACTGCTCCATCACCACACATCGACTCAGCTCAGTTCTTCCGCCGACGCCACTCATCCCTCAAGACCCCCGGACCTCGCTGGGGCTGGACCCCGGCAAGAGGCATTTACAATTTTCAGAGAAACAAATGAATGAAGGGATGGATGAATGAACCTCTAGTAAGGTTCCTGTTGTCCGAAGGAGGAAAAGGTCCTCACTGCCAACAAGTACCAGACCCCTGAGACCCCTGGATCCCTGAAACAAGGAACAGCGGAGCTGCCTTCAAGTCGCTCTAACGGATGTGAATTAGGAGCCAAGCTCCGGGAAGCCCCGGAGGAATACATAACATCTCGCCTACCGATGAGGTTTTATGGTTGGTTATTATTCATCTCTAAATCCCGCCCAGGCCACCTCACATGGTAGATGCCCAGAAAATACGCATCGGCTCGAATGGACCGGGAACCAGAGAGATAAAGATAGCCTGGAAATCTGCAGAGTAGGACTGATAAGTCGCTTCAGTCGTGTCCGACTCTTTGCAACCCCACGGACTGTAGCCCACCCGCCAGGCTCCTCCATCCTTGAGATTCTCCAGGCAGGAAGACTGGAGTGGGTTGCCATGCCTGCCTCCAGGGGATCTTCCTGGGCCAGGGATCAAACCTGGGTCTCCTGCACCGCAGGCAGATTCTCTACCATCTGAGCCACCGGGGAAGCCCTGAGCAGAGCAGACTCCAACTCTGTCATCGGCCATCACCAACGTCTCTTCAACACCTGCTCTAAACTCTACACCCCAGTGTTCCCCAGCCCTTACCATCTGTTCAAGACCCTCCCAGCGGGCAGGTGCCAAGCTCTTTAGGAAGGTGACCTGTGAACCCAGTCTAAGGAAGCATTCCCCCTCCTGGCTGTTCTCCCTGAGGGCCGTATACACGGCGTCACCCTGATTCAAGGAATGACATCACCTCGCACATATGTCAGCATCTGAGTCCTCCAACAGACTGCAAGGCTCCAAGACCAAGCCGGTGTCTCCCGCTTGTCTATCAACCCCCACAGCAAGTCCGATGCCCACCCAGGACTGCCCAGCATGTTACAAACATGTGACTGTGCTTTTAAAGGTTCTGACGTTCATGGCCACTGGAAGATTGTTTTTCACGTTCCCATCCATCCAGTTGGTCAAGGTCAAGAAATACCATCCCCGGGGAGCAGAGAACAGAGGAGGCATGAAGGGCTGGACAGCATCTCATCTCGTGCACACAAGCGTAAGACAAAAGGTCTGCTCTTTTGCTTAACTGTTTACAATCCGTGAGCTGCAAGTGGAAAATGCACCGGGGCAAACCGATGTGGCAGCTTCTGTTTGCTTAGCGTTGGACGCGGCAGCAGGAGAGGGAGGTGAAGATGAGGTATGACAAATCCTGCATCTCAGGGGGCTTCCCAGGTGGCTCAGATGGTAAAGAGTCTGCCTGCAGTTCAGGAGACCCAGGTTGGATCAGGAAGATCCCCTGGAGAAGGGAATGGCAACCCACTCCAGGATTCTTAGCTGGAGAATCCCATGGACGCAGGAGCCTGGCGGGCTACAGTCCCTGGGATCGCAGAGAGTCAGACACGACCGAGCACCTAACACCTCTCTGTCCAGCGTTAATTTCAGTGCAGTTCCGATTTTCTGACATAAAGGTCACCCTGAGCTTTAAGGGTCCAGGCTCGGGATGGGCTGGCTGTCCCTCAAGATGTCCATCCCCCTGCATCGGATTTCAGTGACACATTTCAAATCGCAAAAGGCCTTCCCCAGCCCCGCCCTTTCCCCAATCTGCCTGTGATGTTTCAGGCGGTCTCGCCAAGACACTGAGCAAAATCCCGCAGCCTGTGGTCTCGATAATCACGGTGTCCAACGAGCCCTATTCACATGGAGAGTCTTAATTACAATGATCACGGCTCTCGAATCACGCAGAATTAAGAGCTGGAGAGGACCTGGGGATGGGTCCAACCCACTCATTTCACAGTCCAGGGGGCAGAAGGCTGCCGCCCTTGTGAGCACTGTGATTAAAAAGGCTGGGGGGGGGACCCATCCCCACCCCAGGACGTGTGATGCTGTTTTAGGATGGAGCGGCATCCTTGCAATCTCCATGAGGGCTTCCCTGGTGATCCAGGGGATAAGAGTCCGCCAGTCGATCCCGGCTCCAGGAAGATCCCACAGGGCATCAGAACAACTAACCCCGTGCGCACTCTGGAGCCCCGCAACCAGAGAAACCCACTGCAACGAGGAGCCTCCTAGAGAGCAGACCCCGCTCTCTCTGCAACTAGCGAAAGCCCACGTGCGGCCATAAAGGCCCAGCACAGCCAAAAATCAAATAAAAATAAAATAAAGAGGAAGGGGATGTATGTAGACATCTGGCTGAGTCACATCGGTGCACCGCAGAGACTAACAGGATATTGTAAAGCAAACTATACTCCAATTAAAAATGTTAAGTGTGCCAAAAAAAAAAAAAATTTTAATTAAAAAAAATAAGACAATAGGAACTATTTATTCTGGAAGCCAGAAGTTCTAAAGTGAAGGTGTCCCAAGTGTCATCCCTGCCTTTGAAGACTCCCTGGGATGGTGCTCCCTGGTGTGTTCTAGAATCAGGCGGCTGTCGGCCAGGGTGGGCACTGCCTGACTCGGAGCTGTTGCCCGGTGCTCACATCACCGTCTCTTCCTCCTGCGCTGTCTGTTTCCACTCTGCCTTGTCGGTGTCTGCACGGGGCGTTTGCCCCTCTTAAAATGATGTTAGATCACAGCCCGCTCCTATGACCTCATCTTCATGACATCTGCAAAGCCCGCACTTTCAAACAGGGTCACCTTCAGAGGTCCTCGGGGTGGGGAAGGCATCGTATCTTTTGGAGAAGGGCAATTCGACTCACCGTGCCGGGTTTATCTGTCAAATGAGCTGTTTGGGCTTCTGAATTTTTGGCTTTTAGTGTCTAAGTGTTAATCCTGGAAAGAAATAGAAGAAAATTGATCCAGGGGTGTGTGTGTGTGTGAGTGAGACAGACAGACATACATTTGGAAACCTGGAACTAGAATGTTCTAACGATGGGCTGGATGGTTTGCTTTCAACCAGGTATTCTATTGTATTTTTTCTTTATACAAAAAGCTACCTTCTACGCGTTTGCATGAAGCCAGAAGGTGTGTTACCTGCAGAAGTCACATGCACACAGGACCCAGCCAGAAACGTAAGGAGAATGGCAAACAGATGGTCCCTGGGAACAATTTGTGTGCCAGCATCCAAAGCTCTTTCCCAGGAATACCCTGGAGGTTGAGTGGTTAAGGACCTGCCTCCCAGTGCAAGGGGACACTGGTTCGATTCTTGGTCAGGGAAGATCTGACTTGTCCCGGGACAGCTAAGCCCAGGCATCAAAAGTACTGAGTCCATGAGCCCGCCTGGAGCCCGGGAGACAGGAGAGAAGCCACCACAAGAAGTCCGTGAACCACAGCTAGAGAAAGCCGGTACAGCAAGGAAGACCCAGCACATCCAAAACTAACCATATAAAACAAATGCTATAATAATCCAAAAATGAATAATATAAAAACAAACAAAAACCCCCAAAACTGATGATAAAATTATTGCTGGAGATGACAAACACCTCACAAAGCATAGGACCAACAAAATAATCTCAAAAAATACCAAAAAACCTCTTTGCCACCACCAAGTAATACACTGACTTTTCCTCGCCTCTATTTTCCCAGAGCCCAGATTCTTCACCTCTTTGCTCGGGGTTCAGACACTCATTTTAACTCTGCTCTAGTCATTAATTTACACACTGTTGCCACGGCATCAACACTTCAAACATATAAGGGAGAGGTTTTTTTTCCCCAGTGGTTTCTGCCTTTACTTATTATTTTCTTTACATTATCGTGTTGGTTTTGCCATACATTGACATGAATCCACCATGGGTATACATGTGTTCCCCTTCCAAAACCCCCCTCCCACCTGCCTCCCGATTCCATCCCTCTGGGTCATCCTGGTGCACCAGCCCTGAGCACCCTGTATCAAGGGAGAGTCTTAACAGCACAGACAAGGAAAAGTCAAACATTCTTGTTTACAAACTACAAACTGAATATGATGAAATACTATCCGTTGTAGCAAACATACAGATTAAAGAAATGTTTGTAGAAGAAAAAAACTGCAAACGTCACGATGCAATTTTAGAGACAAACTGTTAAGCATTAGTTAGGGTGTCTCATCTAGGCTATTAGGGGTCATTCTGCAGTTGGTATCAGCAGTTTAAACGAAGCATGGCAAGGTACTGCTATTTTATTACCATCTGAATGAAAATCACTATTTCTGCATAATCCTTTTATCATAAAAAAAGAGAGGAGGTGCCCATGCCTTATAGACATTAAAAACGATAATACAAAGTAAGCTATTATGTGGTCACTTATCATAAATCTTACGCTGCCTTCTTTGGGGTCAGCGATATTAAGTCTGAGCCTCTGAGGTTAACAACAGCGTGTCTCAAAAACACATTTTCCCCACACAAATCCATCTTGTGATCACTCACAGAATATTAACACTTCTTATTTTGCTGAAGAGTCTAATTTTAATCCATCAACACAACACCGTACAGAGCACACCACCATTTTCAAGGAGTCAGAAAGTGCACAGAACGTCTCTAGGGTTCCCACTGATGCCAATAACTTCTCACTGACGGACAATTCTCACCCATTCGTGCTCATCAAATCATATTCCGGGCATCCAGCGTTCAAACACTGTCTCCCTCATCTATCGAGCTTTCCAGGTGCAATGCGATTTTGTCCACTTTTAGAGAAGCGCTAGCTGCATTTTGCTTGGCAATTATTTCTGTTCAAAAATACTCACTGAGATTTTCCTGTTCGTGTTTTCGCTTTTTATTTGCTCCGAGGCACTCCCTTATACAAATCAACTCCATCTTCCTTTGCGGTCAAGAATGTAACAATGACTATCTCCAACATCACCCTCCTTGGCGTTACAGCCGACATAATTCAAAAAAGCCTAGTTAGTATTAAACAGCGCTTCCAAAATAATACAGTTACTACCTCTCTTTGCAAATAGTTTCCCCAGCCTTTCTGATCATGCCTGGCACGCATACTGGACTAAAAGAATCCCACACGCATGAACGCATTAGCATCTGCCTCTTTGCGACCCCATGGACTGTAGCCCACCAGGCTCCTGCGTCCACAGGATTCTCCAGGCAGGGATACTAGAGTGGGTTGCCATTTCCTTCTCCAGGGGATCTTCCCCACTCAGGGACGGAACCCTGGTCTCCTGCATTGGCAGGTCAATTCTCTACTGCTCTGCCAGGACACTGAAATTCCCTTTTATTTGACAACATCAACGATAACAACGTCATCCCTTTTCTTTCCCTCTACGAGTTAGAAATCCAATAGGTATAATTTTTCTGATTGAATGGGTCTGTGCTACTGTGCTGAAGGATGAAATAAACTTAGAGAGTACAGCAGCGGTTGTCAGGGGCTGGGTGATGGAGGAGATGGGGGGACGTCAGCCAGAGGGTAAAACCTTCCAGATAGGCGATAAGGTCTGGGGTCTAATGTACAAAATGGGGATTCTAGTTAACAACACAGTAGTCCCCTACCCATGAACTAGTTCTGTCCCGAGACCACGTTCTTAAGTCTGATGTGTTCCAAAGTCCGTCAGAGTGAGCCCAGGTACCCAGCAAACCCAACCAGTACTGCACGGTCATGGGTTTGTAACACATCCACTCCTTTCAAAGTTTGCAGCTGGAAGGTTCATAGGCAGGGGAGTCCCTGGACTGTCTCCTACACGTGAAAACTGTTGAGAACCAATCTTCAAGGCGCTCACCACAAATCAGAAACGGTAATTCTGAGGCACAACGGGTCTGTCGGCGAATACCGTGGTGGTAATTACTCTGTAATATATAAGGGTATCACACCATCAGACTGGACACCTTCCACTTTGCCACCCCGTGGACTAGAGCCTACCCAGGTCCTCTGTCCATGGGATTTTTTCCAAGCAAGAGTGCTGGAGTGGGTTGCCATTTCCTCCTCCAAGGGATCTTCCCAACCCAGGAATCCGAACCCGGGTCTCCCACGTTGTAGGCGGACGCTTTACCATCTGAGCCACCAGGGAAGTCACCTTCCACTTAGGATGTATCAGTCATGTCTCAGGAAACCCGTGGTGGGGAGCAAGGATGAGACAGACCGACATTGATGAGAAACCCCTTCGGTTAGCCACCTGACCGTAAACTGTCTTAACCGGGGGCCCCGTAAGAATGATGAAAGTGAAAGCTTGTGCCCGACTCTTTGGGACCCCGTGGACTATACAGTCCAGGGAATTCTCCAGGCCAGAATTCTGGAGTGGGTAGCCCTTTCCCTTCCCCAGGGGATCTTCCCAACCGAGGGACCGAACCCAAATCTCCCACATTGCAGGAGGATTCTTTACCAGCTGGGCCACCATCATCGTGTAGCTTAGGTTGCTAGTGTTCAGTCTTTATTTTTGTAAATATGATACACAGCATGGATTTTAACCAAACTGATGAGACTTGGCCTTCTCTGTTGGTCTGGTGGGTAAGAATCCACCTGCCAGTGCAGGGCACGTGGGTTTCATCACTGGTCCGGGAACTAAGACCCCACAGGCTACGAAGCCCGTGCTGCACAGCTACGGAACCTGCACTCAGCAGGTCTGGGGCCCGCGAGCCCCAACGACGAAGCCCACCTGCCCTGGAGCCTGCGCTCTCCAACTAGAGTAAACTCCACCCTTCCCCCAATGGACTGCCGCGACGAGAAAAAGCCCAGGGGTAGCAAAGAAGACTCAGCAGCACAGCCAAAAATCAATCAACACATTTCTTCTTTAAAAAAAAAAAAAAAGGAGTGATAAAAACTGGGTTAAGTATGAGCTACCCGGGGTTCCCTGGTGGCTCAGCTGGTAAGGAATCTGTCTGCGATGCTTGGACCTCTGCGATGCTCGAGGTGACCTTGGTTCGATTCCTGAGTTGGGAAGATCCGCTGGAGGAGGGATAGGCTACCCATTCCAGTATTTCTGGGCTTCCCTTGTGGCTCAGCTGGTCGAGAATCTGCCTGCAATGTGGGAGACCTGGGTTCGCTCCCTGGGTTGGGAAGATCCCCTGGAGAAGGGAACAGCTACCCACTCCAGGATTCCTGCCTGGTGAATCCCATGGACAGAGGAAGCCTGGCAGGCTGCAGCTCATGGGGTCACAAAGAGTCGGACACGACGGAGCAACTAAGCACAGCACCTGAGCTAGCAAAGGGGGGTAAGCCTGCAGGAGTGTGTGTGTGGATGCCTTTGTAATGACGGGGCAAAGTTTACCATCCAAGTCTCTCCATCTCTGCCTCTCCTATGGGTACCAGATACAACCGGAATCAGAGATCCCAGAGGGGACCCAGTCACACCGGTCCGTACTCACAAAGCTTTCCTTCTAAGGAGAACAACGGCTCGGGAAAGGCAGGTTTCCTCCCTAAGGAGCTGGTAAGCTGAGACCGAGTATCACAGGAAACACTCTGGTTCTTTTTAAAAATAACTTGAGTACGACATTGTGCTGAGTGTATAACCTACTTTCACACAGGATAAAAAGAGCGGTTCCTTCAATAAGGATTTGCCAGGAAAAATGCAGAGGGGCAGAGACACACAAAATTCAAAAGTTGTATCAACCTACTGCAACGCACAGACCTTGGGTAAGTCGGCAAACTAGTAAGACAGGAAAAAGAAATTCAAAATCCCCTGCCTTTTACGACTTCATTGTTGGTGACACTGAGAAACTGTTGATAATTTTAAGAGGCAGTAAAGATACAACTGTTACATATGGGGAAAAAAAATAGGTTTTTTTTCATCTTAAAGCAGTGGAGTGACAAGTCAAGGCATAAATCATACGTCCCCACAATGAGCTTTGGTGGGAGGCGTGGCGTTATACAGGAACACTTAGATCAGGCATTCATAATTGTTAAGGCTGAGTGATGGGGGACTTGGGATTCATTATTCCATTTTCTTTTCTTTTTTTTTTCTTGCAAATACTTGAAACCTTCAACAGTAAAATAATCCCTAAGATTTCAAGCACATAAATTTAAAAAAACACACACACACAAAACATAAACAAGTTTACAAATCAAAACAGTATACATACATCTAGAAAACAAAATGAGTAATGCCCCTCTGGTAAAGCATGTGGGATTTATATGTATGAATGTGAAAATAAGTTATAGGTGCAAGACTACATAAACCCTCTACCAGTCAAAAAACAAAGACGTTGTATATAAATCAATGAAGTTAGAACACTCTTTCATACCACATATAAAACTAAACTCCAAATGGCGGAAAGACTTTATTATAACACATGACACCGTGAAACTCCCAGGAGAAACCCCAGGCACAACATTCTCTGACATAAATTGGCAGCGATGTTTTCTGAGGTCAGTCTCCAAAGGCAAACAGATAAGAGCAAAAATAAACAAATTGGACCTCATCAAACTTAGAAGCTTTCTGCACAGCAAAGGAAGTCACAAACGAAATGAAAAGACAACCTACAGAATGAGAGCCGTGACTGACCAGGGCTTAATTTCCAAAATAAACAAACAGCTCCTACAACTCAAGGACAGAAAAACAGACAACCCTGCCCAAACAAGGGCAGAAGATCTAACCAGATGTTTCTCCAAAGAAGACATACAGATGGTCAGCAGACATGGAAAAGATGCTTCCCAGCGCTAGTCATAAAAGAAATGCAAATCAAAACTGCAAGAAGGGATTGCCTCACAGGGTCAGAACAGCCAGCATCAAAAAATCTACAAACAATGCTGAAGAAGAAGGTGTGGCGAAAAGGGTCCCTCCTACACCGTCGGTGGGAATGTAAGTTGGTGCAGCCACCAAGAGGAACAACTGAGATTCTTTAAAAACACTAAAATTAGAGCTACCACATGATCCATCAATCCCACCTCCTGCGCACACATCTGTAAAAGGCAAAGATGGAATTTGAAACAACCCAGGCGCCGTAATGTTCCTAGCAGCACTATCCTCAGTAGCAAAGACGGGGAACCCACCTAAATGCCCATCAACAGAGGAATATATAAAGATGGGCTCCACACATACAAAGGGACGCTACTCAGCTGCAACAAAGGATGGAATATTGTCATCCGCGGCAACATGGAGAGACCCAGAGATGATCGCATCGAGTGAACTTAGTCAAAGGCAAGCATACGCTATCACTTACCAGTTGAGTCTAGGAAAACAGTACAAAGGCACTTGTATACAAAACAGAGACAGACTCACAGACACACAAAACAAGCTTACAGTTACCGAAAGGGAAAGGGAGGGAGGGGTGTTGGAGGGATTTGGGGAGGGATATTATACCTGTCACTTATTTTCAAATTCATACATATAAATCCCACACGCTTTACCAGAGAGGCATTACTCATTTTGTTTTGTAGATTGATGTATCCTGTTTTCATTTGTAAACTTGTTTACCTTTGCTGTCTGTGATTTTTTTGAACTTATGTGCTTGAAGTCTTAGGGATTATTTTACTGCTGAAGGTTTCAAGTCCTTAGGTTACCAGAGACAAACTCCTACATAATAAAATAGACAAGGACCTGCTGTAAGTATGGTCAATATCTTATAATAAGCTATCGTCAATATCTTATAATAACCTGTAATAGAAAAGAAAATAAATGCTTAGGATGTAACTTCCCAAGAGAATTAATCACAAAAAAATTACATTTACAGACATCTGTGGGACATTTGCAATAAACTTAAAGAGGCCACAATACTTTGGGAAATGTAGAGTTTGGGAAATGTAGAGTTCAGAATGCCATAGATTGAAATATAAAGAGAAAACAAAAGTGTTAGCCACTCATTCGTGTCCAACTCTTTACAATACCGTAGACTGTAGCTCGCCAGGCTCCTTTGTCCATGGGATTCTCCAGGCAAGAATACTGCAGTGGGTTGCCATTCCCTTCTCCAGGGGATCTTCCTGACCCAGGTCTCCGGCATGGCATATTCTTTACCATCTGAGCCACCAGGAAAACTCCAATAACTCATAATAGGTATATAAATAAACATATAGGTAGAGCTATGAATATGGACATAATTCAGACATACACCCAGGTAGGAACAACAAGGCATAGTATAGTAATTGATATGATACAGGCATGATATAGATTATGGTACAGATTTATAGATGCTGATGAAACACGCATGCAGACACATATACAAAAAAATTTTACATACACATATACAGATAAGGGGCCTTCCCAGCTGGCGCTAGAGGTAAAGAACCCGCCTGCCAATGCAAGAGACTCAAAAAACACAGCTTTGATCCCTGGGTCAGGAAGACCCCCCCCCGGAGAAGGAAATGGAAACCCACTCCAGTATTCTGGCCTGGAGAATCCCATGGACAGAGGAGCCTGGCGGGCTACGGTCCATGGGGTCGCCAAGAGTCAGACACGAATGAAGTGAGTTTGCACACATGCATATAGATAAAGACGTACACATAGATAAATAACTAAATTATTAAAATATCCAGACAATTAAAATAGTAAAACACATGGAAAATTCAGAGGGAAATTATACAAGTTGCTTAGTGTTTAACCAGTGGCTTATAGACTAAGGACTGATGCTGACACTTGTTTCAGAACTTCTATATTCCTATAAGACACCTCTCATACCTTCTTTGCAAAGAAAATCACACTGTCCTTAAAATCTCCTTGAAAAGGTTTCAGTGTGCTTCTATGAGGTATTCATAAAGTGGACTCACAGAATTCAAAACAGAAGGCTTCTTAAGATTAAGATACAGTGAAATGATAATCACCAGTGTGCATATGATAATTTCATACTAAGTCCTACAGCCGTAATGTTAAGAGGATGAGCTCAGTTTTACAGTATTGATCAAGGTGAAAAGGTGACCCGATGCCTATGAGCATTTCAAAATCTACCCTCCCTGGGGTACCGGTGGGAAAAAAGGTCAGGAGTCTGTTCCCTCAAATTTGTGCCTCTTAATAAAAAAAAAAATGTCTAATCCCTTGAATTTATTCATCACCTCCACTTTATAATCATAAGGGCTTTGATGTAGGTCATACCTGAATGGCCTATTGGTTTTCCCTACTTTCCTCAATTTAAGCCTGAATTTTGCAATAAGGAGCTCAACATCCGAGCCACAGCTCCAGGTTTTATTTTTGTGACTGTATAGGAGATCCAATCAGTGCATCCTAAAGGAAATTAGTCCTGAATATTCACTGGAAGGACTGATGCCGAAGCTGAAACTCCAATACATTGGCCACCTGATGGGAAGAACTAACTCAGTGGAAAAACACCCTCATGCTGGGAAAGATTGAAAGCAGGCAGAGAAGGGGACAACAGAGGATGAGATGGTTGGATGGCATCACTGACTCAATGGACCTAAGTTTGAGCAAGCTCCAGGAGTTGGTGATGGACAGGGAAGCCTGGCATGCTGCAGTCCACGGGGTCACAAACAGTCAGACATGATTAGCAACTGAACAACAACAACAAGAAATAGAAAAAGATCCGGATGAACTGTGAGGAGTGAGCCCCAGGCCACTCTGAAATTTGCTGCCCAGGAGGACTACAGATTAACGCAATGAGAGACCGTGAACAACACCATGAACCTTGCCAGTGGCATTTTTGCAAGCTGAATTCCCCCAGGTCAGTTGGAGAGCAGAACTGAACCACAAGATTGAGAGTCCCAAGGAAACAGTCGGATACTGGTCCAGATCTTCCAAAAATAGAACCCTCCTTCCAGGTCCAAACCCGGGATGGGAGTTTGCCTCCAGTGGTTCTACAACCAAGGCTGGCTTCCCTGCTGGCTCAGCCGTCAAGATGCAAGAGACCCGTGTTCCATCCCACTCCAGGGTTCTTGCCTGGAGGATTTCGTGGACAGAGGAGCCTGGTGGGCTACAGTCCATGGGGTCGCCAAGAGTCGGACAGACTGAGTAAACAACAACACGACTTGGCAGCTCTCCAAAGGAACAGACCTGGAGGTGCCCGGGCAAAAGCAACAAAGGACAAGAATTAACCAAATGGAGAGCAACAGAGTATCGGGTTCTAGTGTTACAGTCTAGTTAGTAACAAGCATCCACTAATATTAGGCTTCCCTGGTGTCTCAGATGGTAAAGAATCTGCCTGCAATGCAGGAGACTCAGGTTCAATCCGAGTCGGGAAGATCCACCAGAGAAGGGCATGGAACCCACTCCAGTATCCTGGCCTGGAGAATCCCATGGACAGAGGAGCCTGGTGGGCTACGCCCCAGGGGGTCGCAGAGAGTCGGACACGACTGAACCACCGACCCTTTCAGCTCCACAGGTTAAACATCCATTCCTCCCTACAGATGCAAAGGAAAGACCGACAATCAATGAACAAATGACGGAGGAGGCACGGAGTTCTGTTACAGAGAAATTCTAAATAATCCAAGTCAATACTCTACCCTCCAAGACGACCAGCCGGACACCACACCTCCTGGCCTCTGTGGACTTTTAAGTGCCTAGATTCCGAAGAATGGAGTTAGGAAAATGGGGGCCAGGGTGTGACTTCAAAGTGGGAAAAACCCACTTCCTGCCTCGGCCAGGTGTTTGAAGGTCAACCCCAGCCTGTGGGTAGGCGAGGCCCTTGACACGATTGAGAAAGGCAACTGACCTTTGTGGCTTTCCTCTCCCAGACACGAATCCCAGATGACAACATCACTCAAACTCTAACGGGGGCAGGGGGGGACTCTGTACCTAATATCATGAAGCCATTAATAAAATCACTGAAGATAAGGTCACAGACAAAAGGAGATGAAGGAGACAGGACTAATGAATTCAGCGAGGTGGGCTGCAGGGGACCCTGCGACAGAAAAGCAGGATTAGGTGAAGCCTGGAAAAATCCACAGTCTGGTGCTCAGTTAACAGCACCGTACCAATGTTGGCTGATTAGTTTGCAGATGGTCCGGGATAAAATAAGACATTAACTAGATATGGGGTAAACAAGCTCTCTCTGTACTATGTTTACAGTTATTTTTTGGGGGGGGGCAGTAAATCTAGAATTTTTGTTTTTTATTTTTTGGTTGTGCTGGGTCCTCACTGGTGCCTGCAGGCTTTCTTTACTTGCAGCAAGGTGCAGGCACTACTCCTAGCTGTGGCTTGTCACTGTGATGGCTTTTCTTGGTGCAGATGCCCAGGTTCTAGGGCACCTGGGTCTCAGGAGCTGTGACTCCCAGGCTTGAGAACACAGCCTCAGTAGCTGTCTGCCTTACGGCATGTGGAATCTTCCCAGAAACAGTGCAAGTCCCTCAGTCGTGTCCGAGTCTTTGCAATCCCATGCACTATACAGTCCATGGAATTCTCCAGGCCACAGTGCTAGAGTGGGTTGCCTTTCCCTTTTCCAGGGGAATCTTCCCAACCCAGGGTCGAACCCAGGTCTCCTGCATTACAGACGGATTCTTTCCCAGCTGAGGCACCAGGGAAGCCAGGGGAATCTTCCCGGGCCAAGGATCAAACCTACGTCTCCTGCATTGGCAGGTGGATTCTTTACCACTGGGCCACCAGGGAAGTCCCTAGTTTATTTTTTAAAGATGAACACAGTGCGTGCAAACCTTGGAATAATAATAACGCAGGCATGGTTCCATACTGTTTATGCGAAATCGGTGACAAAAATGCTTTGGGTTCCCACTGCCTGTAAAAGTGACGCTTACACTAGACTGCAGTCTAGTAAGTGAGCAATAAAACTATGTCTTTAGAACAAATGTCCAGGGACATTCCTGGCGGTCCAGTGCCTAAGACTTCATGCTCCCAAAGCAGGAGGCCTTGGTTCAGTCCCTGGTCATGCTACTAGACCCCACATGCGGCAACTTGCATGTCACAACTAAGACGTGGCACAGCCAGAGAAATAAATCAATGTTGTTTTTTTAAAAAAAGAGACACAAAGTTTCCATCTGGGATAAAACTAGACTGCAAGGCTTATAGGAAGACAACAGACAGCATTCCTAAAATAGTTTCATCTCTTCCTCGCAATGTGTGAAGCATGGCAAGGTGTAATCAAGTGCAATTAATCAACGTTTCAAAAAAAAACAAAAATTGGGAGAGAGAGGCATTGGATTCTTACAGAGAATAATTAAGAATCAAGAGAAAAGGGAGATCAGAAGCAGGTAAGCTGCTTTCATAGCAAATCAGAAAAAAAAAAAAATGGAGTTCCAGGTAACACGTTTTACTTTCAATTTTGGAGATTTTTTTTACCCTGTGTCCTCCCCTAGTTCTTTCTGTTAAAAAGATTCACCTTTTTCAATCGCTGCGACACAAAATAAAGTCAGTTTTGAAAACGAAATCATGTCCTTTGTTTTAGTAACCTGTTTTTCTTCTTTTTAAACAATTTGTACTTCCTTTATTTTTTTTTAATTGATGTGTTTTTAGTTTCTATTATTTGTTTTTTTGGCCACACCAATTGGCTTGTGGGGGCATATGACATCTTAGTTCCCCCACCAGGGATTGAACCCCGACTCCATGTATTGGGAGAGCAGACTCTTAACCACTAGACCACCAGGGAAGTCCCTTAGTAACCTGTTTGACGAAGCGTCTGACTTCTTGAGATTCTCACAAAATGGGCAGAAATAGAGAAACCAAACCCTAAGATTTCCAGGGCTTCCCTGGTAGCTCAGATGGTAAAGAATCTGCCTGCAATGCAGGAGACGTGGGTTCGATCCCTGGGTCAGGAAGATCCCTGGAAAAGGGAATGGTAACACATTCCATTACGGTTGCCTGGAGAATCCCATGGACAGAGGAGCCTGGCGGGCTACCGCCCATGGGGTCTGGACACAACTGAAGCACTGATGCTTTCAACTTTCAGTCTTCATTTCAAGAAGAGTGTTTGAAAGGACTGACCGAATCCCTGGCTCTCTGTCTCTATGACTTAAGTTGCCTTCTGTGTAAATGAGTGAATACAAATGGTTACTCAGCTTCTTAGAAGTTCCCATAACCCGTGATTCTCAAGTATTACCTTATTTTGTCGCAAGTATCCCAAATGACTGTACAGTCGACACAGGTGATTCAATCATGATCTAAGCTCATTTTTATATCCCTGGAAGTAAAGGTCGACTAAAATGCACACTTTCGTAGAATTATTATTCCTGCTATCTCCCCACACCCAAAACTGAAACAGCCAAGAAAGTATAATGCATACTTGAACAGCTTTTTTTAAAATTTATTTAAGTATTTATGTACTTGGCTGCACTGGATCTTAGTTATGGCAGTTCAGTTCAGTCGCTCAGTTGTGTCTGACTCTCTGCGACCCCATGGACTGCAGCACGCCAGGCTTCCCTGTCCACCACCAACTCCCAGAGCTTGCTCAAACTCACGTCCATCGAGTTGGTGACGCCATCCAGCCATCTCATCTCAGCCGTGGCACTCAGACTCAACCGCCTCCTGGCATGTGGGACCTTAGTTCCCTGACCAGGGATCGAACCCACGTCCCCTGCCTTGGAAGGCAGATTCTTAACCATGGGACCACCAGGGAAGTCCCTTGAATAGCGTTCTTCATTTGAAGAGAGGATTTGTTTTTCCTACTGAGTAGGTCTGGAAGGAAATCAGACCAGAGGAGGAGGAGGACAGAAGAAAGATGGCTGTGTTTCCTTCTGATCTACTCCGATGAGAGTAGGAGGTCCAGCCAGACCTAAAGGGCACCACTGGCCCCTCACCCCGGCGAGGACACCTTTAGGACCAGCTGGGAAATTAATTCCCTCTGAAGAAGGGCCACAGATGCATATCAAGAGAAACCAGAAGATACCAGAATGGCAGCTTAGGAAGAGATAACTGTTTCAACAGTGGGTAATCCGGGGAAGACCCCTCATTGTGATTAAACCCCTCCTCCCTGAGCTCAGCCCCACGCTCCAGGGATGTCTGAGGTCTTCCTAAATCACACAGGGTTTGAGGCTGCTCTGTGATTTCTCTAAACCAATGCCACGCAGACAGTGGAAGACTGGAGATACAGTTCACAGTTAAATATGATATTTCAAGCTCCTTTCCCTTTGACTTTTCCTTCGGCGAAAGGAAAAGGTAAATACACACATCGGAATGACTTAGTAATAAAACTGTTACCAGTCAGACTTTGTCCATCTCATCAACGCATTTGCATCTTTCAGCTGATTTTGTTACAGTTTTACACAACACAGAGCAACTATTGTCTTTCTGTGTGTGAACACGGGGCCTCCCAGGTGGTGAGGAATCCTTCTGACAATGCAGGAGACTGCAAGAGACGTGGGTTCAATCCCTGGCTCGGGAAGATTCCCTGGAGGAGGAAACGGCAACCCACTCCAGGATTCTTCCCCAGAAAGTCCCATGGACACAGGAGTCTGGCGGGCTGCAGTCCATGGAGTCACAAAGGCTCAGACACGACGGAAACAACTGTGCAGACACAAAAACACATTCAAATGAGCAAGACTGGGGTGGGAGGGAGGCTCACGAGGGAAGGATATAGGGATACATATGGCTGATTCACGCTGTTGTACAGCAAGAACCAACATAATATAATAAAGCAATTATTTTCCAATTTTTCAAATAATGTGAATTCAAGAACAAGAAATCAGTTGTCTCTACAAATGCCCAACATGGATCCTGACAATTCAGACATATATTCATAGAATTAAGCAATTTCTTATTAATATAGATGGGACCAGAATCAATATCGCCCCCAAATTCGTGAAATTAAAACACAGGCTTATTTGTGTCATTTTCATGTAATTTTGATAACTGTTAATAGCTGATCCTTGTTGTTGTTCATCAGAGAGACTTTTCCATCAATAAAAATCATCACGTACACTCAGAGACATCGCTTTATCTGTGAAATTGCTTTAGCAGAATCAATGGAAAACATTCCCACAAATTGTAAGTGAAGCAATGTGTGAATTACATGTTTATTCCCATAATACGCTGCTGTTTGATTTCCACTATGACCCAAAATTGTCAGAAGATGTGGGCTGAGATGGGAATTTTCCCAGGATAGCCATTATATTAACATCTCTCCTCCATCTTCCTGTTTTTATAACGCCTGGGGGCTTCCCTGGTAGCTCAGACAAAGAATCTGCTTGCCATGCAGGAGACCCAGGCTCGATCCCTGGGTTGGGAAGACCCCCTGGAGAAGGGAGTGGCAACCCACTCCAGTATTCTTGCCTGGAGAATCCCACGGACAGAGGGGCAGGCGGTTTCTTTTCTGCTGAGCCACCAGGGAAGCCGTGGGTAAGCAAACAGCAGATAAATGCAGACCTAGATGGCTAGCTCAGGGCTGGGAAACAGGTAGCATTGGCAGCCTGCACAGGCAGACTGCTTTTCCCGGAGGACCCTGGTTAACTCCCTGCTTCTTTAGCAAATCATCTCTCTGCTTATTAACCCCAGCAGCCTGTGCTGTTGAAGAAGATAAAATTCAACAGGGCGGGAGGAGAAGGGGGTGACAGACGATGAGATGGTTGGATGGCATCACCGACTTGAAGGATGTGAGTCTGAGCAAATGCCAGGAGACGTGGATGGACAGGGAAGCCTGGCGTGCTCGCCGTCCATGGGGTTGCAGAGCGTCAGACACGGCTGAGCGACTCAACACCACCACCACCTGTATCTTAAAAGTATAGAATGACTGACCTTCTAATATTTCAGCTATACGGCCCTAATGATCTTGCCTTCAACTCTTGGAAAAATATTGATGAACACTGAATGAAGCTGCCATTTTCCTTACTGCTGGCCGTCGGACACGAGGAATTAGACACACATCCCCATGCACGCATCACCGGTAGGAAGATCCTGCTACAAAATCTCTTTGTTCATAGTCGTGAGTCTGGTTCCTATTTTTTGTGCCCAACCCACCCATCCTCCACCCACTATTTTTGTTGGTGGACCTGTCCCATGGATCATATAAGAAAGGTGAACAACTTGGTCTTCTGTTGTGTCTCAGCCTTCAACAAATGCTGAATAGATGCAAGAAAAGGGAAAAAAAGACTCCCAAACCATTCATTTCCCTAGGCTGTCCTGGCAACTGGAAGACTTCCAAGTCACCATAGATCCTGTTGCCTCTGTGTCAATAAAATACCACAGAAGTCTTCAATGTTATCCCGGATCCATAATTTAGGGGACACTCGTTACAAACACTCTCAAGTTAGGTGGTGTCTCCTGAATCCATCAGCGTGGGGTTTCTCAAATCGTCAGGGGGCCTGTTCTCAGTGTAAAAGTAGGACATGAGAGGTTTTCCAGAATTATTTGATGTGGGAGTCTCCTAAAAAGAGAATCCCTTAAAGATATGGTCTGTATACATACATACAACGGAATACTGCTCAGCCATAGACAAGAATGAAATCATGCCATTTGCAGTCACATGCATAAGCCTAGAGAGGACCATGCAAAGTGAAGTAAGCCAGACGAACATCCCAGGATATCCCTTATATGTGGAATCTAAAATATGACACACATGAACTTATCTATGAAACAGACTCACGAAGATGACAGATACCTGGTTGCCAATGGGGAGAGGGTAGGGTCTTCCCTGGTGGCTCAGATGGTTAAAAAAAAAAAAAAAATCCATGCACCATGCAGGAGACCTGGGTTCCATCCCTGGGTGGGAAAGATCCCCTGGAGGAGGGCATGGAGAATCCCTATGGACAGAGGAGCCTGGTGGGCTACAGTCCATGGGGTTTTTAAGACTTGGACACGCCCAAGTGACTAAGAACACCGAGGGCAGGGGAGGGATTGGCTGGGAGTTTGCAATCAGCAGAAACAAACTAGTATATACGGATAAAGAGCAAGGTCCTACTTGGAGAGCACAAGGAACTATACCCAATACTGTGCAATAAACCACCATAGAAAAGAATATGAAAAACAACATATATATATATATATATATTTAAAATATATTTTAAAATAATTTAATATATATTTATATAAACATAAAAACTGAATCAATTTCCGGTAGAGCAGAAATTAACACTGCAGATCCACTATATTTCAATAAAATAGATTTTAAAGAAGGGAATTCCTTTGAAACAGGGAATTGGGGAGCTCTTGTCAAAGACTTTCAAAGAGTTGAAACATATATAAGAGGTGGTGGAGTTTGGGACAACCATCTGTGATTTTATCATCTTTGACACTCTGTTACCTCAGAATCCATGGTGGTTTTCAGGCCCACAAAACTGCTGAAATATGTAATTCTTGCCTATCAGTTGAGACACTGACTACAGGAAACAGTCATTTATTGATGAGGTTAGACTCACTACTTTATGTTCAAAAAAGAAAACAGTATTTTATGGGCCCTCAGTTCTTTGCTGTATCAAAATAATCTGTTTCATATACGTATTCACTCACATGATGTAGTAAAACGAAAAATCAATGTCTCACAAATATATGCTTTGACAACTTTGAAAACTCCAAGCAGCTAAATAAACAGGGCATGTGAAGGAGTCTATTACACTGTCACGGAAAATCTTCTTAGCCATTTAATTTTGCTCTTCTTTCCTGACTAATGGAAAGAATTATCCTCTATCTAATTACCTTCATTGGTCCTTTCATCCTTTAAGGACCTCTGAGTCCTCATTACTCAGCCAAGCAGAAGAAAGACGAGGAAAGGGAAGGAGAAAAGAATCAAAAGGAAAATCCACAAAACATACCGGGAAATGGGAAGCAGTGATATACACGTGAATTAAATATCTCAACAACCTTCTTATGGTCATTTACCCACACAGGCAAGCTTTTTTGAGGAAGCGGGGTATTGGAGAGGGCTGTTAAGAGTCCCTTGGACTACAAGGAGATGAAAGCAGTGGATCAATCCTCAAGGAAATCAGTCCTGAGTATTCATTGGAAGGGCTGATGCTGAAGCTGAAACTCCAATCCTTTGGCCACCCGATGCGAAGAGCTGACTCACTTGGAAAAGACCCTGATGCTGGGAAAGACTGAAGGCAGGAGGAGAAGGGGATGACAGAGGATGAGATGGGTGGATGGCATCACCGACTCGATGGACATGAGTTTGAGTAAGCTCCGGGAGCTGGTGATGGACAGGGAGGCCTGGCGTGCTACGGTCCATGGGGTTGCAAAGAGATGGACACGACTGAGCCACTGAACTGAAGTGATGCCTAATTCCCCTCTACAATATGAGGACCAAGTTTCCTTCCAGACTTGTCCCTTGGACGTGCTCAACAAAAATGATGAAGGGAAGAAGGAATAGAAGTCAGAAGCCAGTTTCTAGAAAAGAGACGCACGCTTGTTAATTGCCCAATTTCTTTTCCCACCAGTGCTAACAGGAGCTCCATTCCTGAGCCGCCATACTGACTTCCCACCTGGAAGAAGACCCCAAGAGACACCTCGCCAAGAGAAGCTACTCAGATGGAGAGATGGGGTCCGCCACCACCGCCCGGGGTCCGTGGTGCCCAGCACTGATTTCCTGTGGCTTCTCTCTGGGCTGACGTAGCTTCTGGGTCTGCATTCTAAGGGCAGAAGGTGCCTACCACGCTTGACCTGATACAGACGTTCCCACTGACAGGAAGTTGCCCACTAAGTATCAATTAGTTATGTTTCAGCAAGGGCTGTACTAAGCCTGTTACCATAGCAACAACTTCACTTGAGTGGGAAGTGGTTAAGTTTCTGGGGACCATTAAATGTAGATTCTGGGGACCAGCCTGGAAATGGACTGACCACATATGACACAGTTTCTTCTGGAAAATGCCCATCAAACTATCCATCCATCCATCCATCCATCCATCTGTCTCTCTATATAATCTATATCTATGTCAATTTTATATATTTCTACTAATTCCTCACATAGGCTGAATTTCATTTACTTTATATAACACAACTAGATTTCTATAATACATTGTTTAGTTTTTAAGTCATGTCCAGCTCTTTTGTGACCCCAGGGACTGCAACCCACCAGGCTCACGTCCATGGGGTACTCCAGGCATGAATACTGGAGTGGGCTGACATTTCCTTCTCTCTATAAGACATCACATAGCTAAATGAATCTTATTCATTATGGATATAAAGGCTTTCCAATAATGTTGAAATAAAGTATGTTTTGATGAGTTTTTCTTATCAGTTATATAAACTATATACAAATTCAATTTTATACATGCATAACACAGACTATATATAAAGCAGAGAACCACAAGGACCTACTGTATAGCAGGGAGAACTCCTGTTAACGTTTTGTAGTAACTTATAGGGAAAAGAATCTGAAAAAATATACATACACACACATACGTATGTTTTATATATATATATATATATGTTATGTATATATAAGTTCATGTATCCATATGTATATACACACCCATATACATATATACATATATATATATGAATCACTCAGCTGTATACACCAACGCAACATTGCAAATCAACCAATTTAAAAATGCAGTGCACAAATATAATTATATAAATACATAAACGCAAGACAGCAATAATTATATACACATGTATTCACATTAACTTTAGCTAGTTTACTGGACGAAGGCTCTCTAGACGCGACTTGCCAATGAAATGATTTTGTACGCGAAACGGCTCTGTGACGTCATCTGTAACTGTCCTGAGACGCCCTGTGCCCACATGGCAGTGGACAGACACATCGGGGACTTAAGTCTACTCAAGTCTATTTGCTATTTAGGTCTTTGCTATATACATATGTATATATATGCTATGTGCTATATAGCTATTTATATATTTGCTATAGAAGTCGATGTGCTATTACGTGCAATCCCATTTCCAAAGAACCTGCTGCTGCAGGCACAGTGACAAGCTGGGTCTGGAACCCCTGCGGCGTGAATTGACCGCTGCCCCGCCTCTCCCAGGGGATGGGGTGTTGTCCATGCTTCTCAGTGGGTGCGCTGAGGGTGAGCGGTCCACGTGGTCCTGGGATGCGTGGGAACGGCAGGAAGGCAGGGGCCCCAGGCCACAAAGAGATTCTCCTGAGTTGCTCCACTCTGGGGACTTGCAGCTTCTCGGGGTTTAGGGAACGTGAACCCTGGCTTTGTTCGCTGTGCTGATACAAAGCTCCTTGGACCGTGCCAGTCGAAGTGAATGGCCACAGCCTGTCATCAGAGCCCTTGCACACCAAAGGCTGGCATCTCCTACCAGGCAGATAAAAGGGCTATTTACTTTTGTCTTTTAAAAAAAAAGAGTGTCTGTTTTGTTCCCCGGGGGGGGGGGGGGGGGGCCGATGTCAATTTCTGCATCCCAGTGATGCAAGCTAGCGGAATATGGATGAACGCAAAGGGGCTATCTGATTTCACTCCTACCGCATAGAGGGGCTCACCCTGGGTGTGGATAATGATACCCTGTCGGGAAACGTTACTCACATCAGAAGAGAAAACTTCCGAGAAAATGAGAGAAAGTACACACGTGGCCCTCAACACGCACTCGCAAACTCTTTAGGTCTCATGACTGAGGTCTCAACATCCGGTAATAAATCCTAACAGAAAAGAACATGAAAACAGAATCTGTATATGGATAAATGGCCCACCGCGGTGAACACGTGAAAGGAACACAACATTGTAAATCAACCAAAGTCTGACCAAATAAATAGATACATGTATATGTCTAGTTGGATCACCATGGTGTACGCCTGAAGCTAGCGCAACATTGTAAATCAACAAAACCCCAATAAAATAAAGAGATGCATATATGTATAGCCTGATCACTCTGCCGTACCCCAGGAACTAATGCAACATTGTAAATCAACAAAACTCCAATAAAATAAATAGATACATATAAACTGGATCACCATGCTGTACAGCTGAAACTAACGCAACACTGTAAATCAGCTACACCTGAATAAAATACACGGATACAGGTATATGAAAGATGCTTCCTCCGGATACAGGTATATGAAAGATGCTTCCTCCAGGGAAGAAAAACTAGGACAAACCTAGACAGCAAGAAGGAGGGACAATAAGCTGAACACAGTACTCTCCTACAAGTGCTAACAGCCTCAGAAAAAGAGACCCGATGCCGGTAACTAAGAGAAATGCAAATCAAAAGCCTCGGTGAGCTACCAACTCTAAAGGGTCAGAGCGGCCAGTCATCAAAACGTCTTGCAAATGGTAAGAGGCGTGGGGAGAAGGGAACTCTCCTACACTGTTGGGCGGAATGTGAATTGCTACAGCCTTGATAGCGAACAGGATGGAGGTTCCTCAGAAAACTTAAAAAAGAGAACCACCACCCTATGACCCAGCAATCCCACTCCTGGGCACATATTCAAAAAACACAAAACTTTTCACTCAAAGAGGCACGCGCCCCACCCCTCCAAGGACACTGTTCACAGCAGCACTATCTACAGTACCAAGATACGGAGACCACCTAAGCGTCCATCGACAGCTGAATGGGTAAAGAAGATGCGATGCATACACACACTCGTATACACACACAATGGACAACGACTCAGCCACAGAAAAAAGAATGAAACAGGGCCATCTGGAGCCACATGGATGGACCTAGAGATGACCATGCCAAGCGAGGTCAGGGAGAAGGAGAAAGGCAAATAACATGACATCACTTACACATGGAACGGAAGCGGCGGCACAAGTGAACTTATCTGCAAGACAGACTCACGGACGTAGGGAACAGACAGACAGGCTTTGCTGGACAGCTGAAACTAACACAGCATTCTAAACCAACTATGAAAGTCCAAATGTGAGTCGCTCAGTTGGGTCCAACTCTTTGCGACTCCATGGACTGAGGCTTCCCTGTCCACGGGATTCTCCAGGCAAGAATCCTGGACTGGGTTGCCTTTCCCTTCTCCAGGGGATCTTCCCAATCCAGAGATCGAACCCAGGTCTCCTGCATCGCAGGGAGATTCTTTACCAGCTGAGCCACCTGTAAGCAAGGTAAATCAACTATACATCAATCATTTTTTTTAAAGAGGGATAAACTACGGTTTATAAAACAGTTAAGGACATACTGACCAGCACAGGAAACCACGCTGCATCATGTGTAAACACACCAAATCCCTGTGCTGTCCACATGAAAGCAGGAAAACTATGCAAGTCAACCTAGATGCCTTTCAAAATGTGCTTACGCTTCCCCACCATCCAGCGCAATTCAGAGGCTACTCGGGCCGGAAAAAAGAGGAAAGCAATTCAGCTACCCAACCTCGGCGGGTTCTGGTCTCCTTGGCCCCTAACCACCATCCCTCCGACTCCCACCCTGCTGGTGGTTTCCTAGACCTCGGTTTGATGCTGCGGGCGGAGCCTTCCCAGCTGGAGGACCATCAAGAGAGCCCAATCCACGTCCCCCACTGTGACCACGCACCAACCACAGGTGATACTGACAAACGAGGCCAGCAAAACGACCCCGGGTTCCAATCCCACCCCCGCTGTAACAGCACAAGCAAGCATTTCTTTTCCATGCTTCGCAAAAAGAATCCCAGGCTCCAGGTGCACGCCTTTCAACACTGCAAATCAGTTTCTGTCCCCTTGATTCCTTTTTTTTTTTTTTAAAGGATTCCGAAGCTTAAGCCAAGTTTGCTTTTGATGTGAGAAAAACCGGAAGTGAAATTCCACATTTCAGAGGGCTGCACTTGGCAGAATATGGTTTCATCTATCTCCACAAATAAATAAATAAAAGTCGTAATCAGCCAAACAAAAACATAAATGGTTAATTAGCAAAGGGGAAAGGGGATAGGGGTAAATTGGAAGTTTTGGATTAACAGATACACACTAAAGGGAAGGTGGCTCAGCCCTGTGTGACTCTTTTCGACCCCATGAAGTAGCCGTTCCCTTCACCAGGGGATCTTCCCAACCCAGGGATTGAACGCAGGTCTCTTGCATTGCAGGCAGATTCTTTACCATCCGAGCCAGCAGGGAAGCCCTACGAACCAACCATATTTCAAATCGAATCCAGGTCTCCCCACTGTAGGCCAATTCTTTACCAGCTGAGCCACAAATTGAACACAGGCCTTCCCCATTGTAGGCAGATTGTTTTATCAGCTGGGCCACAAAGCGAACCCAAGTCTCCCCCATTGTAGGCAGATTCTTTACCACTGACCCACAGGTCGAACCCAGGCCTTCCCCATTGTAAGCAGACTCTTTACCCGCTGACCCACAAAGCGAACCCAGGTGTCCTCCATTGTAGGCAGATTCTTTACCAGCTGACCCACAAGGGAAGCCCCACAGATACACACTACCCAAAGGGCAGGGAACTATACTCAATTATTTTGTAATCATCTGAAAAAGAACAAATATGCATATACATATATGTATGTATAACTGAGTTACTTTGCTGCACATTTGAAACACAACTTTGTAAATCAAAGAGGAAAGTGAAAAGTGAAGGTGTGAGTCGCTTCAGTCGTGTCTGATTCTTTGAGACGCCATGGACCGTAGCCCACCAAGCTCCTCTGTCCATGGGATTCCCCAGGCAAGAATCCCGGAGTGGGCTGCCTTTCCCTTCTCCAGGGGATCTTCCCAACCCACGGACTGAACCCAGGTCTCCTGCATTGCAGGCAGATTGTTTACCATCAGAGCCACCAGGGAAGCCACGGAAGCCACAAATCAACCATATTTCAATTTTTTAAAAGAGAGGAAGATGAGTCGGGATGAGGGATCAGCGCTTGCAGAAACCTTAGAGAGTCAAGAGCACAGAAGTAAAGACCAGAGGGGGGGTTGACAGAGGGAAATGGCAGGTTAACGAATCAATGGTTATAAAGTTTAGGTACAGGATTCTTGCCTGGAGAATCCCACAGACAGAAGAGCCTGTCAGACTATGCTCCATGGGGTTCCAAAGAGTCAGACATGACTGCACTTTCACTTTCGAAGCAAGGTGACTCCATTCTAGACCCGCTGTGTAATACTGTAGCGTAGCCCACAGGACTGTATGATACACTGAAACCTGAGCTAAAAGGGTACATCTGTTATCCCAGGTTCTTACCACAACCCATAAGATGAAGAGGTCTTCCCTGGTGGCTCAGACGGTAAAGAATCTGCCCCCAACGTGGGAGACTTGGGTTCGAATCCTGGGTTGGGAAGATCCCCTGGAGAAGGGCAGGACAACCCACTCCAGTATTCTTGCCTGGGAAATCCCAGGGACAGAGGAGCCTGGTGGGTGACATATGGTCCATGGGGTCCCAAAGCATCAGACACAACTGAGCAACTAACACGTTCATAAGATTAAAAAGATAGACCACGGGTGGTGGCCTCAAGATCAAATGAGGACTTCATCACCCAATCGGGTATCAGCCTCTGGAAGCCAAGAAGGTCACCAATATCAATAGGTCAAACCAAGAAGCTCCAACTGTCACCCAAAACACTGTCATCTGTTCATGGGAAACCATCACACACAGCACACATTTTAAAGAAAACCACCCAACAGAGCGCTGGGTTTCTGAAGACCTGTAAAAGCACCTTGCCATTTCCTGAATACCATTCTGAAACAAGGGCTTCCCTGGTAAAGAATCAGCCTGCAATGCAGGAGATCTCAGTTGGATCCCTGGATTGGGAAGATCCCCTGGAGAAGGAAATGGCTTCCCACTGCAGTATTCTGGCCTGGAGAATCCCATGGACAGAGGAGCCTGGTGGGGCTACAATCCACGGAGTCAGAAAGAGTCAGATGCAACTAAGCATCCCATGGAAAGAGGAGCCTGGCGGGCTACAGTCCATGGGGTCACAAAGAGTCAGATGCAACTAAGCAACTAAGGAGAGCACATCCTGAATTCAAGACTTGCCTCTTTGAGATGTATTCCAATGAGACCTTACAGGGTTTCTTTCTCATGCTTTTCCTAAGACACTTACTCTCTCTCTCCTGAAATCAATTTAACAATACCTCATCTTAACTGTATATTTTGTTTGCTGAGGCTTGGTTTGTGTTCTGTCAGACCATCTCATCCTCTGTCGTCCCCTTCTCCTCCTGCCTCCAATCTCTCCCAGCATCAGGGTCTTTTCCAGTGAGCCAGTTCTTCACATCAGGTGGCCAGAGTATTGGAATTTCAGCTTCAGCCTCAGTCCTTCCAATGAATATTCAGGACTGATTTAGAGACTCCTTCTGGAAACTGATTGGCCCGTTTCTGCAGGCAGAGGGCGCTCCAGAATCCAGCATACCCAGGGCAGATGCTCTCAACAGTGAAAATGTCTGAAGTCTGAAATCAGAGCCCCAAGTGGCCTGGATATATTCTCCACTCGCGCACCTATTTTACGAGCCTTTTATTTCATTTTTGTGTCATATGCCCACCGCAGACATAAATCCTTCTCACAGGCTAGATCTCTGTTCGCAGCCTATAAATTGCCAACTTCTTTCCTTGGGCTCCAAAAATCACTGCGGATGGTGACTGCAGCCACGAAATTAAAAGATGCTTGCTCCTTGGAAGGGAATCTATGGCAAACCTAGACGCCACATTAAAAGGCAGAGACGTCACTTTTCCGACAAAGGTCCGTCTAGTCAAAGCTATGGTTTTTCCAGTAGTCATGTATGGATGTGACAGCTGGACTATAAGGAAGGCTGAGTGCCAGAGAATTGATGCTTTTGAGCTGTGGTGTTGGAGAAGACTCTTGAGAGTTCCTTGGACTGCAAGGAGATCCAACCAGTCAATCTTAAAGAAAATCAACCCTGAATACTCATTAGGACTGAAGCTGACGCTCCAATCCTTTGGCCACCTGATGCAAAGAACTGATTCATTGGAAAAGACCCTGATGCTGGGAAAGACTGAAGGAGGGAGGACAAGGGAGTGACAGAGGATGAGATGGTTGGATGGCATCACTGACTCGATGGACACGGGTTTGAAGAAACCCAGGGGGAGACATCGGAGGACAGGGAAGCCTAGTGTGCTGCAGTCCATGAGGTCGCAAAGCGTCGGGCACGACTTAGCCAACAAACAACAAAAACCCACCCCCACCAAACTCCTTTATTCATTTGCGCTAATCTGCCCCTCTCCAAGAAAAAAAGAGGAAGGATTTCCCATCCTGCCATCCACTGAACAAAGAACAGAAGAGGCTTTGAAAGGCCAAATGTAGGTTGTTTAGAGAGGGAAAAAAAAAAATGACAAAACTGGGAAAATATTCGTGCCATGAATGGCCCATGAATGGTTTACAGGCCACAGCAGATGACCTAATTGCCCATGACCACGTGGGCTCAGTTTCGAGAGCCTCACTGTCTCCCCATTTCTGCGCACAAGCTGAATATTTTATTTGAAACTGGTAGCTGACACGCTCAAGAAATCAGCCGTCGCTACGTTATCTGTCTCAGAAATTTTTTAAAGTCCTTAAGCAGATGATGAAGTATCACTTCTGAAAAGATACGGCATCCAGAATTTTTTTTTTTTTTTCAAATTGAGCAGCTGATTTAAAGCTGAGCATATTTCTCTCCTTTGAAAATAAAGGCACGCTGTGAAGGATGGAGAGCATACAGAAAGAATACAGTCATGGTTGATACATTAAAAACCTGATCCTTGCCCTTGACTTTCACATACAAAAAAAAAAAATATCAACTGTCATCAAGTTTCAGATTTAAATCTGTTTTCATCAGAGAAGCCTGTCATCAGAGTGAGGGCATTTAAAGGACTTTATAAATATTTTCACAGGGTCGCTTCATTTGAATCACATCAATTCTGTCAACAGGTTGCACCCTTGACAATATCCAGCCTGTAACAAAGGTTTAGAATCTGGAGTACCAATTAAAGCGGAAGAACGGTGAGCCCCCTGCCAGATTCCATGCACTTGAATATTTACTTTTGTGAGAACCCTCTCTGGGTTTTTGTTTTGTGGTCCAGGCATCAAAGCCCGATATTCTAAAGAGTTCTTACAGAGTGGCCTGCGTATTCTGAAAGCAACAAAATGTGTGGAGACAGGAAACACTCTTGTCTTTGTACAGAAACCAGAAGCTTTCCACAAATTACTGCAAAGAAAAAAAAAAAAAAATGAAAAGGCCAAGTTCAAAAATAAAAGAAAAACACCCGTATACTTGCTGTTGGTCTACATTCCAGGCCAAAGAAGTAACCTGACCATTCTGTACATGTATTTGCTTGTGAATTTCATAGCATCCTACCTGCTTTATGCTTCTCATGGAACAATGCCTCACTTACCAAGCACGTTATCTAGGCTTAAGACTGGGATAAAAAATTACCTGGATAGCTGGATTTAGGGCTAAATGTACATTCAGCAGTCTTTTATTTAGGGAAAAAAAATAATACAAAGGAACATAACAATTCTTCCAGCAAACAAAAACATGTCAAAAACCCTTGCAAACGGCATCAAAGCACGGCCGTTATTGTGAAAATGCAATGATCATTAACTCCGGCTCAAAATCATACCGGTTTCCAACAAATTTAACATGTCATTTTCATCCAGTGATTTTAAAACTGATGAAGTAGTTTTCCACTTGCTAGGTCCTGGCCCTCATTTTTTTTTTTTTTTTTCCCTTACATGTCAAGGAAAATTCTCTTTAAAACTGTCAATTACATTTCTTTGAGGAATAGAATACTGAGCTTCTCATCTCAGGGGGAAAAAAAAATTATTTGCAGAGGCCTCTGTGAGATGCTTCTGTTTTTAATTTGGGGGAACGTTTCTAAAATTCCATTTTCCCCCCAAATCTGGCCATAAAGGATGAATGCAACCAAGCGCCCGCCTTCCCACACACCGGCCTGGTGCCGCATTCAAACGCGGGGACCAACCCTGAGTGTTCTCGAGATGGCTAGCCACCTCTTCCCCACGCCGACCAGAGGCCTGCGACCTGGCCCCGCCCCACCCCCAAGGTGCCCCCATACACTTGCAGATTTCTGGGCCATCAAAACCATTTCCCCTGGCTCAGCCCCCAGGAAAAACGCGAAAGCATCTCCATTCAAATCACGCCGCTCTCCGGAGCAGCTGAGGTTGCTTTGTTCCGCCAGGAAGTCAGGTCTCGACACCCCGGTCAATTCTGGCCCAAGGAGCCTGACGCCTGCGCTCCTGGTCTTGCCTGCAGAGACCTCCACGGACTGGCAATTGGGCTCCGTGAGAACTCAGCCTCCCCAAACTTTCTTCTTCCTTGTTCTTTCTCCCCCACCCCACCTCCTTCTGCGTCCTGTTCCTCACATCAGGGGACAAGCCCGACTCGGAAAAGCAGCGAGGTGTGGAAAGCCCCCCAGAAGGTGGAAACCAGGCCGGCCGGAGGGGCCCTTTCAAAAGCTACAGGATGTCACGGAAAGCCATGTCACCCCACCGACCAAGAAAAAAGAAAAAGAGAGCAAATCCAAAGGAGAGAATCCACACTACCACCTTGTGGATCCTGCTCGTAAGGACAGCACCTGCTTCCTTGGGTACTTCTCCCCGCCCCCGACACCCCTCACCCCAAATTTGTTAACTTGGGTCCACCTGGAAGACGGGCTCGCCCCAGAACCCGTCCGCGCTCTGGGTTTCATTCATTACGCGCGCGCCCGGCGCGCGCGCGCGCGCGCGAGGTGCCAGCCTCAGCTCCAGGGGATGGGGGGGTCCACCCCCACCCCGGACCCCCCCCCCCCCGGGCCGCGCCCGGCGCCCCCCCCCCACGCCATCCCCGAAATAGCAGCCTGGTGGTTCCAGAAATAAAGTATAAAAAAGGAAATTAAAAAGAGGCCCACACCTGCTGGTCGGTTCCGAGGAATGAGTCCGAAGCAGAGGAAACCCGCAGCCCAAAAAAAAAATCAAACCCCGCTGAGAAAACGGGGGGGCGGGAGAGATGCAGAGGACGTCGTCCGGGCGCCCCTCGCCCTCCCGGCCGGACGTCCGTTCCCAGGGTGGTCCCCAGGCCCGGCCCCCGGTGGGAGGTGGGAGGTGCGCGGGTCGGGGGTGGGGGAAGATGGGGAGTGTGTGTGTGTGTGTGTGGCGCCGGAATGGTGCGCCCGGGCCCAGGGCTGCGCCGGGCACCCGCGCCCGGATCTGGGGGTGCAACCCCCTCCTAGTCCCGGGGAGGCCGCCCGGGAGGATCCGAGGGGAGAAACCGAGCCTCCCGGGTTCTTGGCGGGAGAAAAAGAGTCGGGGGGTCCAGGTCGGGGGCGGGGGTTGGGGGAGAGAGAGGGGCGCGACCGGGAGATGGAAGGATGCGTGCGCGGCGGGAGGAGGCGGCCGGCGTCCCGGAGAGCCGGAGGAGGGCAGGCAACTGTCGGCGCTGGGGGCTGGGGGCTGGAGGGGGGGCGCGGTTGCAACCGGGGACCTCAGCCTCTTCTCCTTCCGCGAGCTCGCGACCCCTCCGCACCGTCTGCAGCCGAGGGGCGCGCGCACACACCCCCCACCACCGCCATCCACACCTCCCCAGCCCCGGTCCCCACCCGGCGCGCCCGCAGGTCGGGCCACGCGGGTGCAGGCGCAGGCCCGGGGGGCAGCCCGCCGCGCGCCGCCGCCGCCGCCGCCTTGGGGAGGGCGCAGGCTTTTGCCAGGCTATCCCAGCTCCTCACCCACCTTCGGGTACCCCCGCTTCCCGCCGCCCCATCTCCAGCCTCCCCGCAAGCGGCGGATCTCGGCCACCAGTTCGGCCCGCTGAAGGTGGCGGCGGAACCAGGCCGAGGCGCGCGGGAATGCCTGGAGATGGGGGTTGACTGGGGGCGGGGAGGTGGTCCGGACGAGATCGCAGAGAAAGCGTGGGGAGGGGAGGGCGGGAGGAGAGCCACCGGCTTTTAGGACCGGGTGGGGGGCGCTTCTGTGCGCCCCAGGCTGTGGGGGTGGCCCTCAGGTCCCACAGACTCCCCAGACCCCCACCCCCACCTGGGACGAAAGGGCTGGCGCCCAGCGGTGGTGGTGGTGCTGCTGCTGATGATGATGGGGAGGGGAGGAGCTCTGCTCTCGAGAATCGGGGTCCTCCAAGGGACACGGATGGGGTCCATCCGCAGCCTCCCCCCAGACCCCGGCCCGGGGCGCCCCGCGCGGGTGCCCGCAGCTAAAGCAACTTTTGTGGTTCCTGGGGCCAAGCGGGCAGCCTTGGGGACCGTGCGCGCGCGGGAGCCGCTTGCCCCTCGAGCAGGTCCATGCCAGACCCCCCCCCCAACCCCGCTCCCCGAAGCAGCGAAGCCAGCACCGCCCCCCACCACCACCACCACCAGCCGCCCCCGACTCGCTTCCCACCAACAGCCTCCACCTCGCGCCGCTGGCTTTTTTCTCCCAGCCCACACGCACGGCAAGAGGAAGGTTGGGGGGTGCAGGCAGCCCGCCTTCCTGTCCCCCCCGCCCGACCCAGCCTGGCAGAAACCGCGCGGAGCTAACCATCCGTCCGTCTTCGCCCCGGGGTCTCCAGCGCGCCCCGGGTCGCTGCCCAGCAAACCCCAGCCCGGTCCTAATCAGTCACGTGCGTTTATTCAGCGCATCGCACAAGCCCGTCATCAGCTCCCAAGGCCAGCAGAGGAACGAGGGGGAGAAAAAAAAAAAAGGGGGGGGGAAATCGGTTAAAGCAAACCCACCCAAGCCCGTTTTTTTTTTTTTTTCCCTCTCCCTGGTTAACCCCCCAAAAAATGCACCCCAGGAGGTAGCAGCTGACAGTTTTCCTTCAAGAAAAAGGAGGGAGAAGGGGGGAAAAAAAAAAAAAAGGCCTTGGGTGCTCACAG
>ML664230.1:2685231-2714503 GCA_007570785.1 Antilocapra americana | reverse complement strand
TATATTTTCTCCCCCTTCCTGTCTCGGCCACACTCTTCTGTTTATCTAAACGAAACACAGCGCTACTTTGTAAACAGCAAACGCGGCCCCGGCGCCGTTCAAAGAGCCGACTGCAGCCCAAAGGCTTCCAACCCCACGGTGGGATATCGCGATTTTTTCCAAGTCAAAAGGGGAAGGAAAAAAATAATAATAATAATAATAATGTAACGTTTGTGTCGAGATGTCCACGGGGCTGGCAGAGGACACGCCGCGACACGTAAGTCCACACTCCCACCCACACCTAAGAAATGGAGCGACAGATGCAAGTCCTATTCAAATTTTCAAAATTAGGGGGAAAAAATCATTTTTAAAAAATGTCGGATGAAGGGAAGCGCACACGTTAGCAACCAGGCAGGCTTATTGCCATCTTTTGCTGGGAAACACACGAGTCCAATCGTTTTTTTAAAAAAAAAAAAAAAGGGCTTTAAATGAAAAATAACCCAGAGACGCATACCTTCGAACGGCACCTACCTCAGCCGTGGAGAAGCCGCATCGGTGATGAGTGTTCCTGTTGGACATCCAGATTTTTCCAGGGAGCCCGGACCGATGGTTGTGATTCAGGAGGATGTGTCTAAGTCCAGCCGCCTGGGGTTTGGTCGAGTCCAACCAGACTGGCACACCGTCCCCAGCCCCCAACCCCCGCCCCCGAAGGGATGCGGAGACCACCGACCCCGGCCGTGGGCAGGAACAATACGGTGCTTCTGGCGTCCACCGTCTGATGGGGAGGAAGGAATGGGGACGCAGGCGGAGCTCGGAGGGCGACGTGAGGTCCGAATAAGCGCTCTGTACCGGGAGACAGAGACCAGGCTGCAAGAGAGGGAGACGGAAGCGAGAGGTCCTGATGGCTCCCAGCTCGCCCTCTGCGATTGGACCAAACTGAATGAAATTTACAAAGCCGGCAGCCAATAGAGCTCCGCCGTCGGCCCCGTCACTACAGAAACCACATCCGCGGCTACAAAGCGCTGGCGAGGAGCAGCTAATCCCAGCGCAAACCAGCTGGAACGGAGAGACTCCCCGGGTGCGCCCGGGGGCCTGGTGGAGCAGGCGAGCGGGCCCCCCGTGCCCGGAGCGCGGGCATCTGGGGGGGGCGGGGAGGCGAGAGCTTCCTGCGCTCCTGGGGCGCCCTTCGGAGACGGCGAAAGGGCCACCGTATTTGCAAACAGCGTTAACCCTTTACTGCCGGGCTAGGCGGGAGCGAGAGCGCCGGCGCCGGGAGCGATGCCCTGGGCGTCAGGCTGACGGAGGTACTGCTGTTTCCTGGCTGATGGTAATGGGAAGCGATGACAGATGGACAGATGCAGAGGTCCACACAAAAGATGCATACCCGCAGTCACAGACAAATAATGTAGATCAACACATAGATGCATCTCCATAGATACACAAAGATGGGCAGGCAGGACTGACAAATACATTCCTGCTTCTGCATGGTACTGGGAGGCAATGACATGTAGACAGATACACAGACAGATATGTAGCTAGGCAATCAGACTGACCAGACCTGTTACTGTTTGTGGGTGGTGTTGGGTTTGTCTCTCTCTTTCTCTTTACTCGCCAAGTTGTGTCCGGCCCTTGAGACCCCATGGATTTTAGCCCACCAGGCTCCTCTGTCTGTGGGATTCTCTAGGCAAGAATCCTGGAGTGGGTTGCCATGCCCTTCCCCAGGGGACCCTCCCCACCCAGCGATCGAACCCCCGTCTCCTGCACTGCGGGAAGATTCTTTGTCGACTGAGCCACTGGGAAGCAGTGACTTGTAGACAGAAGCGTGGACAGATAACACATAGAGGGATGGATGGATAACAGAAGGGTGGATGGGAAGATGGAAGGCTGGGCAGATGGTTAGATGGACGGATGGACAGACAGACACCTACATACATACATGCAGGGAAACACAGATGGGTACAGTAGCTATCTTTATTACAAAATATGTAATATTGTAAATTTGTATCTATCTTTATTACAAAATGAGAATGAAGACCCGAAAAGCACAGAACCTCTTTTCTACCCGAGTGATGGGCTAATAGTAATCCCTTTGGGGTTTGTTTCTTATACGTAAGAACGTATGGTTTTGATGAATAAAATACGTAACGGTTCTGATAAATGAAACACTGAGGACACTGGTGGCGTCTGTCCGTTACTTCGAAACGTCCCTCTTCACTTTTGCGATCCAGGAGTTCATTGTTTCCAGCCAACTACACGTGTGGTGAGAGGACCTGGTTTTCATCACTGGGTTGGGGTGAGCTGACTGCCCGCTGGGTGATATCCGAGGCTTACTGCCCACGAAGTGGAGAAGGCTGTAGAGTGTTGTGGCAAGCTGCACACGGATTCCCAAACTCGATTCCTTGGGTCCCAGTGGCCTGTGACCTTCGGGGGGTGTGCTGAGGTGCTCCGTCGGGGGTTTCTGCCTCTTCGACGTGGAGGTGATGAAAGTAATCACCTCATGATATCCTTGTGATGTGATAAGTGATACAGGGCTCAGGCATGTAAGATGCTGTAAATAAATGTGTGCTTCCATTAATAACCTTCTTTTGAAGACTTATGGCTTTATGTCTTGGTGGGAAAAGATGATGTCTGCTAGCCGTAGGATGTGCTCCCAAGTGCTTCCGAATCCCATCTGCTGTCATATTTGGTGTGATGGCACAGTGGGGGATTCCTCACAAGTTTTAAGAGAAAGACACTTAGGGGGCACAGCCAGTAGAGGGGGAGGTGACGCATGCTGATTTAGTGGACCCGGTTTAAGATCAAGTGTCTGATCTGTGCTAGCTGTAACCTATTGGAGAGCCTGTTAGGGTCTGTGAACTTTAGGGAGTAGATCCTTTAAAAAGAGATAAAAGTAGCTCTCCTGTGGGTCCCTTGGGATGGCTAAATGAGATAATATGCACAAAACACCCTTTACCAAAAAGATATATATATATATATATATATATATATAGACATCTCACATGCATCGATATAAAGAGGTTACTAATTTTAATCACTGTTATATATGCATTATTATGTACACAAAATAGATACACAATCTAATAATATAAGAAACTTACATAACATTTATATAAATATTTATTTTCTTCTATCACTGAATAGATATTTAAGATCCAATAACATAACAGTATCGCTAATAGCTTTCCTTCCAAAGTAGTAAAACATGTAACTTCAGTTACAAAGGGCTTCCCTTGTGGCTCAGCTGGAAAAGCATCTGCCTGCAATGTGGGAGACCTGGGTTTGACCCCTGGGTTGGGAAGATTCCCCTGGAGAAGGGAAAGGCTACCCACTCCAGCATTCTGGCCTGGAGAATTCCATGGACTGTATGGTCCCTGGGGTCGCAAAGGGTTGGACACGACTGAGCCACTTTCACTTTCAGATAGGAAAATATACACAGAGGTATAGTTATAAACAAGGAGGGCAAGGCAACCCACTCCAGTAGTCTTGCCTGGTGAATCGCACAGACAGACAAGCCTGGCGGGGTTAAAGTTCGTGGGGTCGCGAAGAGTCGGTCACGGCTGAAGCAACAAAGCGTGAATGCACATAGGCATATATATACACATACATCCTTCCTAAAATGGAGTTTGGAAGCAGAGCCTCAAGTCAAACACAAAACTTGTAGCAGGCCAGAAAGTCACTGGCTTTGCCAACAAAGTGTGAATTAACTGGTTTATTTATAAATTTATCAAGTGTATCCTGAGCCCAGGCATAACGTTAAAAAGGAAAAATGCATGTGTGAGTAACACCCATCCATTTATTTCGGAAGACACAAACAGTCCAGTGGATAAGGGAGCCAACAGTGTTCGAAATGCAAAAAAAAGTGAGTAGCTGAAGTTGTGAAAATACCTCTGATGCATGAATTCACAGGGATCCATGGAGGTGGAAATGAAGGAGAAAGCTGGGAAGGGACTGCAACAGACCCGAGCGGGCCTGACTCCATGTTGAATCTGAGCCTTCTGGTTTAATCTCTGTGCTCTATTTCCTGGGCTCAGTCAGGCTGGCTCTGCACCTTTTGTGAAAGAATCCTGCCTGTCGCCTGAAATACACACGACAGGGCATCCACAAGACTCTGCCTTCCAGGCGTGAACCTTTAAAGGGATAATCAAAGTTGCAGAATGGAAAATATCAAGGGTGGGGGAGTTGCTGGCAGGCTGGTGGTGAGGACTGGGCATTTTCAGGGCTGCGGAAGGATCCCGTCCCTAGTTTGGGAACTGAGATCCCGCGAGCTGTGCTGGGGGATCGAAAGGGACAGAGAGAGAGAGAGAGAGAGAGAGAAAGGAAGGAAGGAAAAAAGGGAAAAAAAAAAAGGCAATGGTCTTGTTGGAATGTCGTAGGAACACTGTGACCAGACCTACTTACACAGACAGCTGTACGAGAAAAGGATTCTGTCACCAAAAAGTTTGCAAGAAGCATCAAGACCCCGTCTTCGTTTAGTGAAACACACACACACACACATACATTTATAGATAGCTAGTGGAAAGCAGCTGTATTGTACAAGGAGCTCAGCTCAGGGCTCTGTCATGACCTAGAGGGGTGGGATGCGGGGAGGAGAGGGAGGGGATATACACCCACATATGACTGGTAGGGTTTCTCTGGTGGCTCAGAAAGGACAGAATCTGCATGCACTGCAGGAAACCTGGGATCGATCCCTGGGTCGGGAAGATCCCCTAGAGAAGGGAATGGCAACCCACTCCGGTATCCTGGCCTGGAGAGTCCCATGGACGGAGGAGCCTGCCGGGCTAAACTCATGTCCATCGAGTCGGCGATGCCGTCCAACCATCTCCCGCTCTGTCGTCCTCTTCTCCTCCCGCCTTCAATCTTTCCCAGCGTCAGGCCTCAGAGATACTGCAGGTTCCCTTCCAGACCGCCAGCATAAAGTGAACGTCTACACGCAATCAAGAGGTTGTTTGGTTTCCCAGCTCACAGAAAAGTTACGCTTACCTTTGAGTGTCATCAGTTAAGGATGCCATAGCATTTATAGCTTTAAAGGTGTCCATCCTTTCATTAAGAAATACTTGATTCTATAAAACGCTCACTAGCCTCTGACCCTTCAGTGAGTTGTAGAAGTGACATCAGTGATCATGAATTGCAGCCTACTGTCACAAATATAATAGCAATGAAAAGGTACGAAATACTCCAAGAAGGAGCAAGTACAGAGCATGAGATGGTTGGATGGCATCACCAACTCGGTGGCCATGAGTTTGAGTAAGCTCCAGGAGTTGGCGGTGGACAGGGAGGCCTGGCGTGCTGCAGTCCATGGCGTCGCAAAGGGTCGGACACAACTGAGAGATTGAATTGAACTGAAGAAGTACCAAAATGGGACGTGAAATGAGCAAATACTGTTGGAAAAAGTGCCCCTGATAGATATTCTTGAAGCAGGGTTGCCACAGACTTCCAGTTTGTTAAAAGAAAAAAAAAAGGAATATAATATCTACAAAGTAAAATGGAGCAAAGTGCAATAAAATGAGCTATGTCTATATAGCATTACATACGACATGTATAGAGTTAGGTATATAAATGGACCTGAGTTTGGGCAAACTCCAGGAGACAGAGAAGGACAGGGAAGCCTGGCCTGCTGCAGTCCACGGGGTCGCAAAAAGTCAGACAGGACTTAGTTACTGAACAACAGAAGGGAACGTATCTGTTTTATGTATCAGTTCAGTCATGAGCGACTGAACTGAAATGATAACATGATTATTATATTATATATAATCCCTCACTCCCGTATACTGTATAGATATAAATACATCATATATATGTATGCACATTATATATTATAGACAGATGTTTATATTTCCATAAAAGTTGATTGATTCCTGATTCTGTCCCTGTATTCTTGTTCGGTGTATACACACGACCTCTCTTCCTAATTTATACCCTATACTTCGGATGTCTGTGCTCTGCTAAGTTGCTGAGTTGTATCTGACACTTTGCGATTGCATGCACCGTAGCCTGCCAGGCTTCCCTGTCCATGGGATTCTCCAGGCAAGTATACTGGAGCGGGTTGCCATGCCCTCCTCCAGGGGATCTTCCCGACCCAGGGATCGAACCCAGGCCTCCCGCATTGCAGGCGGACTCTTGACTGTCTGAGCCACCAGGGAAGCCCAAGAATACTGGAGTGGGTACCTATTCCTTCTCTAGGGGATCTTCCCGACCCAGGAATGAAACTGGGGTCTCCTGCGTTGCAGGCGGATTCTTTTCCAGCTGAGCCACCAGGGAAGCCCATACTTCAGAGAGTCATATTTAAAAAGGAAGAAGTTCAGCGCTGAGGGGACAAATTAAGAAGCGGCCTGGATGTGCCTTCCCGCAAAGAGCCTTCTGTCTCGTTTTGACCTGTACCCACTACGCCAGTAGGGAAATGGAACAACTCTGGTGAGTGCAATATGGTTTAAAACGTTACTCTTAGTAAAAGGAGGTTGGCCACAAAATTATTAGTACCGCTGCTCTCTTGTACCCTTTCACCCTCAAGGTTCATTATGGAATCTTTTCTTTAAAAGAATCATTTGCTTTTTTAGTCCTTCCTTGGGAAGAGAAGGAAGGTATTCCAAATTATGTGTGGTTGTTTAGTAGCTCAGTCGTGTCCGACTCTGCGACCCCGTGGACTGTAGCCCGCCAGGCTCCTCTGTCCATGGGAGTCTCCAGGCAAGAACACTGGAGTGGTTTACCATTTCGTCCTCCAGGGGACCTTTCCAACCCAGGGACTGAACTCATGTCTCCTGCAGTGGCAGGCGGCTTCTGTACCACTGAGCCACAAAGGAGGTCCACCAGGGAAGCTTTGCATGTGACATGGACACATAAACGGATTCGCATGCCTGTGGAATCAAAGCGAGAAGATGTATATCTACACCAACGGACCAAAGAGGGACCAACTTCTGTTGTAAGACATGGGTATATGAATCGTAAGGCAATATTGCCAGGGAACAGCCATGACCCAAGTTATACAGAAAACAGCCGCAAATGTGAAATACCTTCCTATCAAGACACTGAAGGAAAATACAGTACAAATGACCATCCTACAAAGCGGAGACAGACTCACGTAGGGAGCAGACTTGTGGTTTACGAGGAGGAGGTAGGTGGGAAGCAGAGGCAAGGCCTGGGGGGTTGGGATTAACATATGCAAACTATTACAGATAGGATGGATGAAAAATGTCCTACTGGGCAGCACAGGGAACTCTATTCAATGCCCTGTGATCATCCATCATGGGAAAGAATACAAAAATGAATGGATATGCGTGTATAACTGAGTCGCCATGGTGTTGAGCAGAAATCCACACAAGGCTGTAAATCAACTATGCCTCAATTAAAGAAACAGAGAGAGAGAGAGAGAAAGAAACTTATGTTGCTTTTTGGCGAAATCCTGGTGAAGAACGGAAATGCTCAGTCCCACAGCCTGGGACAGACTGAATTCCCACCCACAGAACTGGGAAAGTGGGTCCTTCCCCCATTGAGTTCTGTGCTGAGATTCCAGCCTCAACTGTTAGATCGCAGCCTATGAAAACAGCTGGCACCAGCGGACTCCGCCAAGGTATGCTCCGGTTGTTGCCAGGGTGCGTCCCAGCCTCTGCAGCTGCAAAGCTGTTACACGGTGACAGGCAGCTGAGGTGTTTAACAACAGGGGGCTGCCTGAACATAGGCCAGGATGGATATGGAGGTGGAGGGCAGGCAACAAGCTGCAGCACACAGGGATTGTAAGAGAACGCTGACCGGGGCATCCCTGGGGGGGCCCAGGGGTTAAAGTGTCCTCCTTGCAGTGCAGCGGACGCAGGTTCGATTCCCGGTCCGGGAAGATCCCCCACATGCTGCAGGGCAACTGAAGCCCGTTGGCCACAACCGCTGAGACCGAACTCTAGGGCCCACAAGCCTCAACCACGGAGTCCAGGTGCCAACGACTCTGGCAAATGCAAAATGGTTTAAATCCTTACTGTTAATAAAAATGAGGTTGACCATAAAATTATGAGTACCATCGCTCTCTTGTACACTTTCCAACCTCAAGGTTCTGAAGCTGGGGCTTCAGCCACTACTGAAGCCTGTGCACCTCAAACCCGTGCTTTGCAACAAGAGAAGCCACCGTGAGGAGAAGCCCATGTCCCTCAACCGGAGAAAAGCCCATGCAGCAAAGGAGACCGATTACAACCCCAAAAAATAAATAAACAAAATTATTCATTTTTTTTTTTAAAAAAAGAGCGTTGACCAAGTCAAACCAGGATGCTAAAGATTTCCCAGCTTGCAGCGTGATGGGGCCGGCTCTTTCAAGGGACAGAGCAGATGCACCAGACGAACAAGTATATCATCTGCTCATGAAGCCTGCCAAAAGGTAACCCAGTTAGGGCGAGGCAGAACCTGACGAGGAGATCGGTAATTCTTGCAAATCGGCAGAACAGATGGTGTGCGCTCTGGCTGAGAACTGTTTTAACCCTCATCGACAGGCTCCCGTGTCTCCACCACAGTCCATCGCATCCTGGGATGATGGAGGACCTCCTCCTCTGGCCACTCAGCTCTGTGCTAACCAGCGTGTCAGGGCACCTGGGGATACTTTTCAGTGGCAGAGGATGCATAGTTTCTTGATAGAATCACTCACTCCCCTCTCCCCCACATCTTTCTATCCAAAAAGTCTCACCATTCTACCTCCTCCGCTTTCAGTGTAGGCTGACCCTCTGCTACCATGTAAACCACCTGCTTCTGGTAGCATCTAGAAAGTGTGAGTGTGTGTGTGTATCTGTGTGTGTGTGTATCTTGTTCCATGTAGGCTGCATTTAGAAGTCTGTCCCTAATGCCTCACTTTAAAAATGCTTGTTACTTTCTCAGTTCAGTTCAGTTCAGTCGTTCAGTCGTGTCCGACTCTTTACGACCCCACGATTCGAAGCACACCAGGCCTCCCTGTCCATCACCAACTCCCGGAGTCCACCCAAACCCCTGTCCATAGAGTTGGTGATGCCATCCAGCCATCTCATCCTCTGTCGTTCCCTTGCCCTCCTGCCCCCAATCCTTCCCAGCATCAGGGTCTTTTCCAATGAGTCAGCTCTTCGCATGAGGTGGCCAAAGGATTGGAGTTTCAGCTTCAACATCAGTCCTTCCAAAGAACACCCAGGACTACCAACACTGATCCAGGAGTCCCACTCCTGAGCATATATCCAGAAAAGACAAAAGCTGTGAAACAGAAAAGATAGGTGCACCCCAGTGTTCACAGCAGCACTATTTAAAGTATCCAAGGCATGGAAGCAACCTACATGTCAAGTGACAGAAGGAGGGATAAAGGAGATGTGGTACATATACACAGTGGAATATTACTCAGCCACGAAAAAGGAATGACACGCCGCCATTTGCAGCAACATGGATGGACCTAGAGAAGGTCATAGGGAGTGAAGTAAGTCAGGCATAGAAAAAGAAATGCCATATGATGTCACTTATATGTGGAGTTTAAAAAGGATACCATTAAACATATTTACAAAGTAGAAACACACCCACAGACTCAGAGAACAAAGTTATAATTACCAAAGGGGAAATGGGGAGGGATGAATTAGGAGTTTGGGATCAGCAAATCTAAACTACTACAGAGCATAAAGAAGTCTATTCAATATCTTATAAAAACCTAAAGAATCTGGAAATATATATATTTACATATGTGTGTATACAGCTGAATCACTTTGCTGTACCCCTCAAACTAACATAACATTGTCAATCTGTTGTAAATCAACTCTGTTGCTGCGGTCCAGTCACTTAGTCGGTTCTGACTCTTGGCAACCCATGGACTGCAGCACACCAGGCTTCCCTGTCCTTCACCAGCTTCCAGAGTTTGCTTAAACTCATGTCCATTGAGTCGGTGATGCTATCTAACCATTTCATTCTCTGCCGCCCCCTTCTCCTTTTGCCTTCAATCTTTCCCAGCATTCGGTGCTATTGGTCACTTTTTAAAAACAAAGGTTTGTTATCTTTTGACTTTAGCTCCATCCTTTTCAGTTTGCTTTCATTTCACAGATTGGGCAGATTCTTTCAAAGACCTCAGCGGAAATCTACCAGGAAGGATAGGTGTTACTCTGTCTTCCACCTCCTCAGGTAAACCACAATGAAGTCATCTGCCAAACTGCTCTAATCCCATCTTACAGTCCCGAGCCTTCTGATACGAGGGGAAGTCACACGACTTTATTAATAACGTGAAAGGGTTGAAGTCTTGGGTGGAGATGCGGTCTTGCCCAGCGCATCGCCAATCTGTAGTCAACCTCACACGTAACTAGCATCATCAAGGTGTCTGTGCCTAGATCCTAGACTGTGATGGTAAACAAGCCCTCTCTATTAGCCACTGGGGATCAACAGCCTTTAATGGGAGCACCCAGCCCGTGGGTTGTGAGACTACACAGCCATAAATGTATCCCAAGGTGGCCGATTTAAAGAACGGAAAAATTATTATTATTATTTGCAGATCATCTTTTTGAAGCTTCTGCTCTGGACCGTTTTTAAAAATGGCTGAGTCTGTTTTCTTTTTGTTGGTCTCAAGGCATGTGGGTTCTTATCTTCCCAAGCGCGGACTGAACCCACACTCTCTGCACTGGGAGGCGAGGTCTGGACCACTGGGAAGTCCCTAGATCGTCTTTTTAAAGATAACTGCATTCTTTCCTTTTGGCTGTGCTGGGTCTTTATTGCTGTGTGGGATTGTCCCAAGTTGTGCTGAGCTTGGATGGGGGGTGATGGTGGCTACTATCTAGGTGTGGTGTGCCGACTTGTCATTGTGGTGGCTTCCCTTGTTGGGGGGCACGGGGTTCCAGGGCGCAGGCTCAGGAAGTTGTGGAGCACGGCTTTTATTTGCTCCCTGGCATGCCGGGTCCTCCAGGACCAGCAGCTGAACCTGTTCTCTCTCCTGCCTCGGCAGGTGGCTACTTGACCACTGAGGTACCTGGGACGCCCACCTCGGTGGCGATTTTTCTTAAGTCACATGAGAAGCGAGTTTCATCGTACTCGGGGCAAAGGATCGCTCCGTCACATTCTCTCTCTGCCTCTCTCTCAGTCACACGCACACGCGTGCACACACACACAGAGAGAACTGGGCAGCACAGAGCAGCGGTTCTCTCTCTGAGCAAGTCCTCTGGTTTCCTGCAGGAACCTCACAGGTCCTTCTGGATTGCAGGCTGAATCACCGTTCCCCCTTATCCTCAGGATCACCCCAAATATCCTCAGTCCTCAGCCTCCCCCAGACCCGTCCATGTGTCCACGGGTACCCAGAGTCATCCTCTTCCAGCAAAGCCTTCCCTTAGCCAGTCTCCAGGCCCCTGCAGCCCCGCTATAGAAAGCTGGGGAGTATGACAATCAGAGGTTGAGGGGACCCCAGCCTGAGACATTCTGGCCCCAAACAATCAGTACGGTGTGTTTCTCTCTTCTTTGCTGAGAACATTATTTCAATGTGTATAAATTTCTGTTTAAAGATTCCATGATCCTTATAACCTACTCCTCTAGTCTGTCTTCATTTGCTTTTACAGATAGCAGGAGCCTCAAACAATGGAAATGTGTTTAGCCTCGGACGCCCTCAGGTCATTCTGACTGGCTGGTTCCCCAGGGCTTTGGGAGGGTGCTTCTAACATTTGCAGAAAGACTGCCCCAGAGAAATTTCCCCCTTCATCGGTCTGCTCTGTAACAACCGGACTAGACAGCCACTTGCAGCCCACAAGATTCCAGCTACTCCGCACAGGGCACTTGAAACGAGAGGGGCAGAGACATCACTTTGCTGACAAAGGTCTGCATTTTCATGGCTACGGTTTTTCCAGGAGTCACAGACAGATGTGAGAATTGGGCCTTAAAGAAGGCTGAGCACGGAAGAATGGATGCTTTCGAACTGTGGTGTTGGAGAAGACTCTTGAGAGTCCCTTGGACCGCAAGGAGATCAAACTAGTCCATGCTAAAGGAAATCAGTCCTGAATGTTCACTGGCAGGACTGATGCTGAAGCTCCAATACTTTGGCCACCTGATGTGATGAGCTGACTCATTGGGAAAGATCCTGATGCTGGGAAAGACTGAAGGCAGGAAGAGAAGGGGACAACAGAGGATGAGATGGTTGGATGGCATCACTGAATCAATTGACATGAGTTTGAGTAAACTCCAGGAGTTGGTGAAGGACAGGGAGGCCTAGGGTGGGTCTGTGGGGTCACAAAGAGTCGGACACAACTGAGCAACTAACCATACAGTGAATAAGAAAAGTAGGGACTTCTACCGGTTTAGAAAAACAGGAACGGGAGTGATTCAAATGATGTCTTTGTTTTACGTTTCCTGCCCTATTAAACCTGGCTTTGGGCAGCTGTACCCTGTACGACCTGAAGCTCAGTAAACCCCTGTATCTTCCACTTGGGCTGTAATCACTTAGAGCTAAAGCCCTCACTGCAACTGTCCCCAAAAATAACCAAAAAGAGAAACCAAAACCAAAAAAAAAAAAACAAAAAACTTGGCCGTACAGACAGTAGTAAGAACGCCGTTTCTTCCTTCCTACTTTGAGTTCCAAGTATGATACTGAGCACTCAGAATACTCAAATCTGAGGTGATACAACTGAATAAGAAAAAGCGACTCAACCGAAAAATGGGCAGAGGATCTAAACAGACATCCCTCCAAAGACGACATACAGATGGCCCACAGGCAGAGGAAAAGATGTTCACCGCGGCTCATGATTACAGAAATGCAACTCCAAGCTACCGTGAGGCACCAGCTCACATTGGTTAGAAGGGCCATCTTCAGAAAGTCTACAAATACAGAGAATGGGCTTGGCTGGTGGCTCAGTTGCTAAAGAACCCGCCTGCAATGCAGGAGACCCCAGTTCGATTCCTGGATAGGGAAGATCCCCTGGAGAAGGGATAGGCTACCCACTCCGGTATTCTGGGGCTTCCCTGGTGGCTCAGCTGGTCAAGAATCCGCCTGCAATGCGGGAGACCTGGGTTCGATCCCCTGGAGAAGGGAAAGGCTACCCACCCCCCCTATTCTGGCCACATCTCTTATGTCTTCTGCATTGGCAGGGGGGTTCTTCAACGCTGGAGACCCCTGGGAATTCCTAGCCAAGACATGGAAGCCACCCAAGGGTCCACGGACAGACAAATGGACAACGAAGATGTGGCACAGAGTGGAATATTGTTCAGCCATAAAAGAACGGAGCAAAGCCATTTGTAGCAACACGAATGGAGCTAGAGACGATCATACTAAGTGATACTGCGTGAGGTAAGTCTTGCAGGGAAAGACAAAGGCCACAGGGTATCCCTTAGGCTAGGAATCGGAAATATGACGCAGGGATCCACCTATAGCACAGAAAGAGACTCACAGACAGACCCATGGTTGTCAAGGGCGAGGCCTGGAGTGGGGATTTGGGGTCAGCGGATGAAAACTATCACGTATCGGGTGGGTACACACCAAGGACCTATTGGAGAGCACAGGGAACTATACCCAACATGCTGTGGGTAAACCGTTGTGGACAAGAACAAGAAAACGCGCGCGTGTGTGTGTGTGAATCCCTCAGTCGTGTGTGACTCTTTGCGACCCCATGGACTGTAGCCCACTTGGCTCCTCTGTCCGTGGGATTCTCCAGGCAAGAATACTGGAGAGGGTTGTCATTTCCTTCTCCTATATACAAATATATATAATATACACAGACACATATATATAGCCAAATCACTTGGCTGTACCACAGAAATCGGAAATTAACACAATACTGTCAGTCACGTATACGTCAATAGCTTCAAAAAAAGTTAACATCTCTTGTAAATGAAACCTCGTCAAACCTGCCGTGTGAACACGCATGTTGGTATTTAAATAAAAACACAGACCCGGTTAGAAGCCCTTGCTGACTGGTTCCTATTCTCTGCTGAGGGCCCCTTTTCCAAAGGAGATGGGGTCAGATTCTTATCATCTGGGGGTGGGGGGTGAGGATGGTATCTGTACAAGAGAAACCAAACCGTGGGGCTTTATTAATAGATTTATGGGACAGGTATTAAAGTCAGTGGCCTTCATACTTCGATGTACTAGATACTTTCTTCCTATAAGTAGTAGAGAGCATACCTTTTTACTGATAATGTTTGATCATTTTGTAAGAGCCTGCTTCAGAAATTTTATCCTTCAGCCAAGTGGACAGAATACAAGCTATACCTGTTCTGGATACACACAAGCCCCCTGCCTAATGAAGATTCCAGGAACGGTCCTTCACTCAGGAACCTTATACAAGAACTGGAAAAATCGGACTTGCCTCTCCCACTGGACCTGGACCAGGGGCCACTTACGTCAGATATTCTGACTCAGGTGGCGTCATCATGAAAAGATTCTTCATCTGTCAGTCTGATTTGAGGACTGGCAAATGTTTCATTTTTAATTACAAGCCAATGATATTTCAGGCTCAAGAATAAAGCGTTAAACGCAATTTTTTTTCTGTGTAATTACAAAGGTTCGTTTTGTTGACAGCGTGGAACTCAAACACTGTATCTCACACTCTGACTGCCTGTATACTAAGCTCCTTCAGTCGTGTCTGACTCTCTGCGACCCCCTGGACTGTAGCCCTCCAGGCTCCTCTGTCCATGGGATCCTCCAGGCAAGAATACAGGAGTGTGTTGCCATGCCCTCCTCCATCGGATCTTCCCGACCCAGGGATCGAACCCAGGTCTCCTGCCTTGGCAGGCGGATTCTTTAGCACTGGCGCTACCTTGGAAGCCCAGCTCACACTCTAAACGGATTACTAATGGCTACACAAATTTCTGTTGATTTTAGTAGCTTTTGAGAGATTCAGTTCTTCTTATATCTTCTGCTTTCTCTTCCTGAAGTAGACATTTCAGTAAAAGTGACATACTGATTGGACATTTGCAATAGATGAATATTTCATTTTATGAAAAAAAAAAAAGACGGGCAGGAGACATTTGGTGGGCCTAACTATAGGAATGTACTAGATTTGATTTCCTCCATTCAGTGATGCGGAGTTAAAATGCAGGAGACTTTCACAGAAAAGACCAGTGTTCTTATGCAGATCACGAAGTTTTCGTTCTAAAAAGTCACTCAGATTTAGGTTCACAGAGTGGCAGTCGAAATGTTTTGTTGGTCAAGGCTGATGTTTTAAAAACACTTATGGACACACACTTATGGGCACATTGGATTTTTTTTTTTTTTAAAAGCTGCCCCAAAGCCCTTGGTGTGTCAACTGGAGATGTTTCTGAGAAGGCAAATAACTGATATCAAAGATGTTTCTGCTGATTTTAATGGCTACCTTGAAAGGGTTAGTTGCTCAGTCCTGCCTGACTCTTTGCAACGCCATGGACTATAGCCCGCCAGGCTCCTCTGTCCGTGGGATTCTCCAGGCAAGAAGACTGGAGTGGGTTGCCGTGCCCTCCTCCAGGGGATCATCCCGACCCAGGGATCGAATACAGAACTTCTGCATGGCAGGTAAGTTCTTTACCATCTGAGCCACTGGAGAAGTCTTGATATTTCTTTAAATGTGTTCTCCCTTACGTGTGACTCACGGGGCGTGGCTAACAATTTTCCTAGCAGTGAGCATCAGAGAGCTACAGTTAAGATGCGACGTGTTTACAAAAGATACGCTAGAGGCCACTTTACCTATCTTTCTACAACAATAAAGAACCACAGTGAAGGATAATATATGTTGACACTGTGATAAAGTCAATGAGCCTGCGGTAGCTAAGTGTGTGGTAGGAACAGGGAGGTGACGTGCAGTGTGTGTGTTTCTTTTGGGGTGTGGATAGCCTTTCTGGAACAGCATTATTAGGCTTTCCAGGTGGCGCAGTGGTAAAGAATCTGCCTGCAAAATGCAGGAGACACAAGAGATGCGTGTTCAATCCCTGGATCAGGAAGATCCCATGGGAAAGTGAATGGCAACCTACTCGAGTTATCTTGCCTGGAGAATCCCATGGACAGAGGAGCCTGGCGGGCTGCAGTCGGAAAGGGTCAGACACCACTGAGGGACTGACCACGTGGGCATAGCATTTTTCCAGCAAAAGAATCAATCAAGACGTATTTCCACTGCTTCCCAAATGCTCAAACCCTTGGTTTGGTGGTGGTGGGTTAGTCGTTAAGTCGTGTCCAACTCTTATAACCCAGTGGACTGTAGCCCCGCCAGGCTCCTCTGTCCATGGGATTCTCCAGAAAAGAATACTGGAGTGGGTTGCCATTTCCTTCTCCAGGGGATCTTCCTGACCCAGGGATGGAACGCAGGTCTCCTGCATTGCAGGTGGATTCTTTACCATCTAAGCCACCAGGGAAGCTTGCTCCAGGCTTCAACCATCTTGACCTAATGAGCTTCTTGTTGTTGTGAATTTGGCTTCTTCTCACAAGACTGCACGTGTGTTGTAGACTTGCGGTGAGAGAAATACGCTCAGGTGTCCAGAGTGTGGCTGTGAAGCCAAGACGTTCCCAAGCTACGCTGGTTGGAGCTGGCTGCGTCACCATTTGGACGGAGTCGGCTGCACCCGCAACACGGACTCTGAGCACTGTCTGTGTGAAGGGTGTGCAAATACAAGGACTCGGCGTTCAGATGAAGAGAAGAGCTTTGTGGAACCTATACAGCCGCAAAGAACTCAGCTTCATTTAAAAAAAAAAAAACTTTTTATTTTCTAACGGAGTAGAGCCGATTAACGTTATGAAAGTTTCAGGTGGACAGCAAAGGGACTCAGCCATCCATACTGCTGGTCAGTATCTCCGTCGGGTCAGACTCTGCTACCCCATGGGCTGCAGCACGCCAGGCCTCCCTGTCCTTCCCTAACTCCCAGGGTTTGCTCAAACTCATGTCCACTGAGTTGGAGATGCCATCCAGCCATCTCATCCTCTGTGGTCCCCTTCTCCTCCTGCCTTCAGTCTTTCCCAGCATCAGGGTCTTTTCCAATGAGTCGGCTCTTCGTATCAGGTGGCCCAAGGATTGGAGCTTCTGCTTCAATGTCAGTCATTCCAATGACTATTCAGGGTTGATTTTCTTGAGGATGGGTTCGTTTGATCTCTTTGCAGTCCAAGGAACTCTCAAGAGTCTTCTCCAGGACCATAATTACAAAGCATTGCCCATTCTCCCCCAAATTCCCCTCCCATCCAGGCTGCCACATGACATTGAGCAGAGTTGCCCCTGCTGTCCAGGGGACATTTAACATTGGTTGTCCATGTTAAATACAGCAGTGTATCCATGTCCATTCCAAACTCCCTAACTATCCCTTCCCCACTATCTCAGCTTCATTTTGATGTTTGCAAATCAGACAAGGTTTGGCCACGTTGCTCCATGAATTTTCAAAGGACCTTCTCCTACTGAGATAAACAAATATATAAGCCAACTGGAAGAGTGTCTTCCCTTGAGATTTGGAAAATAAGGAAGAGAGAGCAAAAGATCTCTTACAGTCCCGTTTCACACTCAAAGGAGTCTTCTGGCTAAACCATGGGTTGAAAGGGTCAGATGTTTAATTCCCAAATCCATATACAGCCCATAGAGACCATGGCCGTGGTAGACAGTACTGTGGATTTATCCAAGAAAACCTGCAGAAAAAGGCAGTTGATTCAGCTTCTGGGTAAGTCAGAGCTCACGCAAAGCTGAAATTAAGTTTTGTTTTTTTTTTAAGAAGTGGATCGGCCATCCTAATAGATCTGCAATCATCTGGATAAAAGACACACTCAATTTGTTTGGGTAGACCTTGAAATTGAACGACCAATTTGGTCTGGCCATTAAGTCAGTTTTGATTTGGTCTGGGCATTAAAGAAAGTTTCTATCACTTTGAATGATTAAAAAGAAAACACTTTTAAAGTCGGTGTGGAGCATCATTTAGAAAAGTGTTTGCTTTTCATAAAAAGAATGATAAAGCAGATTATAGCTTTTCCTCCTGAAACTCATATACAAAAATTGTGTGATGCGTTCCATTTAGGAATGCTTACCTTCGCTTTGCTGTCATGGGATTTCCCACCCTATTTTTTTTAAACTTTTCCTCCTTTCATTTCACTGTTTTAAAAGTTAGAGGCAAAACAGAAAAAACCTCTCCCATAGTTAGGCCTTAAACCTTGAACAAAGAAGTCATTTACTTAATGAGGGCTATCTTTGTTAAGCGAGATAAGACTATTGTATGTATATCCTGCTCTGTAGATCCACCTGTTTCATTCTGCAGACAAAACCTTCAGCTGGGGAAACTAAAGGCTGCATCCATCATCCCCCATAATTAGCATGCACTTCCTGGAAGCCTGGTTGTGCTGAGCGCCATAAATTCCCACAGACAGGGTCAGCATCACCCCAGCCTTTTTGCAGAAGTCCAGTCGGTGAGGTGTGTGCCTAAAATATCCAGGGAAGTTGACTGTGGGATTGGGAAGATTTTTTTTTTCAGCGAAAACACAAAAGGGAAATGAAACCAAAAAAAACTCTTCTTTTTACTTAATAGAGAAAAGAAATAATTTAAAACAAAAACAACAGAGGTTAAGCCCGACAGACTTTCAAAAATCCTGGTTTTATGCTTAAACCGTGGGTTGATCATTAGAAGGAGGAAGCTGGCAAGAGGGATTGTTTCTGAGGTCGAGGACAGAGAAAGAGGGAGAAATTTCAAAGGCAAGTCTAGGTCCTTCAGAGCAGCCCTTTAGCACACAGCCTTAAAGTTGAAAATTATGTTTTTACTTGGTGGATCTGCTGAGGACCTAAGCCAGGAAGGTAGCCCCTCCCATAGCTCCAGGGGACTGCTCTCAGCAGGTGAGGGAGGGGTCAGCACTTAGAGTTCTTGCAAGAAAGATCAAGTATTTGGAAGCTCAAACGATTACAATTAAAAAACAAAAAAAGGCATTTCGAGGTAATGAATTTAGAGTTTTTCTATGTATGGGAAAATGCAGGAATCTGGGCTCACTGAAATCACTCCTGGGCTTCCCAGACAGCTCAGCTGTAAAAAAAAAAAAAAAAAAAAAAAATCCACCTGCCAATGCTGGAAGTTCAATCCCTGGGTCAGGAAGATCCCCTGGAGAAGGGAATGAAACCCTTCCTCTGATATGCATCTCAGCTCTCAGGGCCAAGGAGCAGGTTTTTTCCACCCTGAGTCCCCTCACGGTGCACAGTCAGGGGTGTGCAGGATGGAATTATCTCTGGCCAGTACCAATAAACACGCACGTAATAGCCATCAGCTGTTCCAAACCTCCAAAAGCGAATGGGGGCTCCCAAAAGGGAATCCAATGATGCAGATCCAGTCTGAGAAATGCAAACAAACAAACAGGATTTGGCCCCAGATAGCTGAAAGGAATGAATTCGGTGAGCCCTAGAGGCTTGCATCTTCCCATGTTATAGCCAAACGCTCTGGGAAACAAACTCACTCAGAAGGACACCTCGCAGTTTATTACACCGAGGCAGAGTATCCTCTTTAGCCAGGGACCCCAAGGGGCTTTTGTGAAAACCTTGTATACCGTAAGTGTACGTGCTCAAGCCCACATCCGCAAATTCCTTAAACCTAGCCTGGAAAAGGTTAAAGGGAGAGGCCAAATCAGGTTGCAGACGTGATTCAAAATCAGAAGTGTCAGCTGGGTCTACTTTGTAGGGATGCCGTAAAGAGTACAAAGCTCATGGACCGCACGGGGGACTGTCACGTTGTTTCTGGTGAAGGGAAATCTTGCTATGGACTACGGTGTCTCTCAGGCCGGAAGGCCTGTTTGGTGTGTGATCTTCAAGGCTACCAGTCCTACTGTCCAAAGCTCACTGGGAGTGTTAAGATGGAGTTTGCTTCTTTTTCAAGATGGAGTCAGCTGGGCCTGTTCCTTTCCTCCTTCACCCAAACAGACAAGAACACTACATGCCTCTCCTGGATATCTCATTTCCCTTTTGTTGTTCAGTCTCTCAGTCCTGACTCCTTGGGACCCCATGGACCGCAGCACACCAGGCCTCCCTGCCCATCACCATCTCCCAGAGCTTGCTTAAACTCAAGACGGTGATGCCATCCAACCATCTCAGCCTCTGTCATCGTCCCCTTCTCCTCCTGCCCCCAATCTTCACCTCCATCAGGGTCTTCCTCGCCTCAGAATAGTGTCTGATGTTCAGACCGCCAGCTCCCTTTGTTGCAAACTTGTATACAGCCTGACTCCCCAGCAGTTTGCTCACAGCTACTGAGATGCTGTCTCCAAGGGCTCGGGGGTCATAAACGTTCCCACCAAGTAAGATAACCCTCTCCTTTCAGTGAGAACCTACTAAGTTGCTTCAGTCGGGTCCAACTCTTTGCAGGCTGTGACTAATTTTTTAGCCCACGGGAATTGCTGTGGCTTAATAACTGGGATAGCCTTTCTTATTGATACAGCAAGAGATTTTTTTTTCTTTTTTTTGTCCACAGTTTGAAGTCAGTGTGGACAGGGTTGCAGGAAGATGGAGCTATGGAAGGTGTACCCCACCCCCAAACGTTGACTGCCCGAGTCTGCAAGGCTCCCGGACCCCGTGAGAATGGTCAAGGGCCAGCAAGGCAGAATACGAAATGAGCCCTGGATCTCACAAGAGACGCTATTGCAAGCGGACGCCAAAAGACAGGATGATTTAGGGTCAGGCCTGTGGGTGAGGCTCCGTGACCTTCTGCAGTTACACAGAAAAGTTACACAGGAAAGTCCTCAGGTATCCGACCTGCGTGATGACAATCACCACCCAATCGCCTCCAACTGTTAACCGTAACTCGACCTGTCCTCTTAGCTATGAGAGGTTTGGGACGCGGACGCCTAGACTCGCTCTCCAAGCATACTTTTTTGGATACAGAAAGGAGACAGGGAAAAAATGATCCTGTTTTTTGAAACATGCCAGATGGATTCTGAGCAAAACCTTATTTTGGAGAAAACGAGTGAATGCTGTTTTCTCTTTAACTGCTTCCCACTTTAAAATCGAGCGTGCTTGGGGTAATACTTTTCGACTTGTCATTGAATCTTCACAGTTCCTTTTATTATGAGATGGCGTTGTAAGAAGAGGCGCTGACTCTCATGTGATTATTACTATCGTCACACAGAATTATGCCAGCAAAGAATCTGTTGCAACTGGAGTGCTTTGCGCTTTTCTCTCTGTCTCCTCGTGGAATTTCACTCGACACGGCAATGACTTCGGATGGAAGATGATGTCTTCTTCAGAGCTAGTAGTCAGTTTCTGCTCTTCAGTTATAAACAACTCTTTTTAAAGAAATATTTATTTTAATTAATTACTTTGACCGCGCTGGCTCTTAGTCGCAGAGATCAGGCTCTTTAGCTGTTGCGTGCAAACACGTGGTTGTGGCATGCGAGATCTAGCTCCCTGACTAGGGATTGAACTCAGGCCCCTTGCACTGGGAGCTGAGAGTCTTAGCCACCGGACCACCAGGGAAATCCCCATATACAGCCCTTCAAAGAGTTAAATTATCTATAATTTTATTTGATGAATAGCAGTTTTGTTTTTCTCCTGGATATTTCTTTAAACCCTTTGTCATGTTAGCATGGTTTTGAAAAACGTGTGCCTGAAATTTCAACGTCAGCATAAAAAAAATCATAATTAGTAAACTCATCTTATTTTTCATTTCCGTGTGATTTTTTTTTTTTTATTTCACACTTCATCTCCTGCCTGGATGTTTCAGGGAAAACTGTAAATCAATACACTTCCAGGTACCATATGGTTTCTCCAGACTATCAGGCAATGTTTCAGTTGCCCAAAAGGTGTTTCTGAGACGAATGCTTGTTTTGCAAAGGAAGCTTCTACAGGTAAAACTTGTCAGAAACACAGCAATCAAGAGTGAATGCTTCTATCATAGAAAAAAAAAAAATGTGTCAATAAAACGAGTAGGGCTTCCTTGATAAAGAATCCGCCTGCCAACGCAGGAGACGGGAGTTTGATCCCTGGTCCGGGAAGATCCATAGCCCGAGCACTTCAACTAGACAAAAGCTCACGCTGCAACGAAGACCCAGCACAGCCAAAAATAAATGAGTAAATAATTAACAGATCATGATAATGGAAGTAGACCCAGACGATGGGAAAGACTGAAGGCGGAAGGAGAAGGGGACGACAGAGGATGGGACGGTTGGATGGCATCACCGACTCGATGGACATGGGTTTGGGTGGACTCCGGGAGTTGGTGATGGACAGGGAGGCCTGGCATGCTGCGGTTCATGGGGTTGCAGAGAGTCGGACACGACTGAGCGACTGGACTGATTACTCCTGGCTAAAGCATATCTTTCCACGCTGTTTTTTTTATTAGGAAGCTTTGGGTAAAACAGTTTTGGAGCCATTTATGCATGAAGAGTGGCTTCATTTCTCTTATTAACGTCTGCATCGTGGATGGCTGTGGTTGGTGTTGCAGATTCTCAGAGGTCGTGCTCAGACATCTAAGACATACCGGGATAGACAACTTGTCCGTCACATGACCCCCAAGGCTTCCTGCCTCCAGGTAGGCGTCGCTTTGTGTAACCTCCTTCCACAGAGTCCTCGGGTGACATGATACCTGTTTCCAGGCAGGGAACATATGAAGGCAGACTACACGCGGTTCCACGTTCGTGGACTTTGCGTTCATGGACAAGAACGTGACTTTGGGTGGGTCCGACTTAACCCAAAGAAGGTTGCTTCTTAATGTTTATTTATATTTTCTAATATTTGTTGATTTATTTTATTTTTGGCTGCACTGGGTCTTTCTGCAGGGGCTTCCTATATTCGTGACAAGTGGGAACTAGTCTCTGGGTGCGGTGTGCAGGCTTCTCAGTGCAGAGGCTTCTCTTGTTGCAGAGAAAGGCTCCAGAATGCAGACTCAGTAGCTGTGGCCCACCAGCACAGTTGCCCTGCAGCACGGTGGATTTTCCCGGACCAGGGATCAAACCCGTGTCCCTTGCATGGCAGGGTGAATTTATAATTGTAGGACCAACCAGGGAAGCCTCTTAATCTGATGAAGCTTTGCAAGAGGGGCTGGGTCCTCCCTGAGATAAAGGCTGTGCCCGTGGGTTGATGAAGCTGACGGCTACGCTGCAGACACTCTGGGCTCCATCTATGTTGGATTCATTGCAAGCAGATGCCAATGACCCCCATCTTCTGGTTTACCACCTTGTCTATGTCCTTCCCCTCGGGGATGCCCAGGATCTTAGGATGGATGTCTGTTCCCTGTTTCCTGAGGACTCAGTTGTGTTTGACTCTTTGCGACCCCATGGACCGTAGCCTGCCAGGCTCCTCTGTCCATGGGATTCTCCAGGCAAGAAGACTGGGGCGGGTCACCACGCCCTCCTCCAGGGGATCATCCCGACCCAGGGATTGAGCCTGGGTCTCCTACATTGCAGCCAGATTCTTTATCATTCCCCCTGCTTCCTGATGCCACATTAATCTCCATCCTGCTGGCAGACTCTTAGGGACATTCTCTTGCAGATGCTAAAGAGGTAGGTAGGTGAGCTAAAGAGATTAGCTTCTAGGATATGAACGTGGCCTCTGTCTGAGAGTCAGAAATGGCCAGACTATTCAGTTCTGTCCTCACAAGGAATTGCAGTGGATTCTTCTCCTCTCAAAGCTCCAGATGAGAATACAGCTGGTCAAAGACTCATCTGCTCCCTTGCGAGACTGTAAACACCATGAACAGATGCCGGGCCTGCAGGAACTGTGTGATCATAGCTGCTTTCATTTGATAGATGCTTTAAGGTGCTGTGGGTCGAGGCGACTGTTTCACAATTAGCAGTAGTTAGGAAACTTTGTGAAAAACGTGCAGAACCTCCCTGGAGAAAGGAACTATATTAATATTAGAGGAAGACCTAGATTTGAAAGGCTTACACGAACCCTACCGGAAGGTGACAAAATAGAACATCAGTCTCTAAAAGAAAACCAGGCTCTTTGGATAGGAATCTAAATTTGCTTTCCCTCGCAAGATTTTATTATTTTTGGAAGACACAATTATGGGGTTTCCCTGATGGCTCAGTGGAAAAGAATCCGCCAGCGATGCAGGTGGACCCAGGAGACGTGGATTTGATTCCTGGGTTAGGAAGATGCCCTGGAGGAGGAAATGGCAACCCACTCCAGTATTCTTGCCTGGAAAATCCCCCGGACAGAGGAGCCTGGAGGGCTACAGCCCATGGGGTCGCAAAGAGTCCAGCATGACTGAACCACTGAGCATGCAAGGAGACCCCGGTTCGATTCCTGGGTCTGGAAGATCCCCTAGAGAAGGGATAGGCTACCCACTCCAGTCTTCTTGGGTTTCCCTGGTGGCTCAGCTGGTCAAGAATCCGCCTGCAGTGTGGGAGACCTGGCTTCAATCTCTGGGTTGGAAATGTCCCCTGGAGAAGGGATGGACCCTTCCCCAGGGATACACTGCAGTATCCTGGCCTGGAGATTCCACAGGCTATAAAGTCCATGGGGTCACAAAGAGTCAAGCCCTGTGAGAGGGACCTAGAATATATATATATTTAATAAAGCTATCACTATTATTTTTATTGTGCTGTTTATTTTCTCAGGAACTGAACGTGCAGAGAGGTGAATGCTGCTCAGCTAGTATTATTATATTTTTTTTCCTGCTTCTCAGATCTAATAGGAATCCTGCTCAGAGCGGAAGGACTTGCCTGAAGAGCCACTCTTTCCAGAACACAGGGCCCTCTCTGGGCTGTGTGACAGGTTTAAATATCAGGCCTCCCCTCTTGCAAGGTCTCTGTAATTACCTGCCTTCTGTGCTCATTCGCAAACCTCCACAAGCTATCGATGTCTGAGGTGAGCATATTGATTTTTGTCTCTGCCTCGTGTTACAATGCCAAGAGCTTTTAATCCACGGGGGGTGGGCTTTGTGGGAGCTGAGTCAAGCCGCCCCGACGGAGCGTCTGCTGAGATGCCCTGCAGACATGTAAGCTGATCATCGATAAGGCCTGACTGTTGACCCTTTGCTCATCGATGCCTGGACTGCAATCTCCAACCAAAATGTAAACCATAAAGCTTCTCCTCTAGTTACGTAACTCTCAACATCATACTTTTTAAAAAAAAAATATTCTAATTGCGCGTGACACGCCGTTTTTTTGTAATCTGTGACAGTTTCTTACAGGCTCGGGTTACTTGATTTTGTAAAAGGAAATCTCAACTTCTGCTTCTGTAAAGTGGTGCAGTCACTGTGGGAAACAGGATGGAAAGTTCTGAAAAAAATAAAAATGCAAATACCGTATGATCCAGTACTTCTATTCTGGGCTATTGATCGAAAAAAAAAAAAAAGCTAATTTTATTTGATTACCTTTTGGCCACAGCGCATGGCTTCCGGGATCTTACTTCCCCCAGGACAGACTGAACTCACGCCCTCGGTAGTGAAAGTGCAGACTGCTAACCACAGGACCACCCGGGCATGCCCCTCAGGCACTCGTTTTAAAAGATGCACACACTCTGGTATTCACAGCAGCAGTGTTCACGGCAGCCAAGACACAGAAGGAACCTAAGTGTCCATCCACAGGTGAATGGATAAAGATGTGGCTCGTATTCACAGTGGAATATTACGCAGCCACGAAAAAGAACAAAGTAATGCCATCTGCAGCGACGTAGATGGGCTTGGACAGGATTATGCTAAGTCAAAGGTCAGAGAAACATGAAAACTCTATGACCTCATGTATATGTCAAATCTAAAAACATACAACAAACCAGTGAATATAACAAAACAGACTCATCGATATAGAGAATACAGCAGTGATTACCAGTGGGGAGAGGGAGGTGGGGAGGGACAAAATATAGGTAGGAGACAAAGACGCACGAACTACTAGTTATAAACAAGCCATAAGGATAAACGGTACAACGTGGAAAATGTAGTCAACATCTTATAAAAGCTATAAATGGAGTATAATCTTTAAAAATAATGAATCACTATATCGCACACATGTGCTTATATAATAGCACTGAATATCAGCTATGAAGTCACTCAGGCGTGTCTGACTCTTTTTCGATCCCATGGACTATAGCCCACCAGGCTCCTCTGTCCATGGGATTTTCCAGGCAAGAATACTGGAGTGGGTTGCCATTCTGTTCTCAGGGGATCTTCCCAACCCAGCGATCAAGTGTGGGTCTCCTGAATTACTGGCAGATTCTTTAATGTCTGAGCCACTAGGAAGCCTCTACACTTTGCTTTTTTTAAAAACAAACAAACAAGATGCTTTAATGTGAATGGACCAAAGAGCAAAAGGGAAACAGATATCTGGTTCTATGGATTAGAAAATATTTATTGTCCTGTTTATTTCTAACCTTCTAGGACACTTACTGCTGATACAATCATAGGTTACTGACTGGAAAAAGAAAATAATAATAGACATCTCTGCTGCTTAGTATGGAAGCTCTAGGAACATACAACAATGAGCACCATGAAAAATGTGGGCAGTCCAGAGTGAAAGAAGCTGTGAGTATGACATACTCAATAGATTTCAAAGACTTAGAACAAATCCCTCCAAATAGACGTTACGGTGCAATTTCTACAAATTGCATGTTGAAATGATAGCATCTTGTCTACAGTGGGTTACATGAATTACGTTACTAAAGTGGACTTCGTCTGTTCCAATTTACTTATTTTAAAGAGGGCTCCAGAGAAATGAGAAGTCATACGGTATGAAGGGAATTTCAGGTCTGGTGGAAGACGTAAGGCAAAAGGAGGAGGGGACGACAGAGGATGAGATGGTTGGATGGCATCACCGACTCGATGGACGTGAGTCTGAGTAAGCTCCGGGAGTTGGTGATGGACAGGGAAACCTTACTGATTACGCCAAAGCCTTTGACTGTGTACATCACAACAAAGTGTGGAAAATTCTTCAAGAGACGGGAATACCAGACCACCTGACCTGCCTCCTGAGAAATCTGTATGCAGGTCGAGAAGCCTGGTGGCCTACAGTCCATGGGGTCGCAAAGAGTCGGACACGACTGAGTGACTGAACAACAACAAAGGTTATGAGTTTTAAATTCAATTCACTGCAATATCCACCTTGGAAACGTGTCCCTTTTTACCGAGGTACAATTAAATAGATGTCAAGTACGTGCTCCTCTGGACATTTCTCACATGTTTCCTCAGCCATTACAGCCTGGACTGAAAACCTGCAAGGCTAAGCTCTCAACTTTTCCTCTTAGTAATTTTTTCATGCAAGTTTTATGGTTCATATTTGTATAACTACTAACGATCCCTTCTGTATCTCTAGGCAGAAAACACGAGTTGAAAGGTGTGCTCAGAAATTAGGCCAATAGTCACATAACTGTTGTGGTGGGCATGGCAAATTTTAACTCAGACCTCAAAATGGTATTTCTTAGGTAAAAGGTAAATTTGAGATGACTGATCTTAAGAACTGGCTGCTTCAAAGATACATCAAACCTTCAGTGAAAGGTTGACGTTTTCTTTGTCGTGATTAATCTTTATCTAGCAAGGAGCTGTACGTGAAGCAGCGTTTGATTTTAAATTACTAGTTCAGCAGAGAGAGATGGAAATGAGCCGAATCCCCCTACAGAATCCAGTGTTTCACAAGGCTCTTGTGTAAAGTGTCGACTGTCATAGAAAGTCCACGACTGTTTGATTAAAACAGAAGCCTAAAAAACAAAAAGAAAAAGAAAATAAATAAATAAAGGAAACAACAGCGGCAATAAGAAACTGAATCCTATCTACCATTGTCTTAAGAGAAGCAAAGGAATTCAAGAATCCTTAACGGATGACTTTTCACTGACAGCCAGAGCACATACGGAAACATTAAAAGCGCGAGAATACATAAGAGTCCTACAAGCAAGAATCAACCGTTCTGGGACAGCAGGTTCCGAGTCACCATTTCCTAGGGGCTGGTACAATGTCCTCTTCTAAGCTTCTGCACATAGCGTATGTCAGTACGGAGCGCACACGTGAACACATAGGCACACCCACGCAACCTTTTTCATGGCTGCCTAATATTCCATTTGTGAATAGTAGCCTGTCATTACGCTTCTGTCGATGGTGATTTCAGAACGTTCCTGCACTGTCACGAAGCCACTGTCTATGACATGCACACTACTACCCAGATCTGTCTGCCATAAGGGTGCTTGTACGCCTGAGTGCACCCCTACAATGGAAGTGGTGCTCGGTCACAGGCTGTGTGCATTTTAAGCGCGGATCATCTCTGCCAAAGTTCCCCCTTAGGGAGCTGCCTTATTGAGACTGTTACCATCAAAAGTTACTAGGTATTATCAACCTTTTAGATCTCTATCGGAAGGTTTAAAAATATGGGTTCCCATCCATGTTTGCATTTCTTGATTTTAGAGGGAAAAATAATTTCCCACTTATTTAAATTTACCATATAAACTTGATACATATTATATATAAATTTAATATATCTTAAGTTAATATATATAAATACATGCATTTTATACATATAAACTTAATATATCTAATAAATTTAAATACAAATTTATTCATAAAATATAGTATATTTTATACATATATTATATATCATATAAACTTAATACATATTATATATAAATGTAATATATCTTAAGTTAATATATGTAAATACATATATTTTATACATATAAACTTAATATATCTAATAAATTTAAATACAAATTTATATATAAAATATAGTATATATATTTTATACATATATTATATATCATATAAACTTAATACATATTATATATAAATTTAATATATCTTAAGTTAATATATGTAAATACATATATTTTATACATATAAACTTAATATATCTAATAAATTTAAATACAAATTTATATATAAAATATAGTATATATATTTTATACATATATTATATATCATATAAACTTAATACATATTATATATAAATTTAATATCTTAAGTTAATATATATAAATACATATATTTTATACATATAAACTTAATATATCTAATAAATTTAAATACAAATTTATATATAAAAATATATAGTATATATATTTTATAATTTTGTATAGCTAACAAATTTAAATTTATAAACTTTATATATCTAATAAATTTAAAGAAGAATTTCCATATATAAATAACATATATATAAAATAAGGCTTTTATGTATATATATTTAAATAAGTGAGAAATTTATATAGACTCAGGCAGTAAAGAGTCTGCTTGCAACTGGGGACATCTGGGTTCAATTCCTGGGTCGGGAAGATCTCCTGGAGAAGAGAATGGCAACCCACTCCAGTACTCCTGCCTGGAGAATCTCATAGACAGAGGAGCCTGATGGGCTACGGTCCATTGGGTCACAATCAGAGAGGACTATGTGAGTAACAGTAACGCTATATATATATATATATATATATATATATATATACGCGTATATATATATATGTATATGCGTATATATATACATACACACATATATATACGTGTATATATATACATACATACATATATATATATATATATATATATATAT
>ML664230.1:2622702-2676980 GCA_007570785.1 Antilocapra americana | reverse complement strand
GCAGAGAGTGTTTTGCCTATGTTATCCTCTAGGAGTTTTATAGTTTCTGGTCTTATGCTTAGATCTTTGATCCATTTTGAGTTTATCTTTGTGTATGGTGTTAGAAAGTGATCTAGCGGGGAATTTAGAAGGGACGATCCGCAGGACTAGGGGGTCTCGACAGCTGCTAAGGCTTTCCCGGGAAATTCCCCCAAATTCCCGCAAGCAGCAAGGCCCCCTCGGCTGGCATCACCAACATTTGTTACCGACTCCAACCTCGCTACCAGGGACGCCAGTGCCTCCAGAGATGAGGTGTCCAGGCATGGAATCATAGATGTATTTGTACACTGAGAAGATGGTGGACTCAGGTTATGTTCCAAAAAACCATCTTTCTCCAGTTAGCACTCTGACTTAAAAAAAAAAAAAATTGAATAGTTTTATTTTATTTTTTTTTTGCTGTGCATCATTATAATATTACTTCTGTTGTTTATGCTCTGTTTTTTCGCTTGTTCGTCTGTTTGTTTTGGCCATGAGGCACTGCAATCTTAGCTCACTGACCAGGATGGAAACCACACCCCCTGAATTAGAGTGTTTGTGGTTCAATCACGTCTGACTCTTTGCCACCCCCATGGAATGTAGCCCTGCAAGCTCCTCTGTCCTTGGGATCCTCCAGGCAAGAATATAAGAGTGGGTAGCCAGCCATTCCCTGCTCCAGGGGATCTTCCTGACCCAGGCATCGAGTCTGGGACTCCTCAATCACACAGGTAGATTCTTTACCGACTCAGCCACAATGCGTTAGAGGGTCAAGTCTTCCCCAATGAACTGCCAGGGAAGTCTCCTGAGTGTTTTATACTAAAAGGGGGGAAGGTAAGACCTTGCTTCCGGCCAGACTCCACAGGGCATGTGTTGGTCGCTCCCTTCCTGCAGTCATTCACACGTGGCCCGGGGCAGGACATTTATCAGGAGCGAGGGAGCAGTATTGTTTACCTTGATGCTCATTACCTGGGAGGCAGTGTTCCTGGAGATGAGCAACTATATGTCACTTAAGCTTGCAGGTAACAAACCTTCTAGTGAGGGATTTGTAACAAAACAGGAAGATTCTCCCCAGTTACACCCTGTCTGGGTGATGTCACTCAGCGTGATGGCCTCCAGGTCCATCCGTATGGACGTGTGTGGCTCGTCACACAGGGCGGGACTTCCTTCTCTTGAAGCCTGGTTACCATCCCGCGGTACGGATATGCCACTTTTCATTAACCATGCGTCCTTGGTTCCTTCGTGTGTCGGTGGACACCTGTGTGCGGTCTGAACACCCTGGTTGTGGTGGATAATATCTCAGTGGACACGGGAGCGTGCATTTCTCCTGGAGGTCCTGATGTCCCTTTCTCTGGATTCACACGCAGAAACGGTAGTAAAGAGAACAGCTTTAGCTCAGCGCTAGTGGTAAAGAACTCGCCTGCCAATACAAGAGACAGAGTTTCCGTTTTCTTGGGTGTTTCCCACATATATAGAAGGGACACGTGTTACTAAACTCCTGCCCGTTTTCCTCTTGTTAATCTGTCTTTTGGGCTTCCCTGGTGGCTCAGCGGTAAAGAATCCGCCTGCCAAGCAGGAGACGTGGGTTTCATCCCTGGATTGGGAAGATCCCCTGGAGGAAGAAATGGCAACCCGCTCCAGTATTCCTGCCTGGGAAATCCCACTGACAGAAGAGCCAGGCGGGCTACATTTCCATGGGGTTGCAAAGAGTCAGACACGACTGGGTGACTCTTGGCATCACACAGCATTCTCAGAGCCCCTTGGGGGCAGGCGGATCTCCCCAAGTGCTAAGGGCTTCTCCCTCTCAGGAATTACAAGCACAAACGTCTGCACACCCAGGCAGAGAAGGAATTGTGAGTGGAATCCCCAGCCCGACTGACAAACAGGGCTTCTTCGGTCTCTGGAATCAGAGGAGGGAACCATTCACCATAAAAGTACTCAGGGAGTTCTGCCTGCAATGAAGGAGACTCAGATTTGATCCTTGGGTTTGGAAGATCCCCTGGAGGAGGAGGGCATGGCAACCCACTCCAGTGCTCCTGCCTGGAGAATCCCACGGACAGAGGAGCCTGGCGGGCTGCAGTCCATGGGGTTGCAGAGAGTCAGACAAGACTGGAGGACTAACACACTTTTGTCGGGCAGCACACTACCATGGGTAAAACAGCCAGCCAATGGGTACTTGCTATGTGACTGTGGGAACTCACACCAGGGCTCTGGGATAACCCAGAGGGTGGGAGGTGGGAGGGGGGTTCAAGAGGGAGGGGACGCATGTGCACCTATGGGTGATTCATGCTGACGTATGGCGAAAGAGCCAACACGACATTATAAAGCAATTCTCCTTCAATTTAGCATGAATAAATTAAATTTAAAAAATTTTCTCTGGGAGTCCCCCCATGTCCTGTTCAGAAGCTATTGTCTGCCAGCAGCTACTGCTCCTTGGCATCGTGTTCACCATGAAACTCGTCTCTGTGTGTGATGTGAGATCCCCACTCCCACCAGCGGAGTTAGTGCTCCCGAAACATTAATATTAGGGGACAACGTGGAGTCGTTTCCCCACCACATCCTAAAAGGGAGCGGTGGCCACAAAACAGCTATGTTGATTAGCTCCTGCCTGACGGCTGGCTGAAAAAGAAACCAGGCTAGAGACTTTCACACAGAGTGAAGTCAGTCTGAAAGAGAAAAACAAATATCCTAGATGAACACATATATGTGGAATCTGAAAAAAAAAAAAAAAAAACTGGTATCGAGGATCTTATTTGCAAAGTGGAAATAGACACGCAGAGCTGAGAGAACAAACATAGGGAAGTAAGGGATGAAGTGGGGGATTGGGACCGACGTATATAAACTACTGATCCGATGCATAAAGCAGATTGGAGGGGGAAATGGCAGCCCACTCCAGTGCTCTTGCTTGGAGAAGCCCATGGACAGAGGAGCTTGGCGGGCTGCAGTCCATGGGGTTGCAAAGAGTGGTTTAGCAACTAAACCACCACCACGACCACCTCCATAAAATAGAAAACTCATGAGAATCTACTATACAGCAGAGACAACTCTATGCTCCGTAACGATCTGAGTGGGAAGGAAAGACAATACAGAGTGGGTATATGTATACGTCTATACAAAGCTGGTTCACACTGCGGTACAGCAGAATCACGACATTGTAAAGCAACTCTGCTTCAAAAAAAAAAAATTAACAAAACGAAAAAAAGAAATCAGGCTTGTCTCCAAAGAAAGCAGGCTTCGGGAGAAGAAAAAGCACAGAGAGGACAAAACAAAATTGAAACTTGCACTGATGTTTATAAGTCCCAGTCAGTCCTGCATTTTCATCAGAAGGACTGAGGCTGAAAGGGAAACTCCCAGTGCTTTGGCCACCTGGTGAGAAGAAGTGACTCACTGGAAAAGACCCCGATGCTGGGAAAGATTGAGGGCGGGAGGAGAAAGGGATGACAGAGGATGAGAGGATTGGATGGCATCACTGACTCGATGGACATGAGTTTGAGCAAGCTCTGGGAGTTGGTGATGGACAGGGAGGCCTGGCGTGCTGTGGTTCAAGGGGTCGCAGAGAGTCGGACACGACTGAGCGGTCTGACCTTATCTTGAGAAGAGTGACTGATGGGCAGGTAGAAAAACTTGCAGACAGGAGCGCTGGTCGAGTTTGCATGCCAGAGAAGACAGGTCCTGGGGACCCCACACTGGCGGCAAGAAACCCTTCTGGAAATTACGGCCAGTCTGAATCAGCAACGCCTCCTTCTGAGAGTAACTCCCAAGCTCAAAATGAAGACTTGAGACCCAGATGACTTTTGCTTCGCCGTTGTCAGATATGAAATGTATGGTGGCGATAACCCTCTGCAAGGCTTTCCTTGTCCGTACAGGGGAAGCACCTCTGCTGCTTACTGAGCTCTGCTGGGTTACAAGCATCCTAGGCCCGCACGATTAATTTAATTCTTTCCTTGGTTGCTTTTCACACTGTGGAAATGGTTCTAAAAACAGCCTACAGAATTATGTAACTCCCTTTGCCGTGATACTCTTGATCTTTCTTTCTTTCCTTTTTTAAGAAATTTTTCTTTTCTTCTTTTTCTCCTTGTTTTAAAAGAACTTCTAAAAAGATCCACCATAAGCGGCGGTGGCTGGCAGCGACAGAAGCGATATTTATCTCGGTGGACCCTTCTTCTTCATTAAGTTCTAGCGTCACTCTGCTCCTGGGAATTATGATTTAATCTCTGCAGTCTGGCTGGTGCCCGTTGGAGCAGTAGGTTAAGCTGCCAAGTGTATGTTTGGACATCCAGAGCTCTCACTGTGAGGTGTAAATGTTTTCACTTCATTTCCACAGCCCAGATTCTCCAAGACAGTTAAAAAAAAAAAAAAAAAGGAGGGGTGGGATGAGTCAGTGATGGTCCTTGTGTTGAGGACGTTTTAGACCAAGCTGTGTTCACAGAAGACAAACTGCTAGCCAACAGGGTTTGAGAATTTTGGAGGGACTGTTATCTTTCAAGTCTACTTTTTGATACCCATCGGCATTAAATCCAGACTTTGGGGGCACCGGACGACTTGGAAATCAAGACAGAGCTTCCCTTACCATGGTTCTTCTTGTTTCAGAAAGGTTTTCTTTTGTTCCTTTAATGAAAGAAAAGTATTCAAACACATCTTATTATGACAAGGCAATCTCAAACTGCCATTCAAATATACTCCGAGGTACACTGTACTGTGGATTTGAGTCATTAATAGAACCAGAATGGGCTGGAAAAGGAACGAGAAGCCCCCAGGAGTACCTTGAGAGTTACAAACAAGATAATTTACCTTCCCTATTTTTTGCTGATGGGAGGCCATTGGATCCATTGTGAATTCCTTTTAAACTCTCCACGAAACGCTCTAGTGAAAACAGGGCTTTAGTTTGTAGACAGCTGATTTTATGATTTCTGTGTTTGCTCAGTCTTACTTATCATTGGAATTAAATAATTCAATGGAATGCATTCAGTTTGGTGAGAATCAAAAATAGGTGGGAATAAAAACACATGCAGTGTTTGAAATCTGTCTTTTTTTAACGCTTTAGACTCTAAAGTCCCTGAACAGATCTTGCAGAGGGTTTTGTAATAAAAAGAAAAAAAATTCCCATCTGTATTTAATGTTTGTTTTTAATGCAGATTCACTGAGGGCAGAACTGGATCTTCTCTCACCAATTAAAAAACCAGATTACTCTCACATTCCTTCTTGAGCAAATCATGAGAGCAACCGAATTACGTTGAGCCACGTACACATAATTCATGCAAAGTTCGGTGTAAGGGGTTAGACGAAGGCGGGGGGTATGTCGTACTTACTCATCTATGGGCAAAAAAAAAAAAATTGGTTAGAAGCCTCATCTTGAAGAACATGTATTCCAGTGTGATGTACATGTGAAAAGGCACTGAAAAATCTGGCAACACTGATTCAGAGCAAAAGCTGACGACAAAGGCAAAACCATCTGGTTTCGATTCTTCCTGTACGTTATGTGGTTTTCTCTATCAAATTCCTGTTCCTCTTATAACTGGGAGTGAAACCGGTACTTAGATTGAGGTAGTACCCTGTCCAGGGCTTCCCTAGTGGCTCAGCTGGAAGAGAACCCGCCTGGGATGCAGAGAACCCTGGTTTGATTCCTGGGTCGGGCAGATCCGCTGGAGAAGAGACAGGCTACCCACTCCAGTATTCTCAGGCTTCCCTGGTGGCTCAGCTGGTAAAGAATCTGCCTGCAATGTGGGAGACTTGCGTTCGATCCCTGGGTTGGGAAGATTCCCCTGGAGAAGGGAACGGCTACCCACTCCAGTATTCTGGCCTGAAGACTTCCATGGACTCTATCCATGGGGTCGAAAAGAGTCAGACACAACCGAGCGACTTTCACCAGTTACGCTGCAGAATTTTGTTCCTGACACACAATGGAATCCAAGGGACATTAAGGGTCAGAACATTTGAAACTCTTTCAAAAATCAGGGCCAGTTTTCTATGTATTTAATCCACGGAGTCTATTATCACACTTGGTATGAATGATGTTCTCAATATACAGCTGGTCCTTGAACAACATGGGTTTGAACTCTGGGAGTTCAATTATATACGGCTTTTTTTTTTTTTAAAGGGCTTCCCTCCTGGCCCAGTTAGTAAAGAGTCTGCCCGAAATGCAGGAGACCTGGGTTCAATCCCAGGGACGAGAAGACCCCCTGGAGAAGGAAATGGCAACCCACTCCAGCATTCTTGCCTGGAGAATCCCATGGACACAGGAGCCTGGCGGGCTGTAGTCCATGGGGTCGCAAGAGTCGAACAAGACTTACTGGTTAAACCACCAGCACCACCCACTCCAGTTTTCTGGCCTGGAGAATGCCATGGACTGGCATGGGGTCACAAAGAGTTGGACACGACTGAAGGATTTTCACTTTTTAAAAAGAGCAGTAAATATTGGCTTGCCCCAAAAGTCTATAAGACGTTATGGAAAAACCCAAACAAACTTTTTGGGCAACCCAATGCGAAAGTTCTAAGTAGTACAAGGTTGCTTGCTTCCATTCCAGAATGCAACAGAAAATGCAGAGGTGCAACTATATGCTATATGGAGAGTCTCAACTGGACAGGTCACTGCCCCTCACCCTCACATTATTCGAGGATCAACCATTTAATTGCTTGATAGATGACTGAATGAACGATTCCGGTGAAAGTCGCTCGGTCGTGTCCGACTCTTTGCAACCCCATGGGCTAGACAGTCCATGGAATTTTCCAGGCCAGAATACTGGAGTGGGTAGCATTTCCCTTCTCCAGGGGATCTTTCCAACCCAGGGATCAGAGCCAGGTCTCCCACATTGCAGGCAGATTGATAAGACGATTCAATGAATGATTCTCACCTACATGCAAAATACTGTGCCGTGCAATTTGAGAAGTAACTTAGTCATTAAGATCAGAGACAAAAGGAGTTGTCCATCTCTACTGAAATCCCCCCTCATAGCAGAGAGCTTATTGCCTGTGGCCTTTCTGAATGAGAGCAATAAAAATAAGAAAAACAACAGGATGCATGAATACAATGCCCCAGATTCATCTTGCTTTCCAGAGAGGCATGATGGAGGGTTTGCTACAGTTGATTAACACTGCTCCTGAAGAAAAGGCAACCCTCCTACACTGCTGGTGGGAATGAAAATTAGTACAGCCACAATGAAGATAATATGGACATTTCTTAAAAAAAAAAAAAAAAACACTAAAAACAGAACTACCATAACCAGCAATTTCACTCCTGGGCATCAATTTAGTTCAGTTCAGTCGCTCAGTATGTCCGACTCTTTGCGACCTCACAGAATGCAGCACGCCGGCCTCCCTGTCCATCAGCAACTCCCGGAGTTTGATGAAACTCATGTCCATTGAGTCAGTGATGCCATCCAACCATGTGATTCTCTGTTGTCCCCTTTCCTTCCCACCTTCAATCTTCCCCAGCATCAGGGTCTTTTCCAGTGAGTCAGTTCTCAGGACTGGAGCTTCAGCTTCAACATGTCCTTCCAATAAATATTGAGGACTGATTTCCTTTAGGATGGACAGATTGGATCTCCTTGCAGTCCAAGGGACTTCTCAACAGTTTTCTCCAACACCACCGTCCAAAAGCATCCATTCTTCAGTGCTCAGCTTTCTTTATAGTCCAGCTCTCACATCCATACATGACCACTGGAAAAACCATAGCCTTGACTAGATGGACCTTTGTTGACAAAGTAACATCTCTGCTTTTTAATGTGCTGTCTAGGTTGGTCATAACTCCTGGGCATATATCTGGAGAAAACCCTAATCCAAAAATGATATATACACACCAGTGCTCCATGACACACAATTTACAAGAGCCAAGACATGGAGTCAGCTTAAGTCTCCACTGTCAGAGGCATGGATAAAGAAGTAGTGGTCTATATACACAATGGGATATTACACAGCCATAAAAAAAGAATGAAAGCATGCCATCTGCAGCAACACGGATGGTCCTGGAGATTATTATCCTAGTGAAGTATCAGAAAGAGAAAGACAAATATCACAAGATATCACTCATACGTAGAATCTAATTTTTTTTAATAAATGCACAAATGAACTTATTTACAGAAGAGAAACAGGTGAACAGATACTGAAAACTTATTACCAAAGAGGAAATGAATATACACACACAGCTGCTGCTGCTGCTAAGTCACGTCAGTCATGCCTGACTCTGTGCAACCCCATAGACGGCAGCCCACCAGGCTCCCCCGTCCCTGGGATTCTCCAGGCAAGAATGCTGGAGTGGGTTGCCACTTCCTGCACGAAAGTGAAGAGGGAAAGTGAAGTCGATCAGTCGTGTCCGACTCTTCGCGACCCCCATGGACTGCAGCCTACCAGGCTCCTCCATTCATGGGATTTTCCAGGCAAGAGTACTGGAGTGGGGTGCCACTGCCTTCTGGATACGTACACTACTATATATAAAATTGATAACCAATAATAAGTACCTACTGTATACACAGGGAACTCTACTCAGTATTCTGCAATGACCTATATGAGAAAAGAATCTAAAAAGAGTGGAGATATATGTGTGTATATATATATGTCTGTGTGTATGTTTATACATATATATATATAACTGACTCACTTGGCTGTACACCAGCAAAAAAATACTGTAAATCAACTATATGCCAATAAAATTTAAAATAAAGAGATCCGTTATACAGCAGTCTGCCTAGGATTAACAATATTACGCAGCACATTTGCTAAGAGGGCAGATTTCATGTTAAGTCTTCCTACCGAGAGAGTCAGTTCCTAGGCAGGTTGATAAGTTCGGGGTCCCCGAGGAGGAGTGAGTGGTCTGGGGCTCTCAAGGAGGAGATAGGGGTCTGGAATTCTCAAGGAGGAGGAAAGGACAAACGTTTTTTCCCTACATTCCTTAGTCTTGGTCACATAAAATGTTTTTTTTTTCTTCCTTAAGCCCAGAGTTAATGTTTACACAACAAAACAACTCAGCTTAAACTCTGTACTAAGGATTACATTAGTATAGACATTACTAGCAGAGACATTACTTTGCCAACAAAGATCCATCTGGTCAAAGCTACAGTTTTTCCCGTAGTTATATATGGATGTGAGAGCTGGACTATAAAGAAAGCTGAGCACCGAAGAATGGATGCTTTTGAACTGTGGTGTTGGAGAAGACTCTTGAGAGACCCTTGGACTGCAAGGAGATCCAACCAGTCCATCCTAAAGGAGATCAGTCCTGAATATTCATTGGAAGGACTGATGTTGAAGCTAAACTCCAGTACTCTGGCCACCTGACTTGATGCTGGGAAAGACTGAAGGCAGGAGGAGAAGGGGACGACAGAGGATGAGATGGTTGGATGGCATCACCAACTCGACGGACATGAGTTTGAGCAAGCTCCAGGAGATGGTGATGGACAGGGAAGCCTAGTGTGCTGCAGTCCATGGGGTCACGAAGAGTCAGACACGACTGAGCGACTGAACTGAACTGAACTGATCAAGCCCGGTCCTGGTCCTGAAGCTAAATCTTCTTCGGAGATCACAAATCCAACGCTGTTCACCGTAAGCTATCATTACCATGATAAATAAAAGCACACACATAAACATTTTAAAATCTGCTGCTCCCTAATACAGGTGGGGAGGAAGCAGGACAATCAAATCACATTGCTCCAGCTCCTGGGGTGTGGAGAACAAAGTCTGGGGCTTTCCACGGAGCGTCTCCTCAGCTAGTCTGGTTCATCAGCTCTCCGTGAGGTTCGACTGCCTTGCACCACCCCAGTAGAGAAGCGGACAGAGAAGCAGCTCAAGGGCGCTGGCAGTTTCAAGTACTTGACAAATGGAAGCAGCGGTGTTGTAGTCCTTATCTTCCATGCCCAGGTCCAGAGCTGTTCCCTCTTTACTGATATCCGTTGAACGGACATGAATTAGTTCATGCCACGGTTGTCTTTGCTTGAGCGGTTTCTCTGGCATCACAGTGTCTGGCAACAAGCTGACGTGCTTTACGCAGTGCAGAGCCATTTGTTTCCAATGCGTGGCTTCTCCCTTCTTTCCTGATTGAAGTCATCCTTCCCACAACTCAGTCAAGACGCATTAACACCCCCAGTGTTCAGGGTTCATACTGAACTGAGTCAAGAGCAGTGAGCAGACGGCGCCGTCTTCCCTGAGAGAGACGGTGGCACAGCCCAAACTTAAGGCACATCCGTGATCTCACAGTTGGCGGGAGTCAGGAGTTCAGAACCAGATGGATTCTCCTTGGAGAGGTTGGTGAGGCTTCCACCAGAGGAGCCAGGCTGGGCTGAGCCCTCATCTGAAGGACTGACTGGGCAAGAACACACTCTGAAGCTCAGGTGGGTCACCGCAAGATTTTTAAAGACCTCTGTAAGATCTTTTATAAAAAGACTGCTTACTGTTTTAGCATTCAGTTCAGTTCAGTCCCTCAGTTGTATCTGACTCTTTGCGACGCCATGGACCGCAGCACGCCAGGCCTCCCTGTCCATCACCAACTCCCGGAGCCTGCTCAAACTCATGTCCATCGAGTCGGTGATGCATCCAACCATCTCATCCCCTTCTCCTTCTGCCTTCAGTCTTTCCCAGCATCAGGGTCTTTTCCAGTGAGTCAGTTCCTCACATCAGGTGCCCAAAGCTTCAGCATCAGTCCTCCCAATGAACATCCAGGACTGATTTAGGAAGGTTTGCTGTTAAAGGGCTTCCCTGGTGACTCAGTAAAAAATCTGCCTGAAATGTGGGACACCCAGGTTTGATCCCTGAATCAGGAAGATCCCCTGGAGAAAGGAGTAGCAACCCACTCCATTATTCTTGCCTGGAGATTCCCCATGGACAGGGAGCCTCGTGGGCTAAACAGTCCACGGGGAAGCAAAGGGTCAGACATGACTCAGGGACTAACACTTTCAGTTTCACTTACTGGTCAAAGTGTTTAAATTAATCGTGTCCTTGGTTACATGTTGAAAAATAGAACCAAGATTTTAAGCGGTGACCAAGTGATTATACTTCCCTCATGCTTTTGCTGTAGGGAAGAGTAGATAAAGATGAAACAGCAAAGGCATATCCAGAAATCAAGTTGCACAAGTAAGGGCTGATATTTTCTCAGTGAAAAAAAAAAAGCAGGTCTCAATAACAAAGAACGAAAAACGTAGGTCTCTACCTCATCTTACTCTTACAGCTAATTTCTGAGAACTTGAGACACACACTGAAAATATAAAAATACCCTCTGCATTCAGAAGTCACACAATTCAGAGCCATTGTAGGCTCTGTGGTTTCCTTTCCACACTCCACTGAAGATATCAAGGGACTCTTGAACTCCTGGGTGGCGTGAGCAGCTCACAGACCCTTCCTGGAGTGCCGTGAATGTGTCCATGCCTTCTATGTTTCTCGATTCAGTCTCTAAGCTCATCAAGAGAAATAGGCAGGACGTGCTAACCCATGTAATATCGCTTTCTCCTAACTCAACTTTGGATTTTCCAACTCAAAACATTGTCAGAGTGCAAGCAGATCATCCCTGAATATTCTCACTGGGAGGACTGATATGGAAGCTGAAGCTCCAGTCCTTTGGCCCCCTGATGCAAAGAGCTGACTCACTGGAAAAGACCGTGATGCTGGGAAAGATTGAGGGCAGGAGGAGAAGGGGACGACAGAGGATGAGATGGTTGGATGGCATCACCAACTCGATGAACATGAGTTTGAGTAGGCTCCAGGTGTTGGTGATGGACAGGGAGGCCTGGCGTGCTGCAGTCCATGGGGTCGAAAAGAGTCGGACAAGACTGAGCGACTGAAGAACAGCAAAGAGCTGGTCGACTCTAGAAAATTGCCTGCCTGTAAAAACCCTTCAGCTTTATCCATCTGTTATTTTTGAAGGTCTTCTTTAAAGAATTATACACACAGGACAGTATCTAGGTGGCTAGAGATGGCATAAAATAACAGCCAAGTAGACAAAATTTTAATCAAATCTTTTGGTGTTTGGATAGGAAAACAAATTGTAAATCATTTGAAGGTTTATTTTTTTTAAAAACATTTAGATGTAAACTGTTCTCTTCAGAGACCATCCATATTTAATTTTCATGTTTTATAAAACAGAACCATGTTGTAATTAGTGATACAAACACGGAGGAAAAGAGTCTTCATGTGGAGCAATTCAAATTCATCTGGCTTGCTGATGGTGCATTACGGACTTATAAACCCCTAATTCTTGGCGCAAAGAGAAAAATGGACTTTTCTTAGAGGGGATTTTTTGGACATAGCTGAAAATTACGGAAATTTTTATAGGCCTTGAGTGAATTCCTAAGGGCCGGTATTATAATGCTGAGTAGCAAGATTTGATTCTTCTCCTTAAGCAGTAATATGAAAACAGTTTTTACCAATTAGACTGACCTTACCAAGTTAAATGCATGCACCTAACATACCTATACTGAAAAAGACTGCAAATATATTAATACATAAAGAGCAGGAGACAACTGAGCAACTAATACATATCACCTCTGGGCTTCCCTGGTGGCTGAGCAGGTAAAGGATCTGCGTGAAATATGGAAGACCCAGGCTGAATCCCTAGATTGGGAGGATCCCCTGGAGAAGGGAATGGCAACCCACTCCAGTATTCTTGCCTGGAGAATCCCAGGGACAGAGGAGCCTGGTCCATGAGGTTGCAAAGAGTCAGACATGACTTAGGGACTAAAACAACGTCAGTCCATTGTCTTTGTAAACCAAATTGAATTCTCCATTCGTCTGTCAATACACACTTGGGTTGCTTCCGCCTTCTGAATACGGTAAATCATGCTGCTGTGAACACCGATATACAAATATTCTGCTTGACATTCTTTTAAGGGAATACTCACAAATGGAATTCCTGGATCACATGCAATTTTAACCAATCCTCCCAAAATAAGCAGAATCACAAACTCATACGAGACTCGCTCCAAGCTTCCACTGCAACAAAATCCTTGCCGTGAATCTTGTGCACAAGAAGCTGGGTGCAGAGAAAAACGGCAGACATCCTTGCATCCAGGGAGAGTTGGCATTGGGTGGGTCGAGTCCCTGAGTGGAGATCTTCACTACAACAGCTGGTGTTGATCACACTCACCGATACTCCGGGGAAGTCATACGGTCAACGTGACCCATTAATTCTACACCGGTGTTGTGAGAAAGCCACTTGGGTTTGGGGTGCTTTATTAGTGGAGAATCGAAGCAGAGTTTGGAGGCTCAGAGTCTTAGCCACTGGACCACCAGGGAAGCCCCTAGCCGTTACAGAAATAACTTTTAATTCAAATTAATCAGTATGCCAGGTAATATGTGTGTGGGTCGAAGAGGACCCATTTACACACAAACTAAATCCCTTTTTCCCTTTGCCCTGCCATGTTTTAGCTGACCTGGCCCTTTGTCTGGAAGCATTTTTACCATCCTCACCCACCCTGATGCTGAAAAAGACTGAGGGCAGGAGGAGAAGGGGACGACAGAGGAAGAGATGGTTGGATGGCAACACCGACTCAATGGACACAAGTTTTGAGTAAACTCCAGGAGGTAGTGGAGGACGGGGAAGCCTGGTGCATTGCAGTCCGTGGGGTCGTAGAGTTGGACACGACTGAGTGACTGAACAGCAACAACACGTGCCTTCTCCAAGAGAACCGAAGAGAAACACTTGACTCTTTGGCAAGTTCTACCCATGGTGTTCATGTCTGCAAGATTTAGAGAGGATGGAGGGTTCATTGCCGTGAAGCGAGTTGTCCTTTCTGAAGGGTATATGAGGGTTCACCCATAAAGTCTCAAATCACTTCAACGAGAGAGAGTTAAACCTTTCCTAAATTTTTAGGGAGCAGGCAGGAAGCCACAGGTTATAAGTTAGCCGTGTCTGTCACTTTTGACTCGGGGAACAACCTGACCTTCTTAAAAATGGCTAAGTCTCTCAGTTCAGTTCAGTTCAGTCACTCAGTCGCGTCTGACCCTTTGCGACCCCATGAACTGCAGCATATCAGGCCTCCCTGTCCATCAGTATCTCCCAGAGCCTGCTCAAACTCATGTCCACTGATTCAGTGAGGCCATCGAACCATCTCATCCTCTGTCGTCCCCTTCTCCTCCTGCCTTCAATCTTTCCCAGCATCAGAGTCTTTTCCAATGAGCTGGCTCTTTGCATCAGGTGGCCAAGGATTGGAGTTCAGCTTCAGCATCAGTCCTTCAAGGAGTTGGTCCTTCCAATGAATATTCAGGACCGATTTCCTTTAGGATTAACTGGCTTGATCTCCTTGCAGTCCAAGGGACTCTCAGGAATCATCTCCAACACCACAGTTCTAAAACATCGATTCTTTGGCACTAAGCTTTCTTTATGGTCCAACTCTCACACCCATTTATTAAAAAATTTTTTATTTGGCCGTATTAGGCCTTTCGTGATCTTTCATGGCTGTGTGGGCTCCTCTCTAGTTATGGCATACAGGCTTAGCTGCTGAGTGGCATGTGGGATCGTAGTTCCCTGATCAGGGATTGAACCTGTGCCCCATTGCAGTGGAAACTTGTATTTCTAACCACTGGACCACCAGGGACATCCCTCAGAGAACATTTTTAACGTCCATTATATTTATCCATATTTCTGAAAGTAGCAATGAAAACCCAGACACACTTAGAGTATTGATGTATTCGTCTTTTTTTATACTGTAACCCACCAGGTTCCTCTGTCCATGGGATTCTCTCGGCAAGAACACCGGAGTGGGTTGCCACGCCCTCCTCCACAGATCTTCCTGACCCAGGGGTCGAACCTGGGTCTCCTGCATTGTGGGCAGATTCCTTACCAATTGAGATGCCAGGGAAGCCCATATACATATATAACAGAACTTTTGTGTACTAATTAAAATCACCTTTTTTTTCCCATTAAAAATGACCCTATTTTAAAAAATTGTGATTACGGACCTACTGCTTTTTAGATTTGTGCAAATCTCCCAACGGAGCCCAATATGAAACAGCTGAACCTCCTGTTTGCATCTGCATTCAATCTGTTATCATATCACATGGCTTGCAGCCACTGGAATAACTTCCCATAAACTAGTAAGGGAATGAGAGGGGAGGGCAAGGCAATTGTGTCTGAGAGTGAGTCTTTAAGGACTCCCTGGAAGGGTTGCACAGAAGGTCAGGGTTTCCTGACCCTGTATGGGATACATGTGCTTTAACTGGTAGGGCGGTGATAACTCATAGACGCTCCTCGGTCAGCTCCATCTTTCTCAGGGATCAGGGCAAAAGGGAAAGGTAGACAGAGGCGACTCATCAATCGTCTTGATGCGTTCGTGTCAAGATGGCGATGGCAGGATGTGAACCCAAGTGGGGAGCCTTCTAAGAATACGTGTGCCAAGTCGCTTCCCGTCTGACCCTCGCGACCCGCTGGACTGTAGCCCTCCGGGCTCCTCTCTCCATGGGATTCTCCAGGCCAGAATATTACAGTGGGTTGCCATTTCCTCCTCCAGGGCATCTTTCTGACCCAGGGGTCGAACCCATGTCTCTCACATCTCCTGCATTGGCAGGCGGGTTCTTTACCACTGAGCCACCAGTTATTGCCACCGGCAAATGAAGCTGGACCACGTACAGGTGGAAATAAAACTGTATCTTTGGGGTTGGCTGGAGCTGGGTTTGAGATAACTTCAGGGCACTCAACAGGACTCAAATCTGTTTGGTGTAAAGGCTGTTATTCTCTGCTCAGGGAGCAATCAAGGAGACTGGGTGGATTTCTCATGCTTTCAGCTCTATCTTCAGCTTTCGACTTCTCTACCCTCCTTTCCTTCATTGAGGGTATCTCTTTGCTGTCGTTCAGTCGCTAAGTCGTGTCCGACTCTTTACAACCCCGTAAACTACAGCACGCAAGGCTTCCCTGTCCTTTACTATCTTCCAGAATTTGCTCAAACTCATGTCCATCGAGCCGGTGATGCCATCCAACCATCTCACCCTCAGTCATTCCCTTCTCCTCCTGCCCTCAAGCCTTTCCCAGCATCAGGGTCTTTCCCCATGAGCTGGCTCTTCACATCAGGTGGCCAAAGTACTGGAGAGCTCTGCAGTACTTAAATGAATGATGAGCGTACAGCACATTATTCAATAAAGAGTATTACATTATTTTCAGGAATTCATGAATGTCATCAACATATGCTTTTCAAAAACCGTCCAATGGTTTCCAGAGGCGGGGGAGAAATGTGAGAGAAACGAGTTAGATGTGAAGAGAAGCCAGGATTCATTTTCATCCCCTGCCGTGTGATGTCTTAAACAGTGACAGAATGATACAGGGTTGAGTCCTAGCAATTAACTGAATGTCTATTATTAAAATGGTCGCTGGTCTTCCTCCATTGATTTTTTAGTCTCATCGAATGCCAAGCTCACGGCCCTGTCTGCAGCTCCTGTATGAAGGACTTGGGATGAGTAATGCTGTTTTAACGCCCTGAGTGCCATTGAGTGGAGGCAGTCACTCAAGAGGAAAAGAGAGTTTGGAGAGCTCAGATGTGGGCTTCCCTGCTGGCTCAGTGGCTAAAGCACATGCGTGGTGATGTGGGAGACACAGGAGACGTGGGTTCGATCCCTGGGTCGGGAAGATCCACTGGAGGAGGGCATGACAACCCACTCCAGTTTTCTTGCCTGGAGAATCCCATGGATAGAGGAGCCTGGTGGGGCGGCGGGCCACAGGGGTCGCAAAGAGTCAGACATGACTGAGCATACCTACCTCAGATGTGGGATGGTGTGCCGGGGTGAACCAGGCCATAAATATGCCCTTTTCAGAAGTCTCAACTGGACAGCTGTTTCCAAATGAAATCTGCAGAGATGGCAGCTAGGTCTGCAAGAATGTCGAAGGAGCAGGAGGTCAGAAAGAGTTGATGGCACGCAAAGCCCAGGCATAGGAGTTGGCAGGAAGACTGGAGGGGGACGTCACGAAGGAAAGGAGAGGGACTGGTAATCAGGCAGGAAAGGACCGACCAGCGATCAGACAAAAGGGCAGGATCCAGCAGTGTCAAAAGGACAGAAGAAGTGGATAGGAATTCATCCTGTTTAGCTCAGTGACATCATGACACCCAGGTCCAACCTGCCTTCTAGGTTGAACACCTAGAAAGAAACGCGATCTTCATTTTTATTTCATTATTTCTTTGATGTGGACCATTTTAAGGTCTTTACTGAACTTGATACAGTATCGTCCCTGTTTTATTTTCTGTCTTGCTCTTTGGCTGCGAGGCATGTGGGATCTTAGCTCGCCAACCAGGGATTGAACCCGGAACCCTCTCATTGGAAGGCAGAGTCTTAACCACTGGACCGCCAGGGAAGTCAGTTTAGCTCAGTTCAGTTGCTCAGCCGTGTCTGGATCTTAGCCAAGCCAGGCCTCCCTGTCCATCACCAACTCCCACAGTCCACCCAAACCCATATCCATCAAGTCAATGATGCTATCCAGCTGTCTCATCCTCTGTCGTCCCCTTCTCCTCCTGCCCTCAATCTTTCCCAGCATCAGGGTCTTTTCCCATGAGTCAGCTCTTTGCATCAGGTGGCCAAAGTATTGTGTTTCAGCTTAAACATCAGTCCTTCCAATGAACATTCAGGACTGATCTCCTTTAGGATGGACTGGTTGGACCTCCTTGCAGTCCAAGGGACTCTCAAGAGTCTTCTCCAACACTGCAGTTCAAAAGCATCAACAGGGATCTTTCTTTTGAAGGCCATATGAGCATCTATTAATTGCTGATACATAAAGTATAAATAAATCAAATATTGAAGTTCTGTTTTCCTGTATTAAATGAATGCAGGTCAAATGTGGAAAGCTTTACATTTCATAGAACTAAGCAGCGTGGTGGGGGGCGGGGGGAAGCATCATTGGAAGTCCCCTTGAATAAAACAACTGTTACGTCATGTCTATTTTTCATCCCACAATATTTGCAAGCACGTATGGATATACTGTCATATTTAAAATTGAATTTAATGCTTACTATAGTATCTGCATTTTCTGACTTTGCATTTGCTTTCTTATTTTTCATATATATAACCCATTGAGTTGATGTGATTTATTTCAATGTGAACCAACAGGCGACATCTAAATTATCGACCTTTTTTCACCCTCACTTTGTTTTATTTTCACAGATGAACTGAAAATACAGATGATACTCCACAACCATTTTCCTTCAAGGCTCTGCATTATTTTTAAATTATCTTACAGCATTTGTTGTGGGGGAAAAAAATAAACCTTGAGGATAATTTGTTTGGTTTTTTTTCCCCATTTTTTAGGTTATATGTGTTTCCTGCTAGAACGCATACAGACACTTCTTGCCTTTTCCATGAAATTCTTGGTAAGCCTTCTTAGTGGCCAAACTCAATTATTTTGTCAGCTTAGGAAAATGTCTTCTATGATGCATTCAATATTTTCCTGTCTTCCATTGGTCTTTATTTTCCTAAGGTTCAACTGTATTATTTGGAGTTTAAAGTGATGGTTCTGGAGAGCTCTTTAGCCTAAAGAAATCTACTAAGTTCCTTTCATTTCTCTAAACAAAAAAATAAAAAATCCCATTTCTTTGCTTTCACATGAACCATCTCCACCTGTCTTCCATATATGTGAGTTGATTTCTCCAACGTTTGCTGTCTCTTTTTACCCATTGCAAAGCAGATCTTCATGTTGGTGGAGCATTTCTGAATTTTGCAAAATCTCTGTCTGCCTCCTTCTGCTCTTCAACCACCCCAGCCTGCCCCTTCCTGGCCTGTTGTTATTCTGACATCTCGTAAGCAATCCGATTGTGGGTTCCACACCTCAGAGCAGTCATTCAACAACAGTCTCTCTTTGTGGCTCCAGTCCACTCCGGAAGAAAGCTTGCCCGCATTCCTCTGCGAGTTGCAACCTTTGCTTAACACGGCAGAGTCATATCCTAACCCTCTGACCCCCAACTGTCGACTCCTTCACCCGTTTATCTCTCGGGGTTCACGTTCTGGAATCCTCTCTTCACACTTTAGGTGTTTGAACTATTTATACTTAGAAAACACATTGGTCATTTACGAGAGCATCTTCCCCACCAATAGGAAGACCTCACAAAAAGTGGCAGAATCTTCCCCACTCGTACCTCCTTCACATCTGGCCAACTCTTACTAGTTGGCTGAAAAAACCTCATTAAAGCCACAAGTGAAGGAACACGTGACCGAGCGCAGAACTTGCAGTGACATTAAGTTACCGTTCGCTTGTCAGCGTACTAAGCCCTACACCTAACGGAGGCTTTCCTGGTGTCTCAGAGGCAACGAAGCCGCCTGCAATACAGGAGATGCTCTGGAGATGTGGGTTTGAGCCCTCGGTCAGGAAGATCCCCTGGGAGAAGGAAATGTCAGCCCACTCCAGTGTTCTTGCCTGGAGAATCCCACGCACAGAGGAGCCTGGCGGGCTGCAGTCCATGGGGGTTGCAAAGGGTTGGACATGACTGAGCAAGTGACATACACAACCAGCAAAGGAGGGCAATTCAACTGCGACCGCCCAAGTAGGAAGCAATCAAACTAATACATAACCTCAGGGCCTCTCAGAGGCTTTTCTGAATGCATCACACTAACAGTTCCCTAATAATGATTTGGGGGCTTCCCTGGAGGCTCAGTGGTAAAGAATCCGCCTGCTCCTGCAGGAGATCAAATGCGGGTTCAATTCCTGGTCTGGGCAGATACCATGTGCCTTGGATCGGCTGAGCCCACACACCGCACTACTGAACCTCTGCTCTCGAGCCCACGATACGTAACTACCCAGCCCATGGGCCCCAGCTACCGAAGCCTGTGTGCCCTAGAGCCCGTGCCCTGCAACGAAGAGCAGCCCCGGCTTGGGACACCTAGACAACGCCCACACATGGCAAGGAAGACCCAGGGCAACCGGAAGTGAAGAAATGACTGTTAACAAGGGAAAAAGGTCAGCGGGAAGGAATGAGCAGGAAACAGCACAGTGATTATGGATGGAAACAACCCAAGTGCCCACTGATGGATGAATAGAGGAAATGTCTCTCTCTCTCTATATATATATATATGTATTTTTGTGTGTGGGTATGTACTCGGTCCAGAAAATAATGAGTAGAAAACAGAAAAATGATTATGGATGGAAACAACCTAAGTGTCCATTGATGGATGAATAGATAAAGGAACTGTGTATAGTGTGTGTGAATGTACTCAGTCATGTCCAACTCTTTGTGACCCCCATGGACTGCAGCCCTTCAACCTCCTCTGTCCATGGGATTTTCCAGGCAAGAATAGTGGAGTGGGTTGCCATTTCCTTCTCCAGAGGATTTTCCCGAAAGAAAGAATCAGCATTTTCTGCATCTCGGGCTTTGCAGGCAGATCACTTCTACTGTTGAGCCACCAGGGAAGCTGTATACACACACAGGGATATCATTAAGGACGAAGAAGAAATGCTTTCATTTGAGACTACATGGATGGATGTTCAGGGCAATACGCTATATGAAATGAGTTGGATGGACAAAAGACATCTACAAGGGATGAAGGGGGTTAAAAGTACATACTTTCGGTCATAAAATAAGCCAGTCCTGATGAGAGAAAAATATTCACAAGTGATGGGACCAACAAGGGCTTCATTTCCAAATATATACAAGCATCTCATACAACTCAATAGCAGCAACAACTAAAGATATGACTCAACCCAAAAAAGGGCAGAAGAAGACAAACGGTCAATGGGCACATGGGAATATGCTCAGACATCGCGAATTATTAGAGAAAGGCAAAGCAAAGCTATAGTGTGGTATTAACTCTCGGTGGCAAACATGGCCCTCGTTGAGAAGGCTAGAAATAACAAATGCTGGAGAGGGTGTGGAGAAAAGGGAACCCTCCTTCACTGTTGGTGGGAATGTAAGTTGGGGCAGCCACTATAGAGAAGAGCATGGAGCGTCCTCAAAAAACTAAAAAGAGAGCTACTGTATTATCCAGCAGGGGCTTCCCAGGTGGGACTAAGGTAAAGAACCAGCCCGCCAATGCAGGAGACACAGGAGATGAGGGTTTGATTCTTGGGTAGGGAATATCCCCTGAAGGAGGAAATGGCAACCCACTCTAGTATTCTTGCCTGGAGAATCTCATGGACAGAGGAGCCTGGCGGGCTACGGTCCATGTGGTCGCAAAGAGTTGGACATGACTGAAGCCACTGAGCATGCACACACATGATTCAGCAAGCCCACTCCTGAACATATATCCTGAAAAAATTACAATTCACAAAGATAAGAGACTCCTATGTTCACAGCACTGCTACGCACAACAGCCAAGACACCAAGATGGGGAAGCAATGTAAGCGTCTATCCACAGAGAAATAAAGAAGATGTCAATCTATATACAATGGAATACTACTCACCGCTAAAAAAGGAATGAAAAGCCATTTGTAGCAACATGGATGGACCCGGAGATGATCATACTCAGTGAAGTAATTCAGGCAAAGACAAACACCATATGGTATCATTTATAGTAGAATCTAAAATATGATGCAAATGAACTTATCTGTGCCATAGAGACAGGCCACACCCAGTCATTTCTTATGACTGGTAAAGAGTCGTTGATTTCCGTAGGCGGTTGTGTTTCAGCAAAAGGAAAAAATATACAGAAGAGCTTTCAAAGATTCACACTAGCCCACGACATCCCTAACGTAATGCATACCACTAGATCTTAAATTCATCAGAGATAAAGTATCATAGCTGGGGATCTGTAGAAATCTAACCATGCCTAAAATATAACACTGCAAACTCATCTACAAACCAGAAAATCAGCTGTGTATCAGACACAGAGAACTGACTTGTGGTTGCCAAGAGATGGGAGATGGAATAATGGGGAGTTTGCGGTCAGGAGATGCAAACCATCATACACAGTATGGATAAACAATGAGGTCCTACTTACTGTTTAGGGAACCATATTCAATCTCCTGTGATAAACACAATGGAAAAGAATATTAAAAATTATATTTACTGTAATTATATATATATATATATATAATATATATATTTCTATCCACCAGGTATATATATATACGGGTCACTTTGCTGTAGAACAGATTTAAAACAACATTGTAAATCCAGTATCCTTCAATTAAACAAAATTTAAAACATTACACAAGTAAAAAACTAGTCCTGGAGATGAACTGTACAGCATGGAAGGAACTGTTAACAAGATAATTCTGTATCTGAAGGTGGCCAAGACAGTAACATCATAAAACTTCCCATCACAAGGAAAAGAAAATCTCTGACTATGGGAGGTGATGGATGTTAACTAGACCTCTTGTGGTGACAGTGTCAGAATGTATGTGCTCAGTTGCTCAGTCGTGTCTGACTCTTTCGACCCCGTGGACTGTAGCCCGCCAGGCTCCTCTGTCCATGAGGATTCTCCAGGCAGGAATACTGGAGTGGGTTGCCGTGCCCTCCTCCAGGGGATCTTCCCAACCCAGGGATCGAACCCAGGTCTCTCACGTTGCAGGCAGATTCTTTACTGACCGAGCCACCAGGGAAGCCTGTCACAATATATACATATATCAAATCATCATGGGAACTTCCGTGGTGAACTAGTGGCAGAGTCTGTACTCACAACTCAGGGGGCCTAGATTCAATCCCGGGTCTGAGAATTAGTTTCCACATGCCACAACTAAACGTTTGCATGACATAGCTAAGACCTGGTGGACAGAAATTTGTTGTTCAGTCATTCAGCTGTGTCCAACTCTTTGCGACACCATGGACTGCAGCACGCCAGGCTTCCCTGTCCTTCACCATCTCCCAGAGTTGGCTCAAACTCACGTCCACTGAGTCGATGATGCCATCCACCCATCTCATCCTCTGTCTGCCCCTTCTCCTGCCCTCAATTTTTTGCAGCATTGGGATAAATACAAAAAAGAAATCCTTAAAAAAATTATGTTGTACACCTCATACGATTACGATACGGTGATTATTCCTCAAGTTGAAAAAAAAAATACAATATGCTGATTATACCTTGAGCTGAAATGAAAGAAGAAATTCACCCCTTAACATTTTAATCCTGAACATCTGGCTTCCAGAATTATGAGAAAATGAGTATCTGTTATTTAAGCTGAAAAAGAAAACAACAGCAGAGTTCCTTCCATCTAAAGCTCTGGTCCATCTTGCTTTACCGCCCATGTCCCTCAAGACCAGCTCTTATTCTACCTCTTTTCAGAGATGTATGTCCCTCACAAGACACCTTCCTGCTTATGCTAGGGGGATGTTTCGTCCCTCACAAGACACCTTCCTGCTCATGCTAGGGGGATGTTCCTTAAAGGCGCGTATACAGGGACAGCATGCCACCCATATAGTTGATGCTCTACAAAGGCAGGGAAAGCAAGTCGTGATCATCAGTCTGTTTACACTGCTGAGAGCATTCTCTCGGTGCATTCCAAGCAAGAATGATTCAACGTTTCTCTTGCAGCCATTAATTATTGAAGAACATCCACTCTGAGCGAGGGAAGAGCTTCAGTGAGGTAAGAGCTATAAAAGCTTGATGTCTGCAGAGAGGGTATCAACGCGGAGCCTCATCACAGGGAAGAAGGTCGGGTTTCAAATCCAATTAGCATCACAAAAGTACCTGATGTGGCTTCTAAGAATAGGATCAAAGCAGATCAGCATTTCTGAACCGAGTTGCAAGGGGTGTGGGGAAAAGAAGGCACTCCTACTTGCTGAGCCCTTTGGGGGCGAAGCTTCTCAAACATGGTCCATTTCAACCCTGAGAAATGACGTCTAGGGCTTCCCTGGTGGCTCAGTCGTAAAGAATCCATCTGCCATTGCAGGAGACCTGGGTTTGATCCCTGTGTGGGGAAGATCCCCTGCAGAAGGAAACGGCAACCCACTCCAGTATTCTTGCCTTGGAGAATCCCATGGACAGAGGAGCCTGGTGTGCGTCCACGGGGTCGCCAAGAGTCGGACATGACTTGGCGACTAAACCACCACCAATTTGTAAAGAAGACACGCCTGGTTCCGTTTTTGAACATAATGAAACTTAACAATGGCAGAGGTCACCCAGTTGCTTGGGTACCCTTGCTCTGAGTTACTGGGTGCTGTTTGAATTAGTTAAGATGGGAGCCCAGACTGTGCACCTCCATGAAAAGTAGGGGGTCACACTTTTTTAAGGAGCGTTCCTTGATTCTGACCACCGTGCTCGCCTTACTGTCTCTCCCTGCTGGAGTTACCACATGCCTCCAGGCTGTGACTGGCCTGAGAGCATCTACCCTCAGAAGGCAAATAAAATCCCACTCTCCCTGTCTCCCTTCATTACGGAGGAGAACATTCCTTCCAGAGGTTGGTTCTTCTGCATGGACTGGTACCCACATCACTCCCAACAACCCCTGTCCCTCTAAGAATTATCCTGTACAGACTTACAAGTCTTCAACTCAGCCCATGGCATTCTGAGTGAAATTCACCTGGAATGAATGAGCGTCTTTCCAATGAATGACTATGACGCCATAAACACCAAGAACATGAACGTTGCTCCTTTTAATACTCCTTAAATGTTACCCTCTAGTCCCATCTTAATCATGACGAAAGAGGTTCTGTTCAGTCTGGACTTCCCTTGCAGCTCAGCTGGTAAAGAATCACAATGCAGGAGACCCGAATTCGATTCCTGGGTTGGGACGATCCCCCAGAGAAGGGACTGGCAACCCACTCCAGTAGTCTTGCCTGGCGAATCCCCATGGACAGAGGAGCCTGGAGGGCTACAGTCCACGAGAGTCGGACACGACTTAGCAACTAAGCAATGACAAACACAAACAAACCTTACATGCATTGTAAGGTTGAAATTGTTTTCTCTGTAAACTTGGTACTCATAAGCAATTCCAGAAACAAGACTTCCAGTGACGCTGGTCATATGTTAGCAGTTGAATTCAGACCAACGCAGTACCTGTAGTCAACCGACATGTCAACACAGCTGCTGATGTAAAACTCATGTAGTCGTACAGGGGACGGCCAGGGGTCTCCACCTCACACGGTAGAAACGCTGTCTACTTTCAGCTTAGTGTTGAGCCCAGTGACTTCTGTCTTTACCCTGATTCTGGATCCCTTCTCAGTTCACAGTGATCATTTGACCCAACCAGTCCATCCTAAAGGAGATCAGTCCTGAGTATTCAGCGGAAGGACTGACGCTGAAGCTGAAGCTCCAATACTTTGACCCCCTGATGCAAAGAGCTGACTCACTGGAAAAGACCTTGGTGCTGGGAAAGACGGAATGTGGGAGGAGAAAGGGACGACAGAGGATGAGATGGTTGGATGGCATCACTGACTCGATGGACATGAGTTTGAGCAAGCTCTGGGAGTTGGTGATGAACAGGGAGGCCTGGCGTGCTGCAGTCCATGGGGTCGCAAAGAGTCAGACGTGACTTAGAGACTGAACTGATCAGCCTTCTCATCCCTAGGGGCTTCCCTGGTGGCTCAGAATGTAAAGAATCTGCCTGCGATGCAGGAGACCTGGGTTCGATCCCTGGGCCAGGAAGATCTCCTGGAGAAGGAAATGGCTATGCACTACAGTCTTCTTGCCTGGAGAATTCAATGGACAGAGGAGCCTGGTGGGCTACAGTCCATGGGGTCTAGGAGTCGGACACGACTGAGGGACTAACGCTTTACTTTCTTATCCCTTACTCTTTCAGAGTTGACTTATTGACTGGCAAAGACATTAATCTCTATACACACACACACACACACACACACACGGACTTCTTTGGTGGTCTAGCGGCTAACCTCTCCACTTCCAATGCAAAGGCCCAGGTTCAATCCCCTGGTCAGGGAACTGGACCTCACGTGCCACAACTAAGGATCCTTGTCCTACAAGTAAGCCTGGGCATAGTCAAATTAGATATATATATATATATCCATGAAATTTCTTTCCTTAACAGCAGTTCTGTGCTGCAAGATAGTTTCTAATAATTAGTGCTATTAGCTTTGAATCAACAGTCTATAAATAATGTCCTGAGCTGAAGACCTCAACCACTTAGTTCTTTCCTGACCTACGGACAAAACTCTTGTGCTAGATACACGACCCCTAGAATGTGAGGAAGAGCAGATGTTTACCAAGAGACACCAAAGGACTTAGAACACAGAAAATCCAAGGACAATGCCCCACAACTTCTTTCCTTGGTACGATGCAGCTCCCAGCATAATCATTTAGTAAACAGACTCACTGTCTTGCTTTTTTTTTCTTTTTTTTTTTAAAACGCACGCATTTGACACCATCTAGATAACGATGCTCTGCAAAGCACAGTCACTGGGAGTTGCACGGGTGAAGAAATAGACAAGGTCACCTGAGTTATCTTTCTTGTCACTCAGCTCGGAGATTTGTTCCAATAAAAAGGGGGCCTGAGCTTCCAGAGGTCTGGCTCGTGCCAGGAATCTAGACTTTTGAAAGCACTATTTTTAATGAGTTCTTGAGTTTATGCAAAATGCCTTTGCTCATACGGTTTGGTTGACGAGCATTTACATTTCTGGCTGGAGATGGGTGAGGAAAAGACATGTTTACTGTTCTCTTCTTCCTTAAAATTTGCCATAAAGACATGAAATGATGAAAAAAACTAGAGGGAAGAAGTAACCTCTAGCTTTAACATAAGAAACGTCCCACAGTCCCTCGTCTGCGGACTCAACGCGAAACCTGCATTTACAAAAAAAATGACAGACTCTTTGTCCTGGGAGAAGGAAGCCTACAAAAGCTAAGGAAATTCTCCAGGGTCATAAGGCTGGCAAGGGGAGGGTCTTCACGGACCTTGGCGACAGCAGGAAGGTGGAGAGAAGAGAGTGAGAAGACAAAGCATGGAAGAGATGAATGTCACAAAGCTGATTCACGCCATCAAGCTTGGTCAAGATTCTTCCCTATGCCCAAGGAACCAGCAGCGCTCATTTTTCCACTTCTTTCTGCAGCTTAACCAGTTTGCCTGCTGTTCCATGTCTACCTTGCCTGTCTTGAGCCTTTGAGAGACCACAATTTATTCATTCCCTTTCGCGATGGCTGAGAATAGTGATGCTTGATGTGACTATAGACTTGCTCGTGAACGGAACACGTGGGACAATGAAATAAAATGTGTACCTATTATAAAAAAGGAGGTGAAGTCATTATTTTTTGACAGGTTAGTTTTATAACAAAAGCCTAAGAGAATCAACTGGAAAAATTTTTAAAAAGTGATATTAAGACAACAAACGAACATGGTTATTTATGAAATTAGCACAGAAATTCAATATTTCCCCCCATATATGACTAATAATATGTTAGAGAATAAACTGACAGGAAGGTAACACATTACCAAGTAACTACATAATAAAAGTATCTCAAAATTAACTTAACGAGCCATGTACAACATATAGAGAGAAAGATGATGAAACATTATTGACATAAATAAGAATTAAATAAGTGGAAAAACCTGCTATTTCTTCCTTGGCAAATAAGACTCCGTATTATAACGACGTCAATCTCCCTAAAGTAATTTGTAAATTGAAGGCGATCTCAATGTAAATGCCAATAGGATTTCTTTGAAACAAGAGAAGCTGAGTCTCAGATGAATGAGGAAGGGCCAGCCCCTCAAGACATTCAGACATACGATACAGCTACATTTATTAGAGCCTCTTGACGTTGGCAGAGGAGTATATACACAGAGGGCAACAGACAGGACAGAGACCGTAAGCAGACAGAGAGGAGCTGAGGACATGACAAAGAGAACATCCTAAATCAGAGAGGAAGAAAGGGTCCATTTATCAAGTAACTGTGAGATAGTAATGTGGCTGTCAAGGGAAAATATATATGTGAATATGTTTACATATGCATATGTGAGTGTGTGTGTGTATATATATAACTATATTTGTTACTGTATACGATAACTGATGCCTTTGAACTGTGGTGTTGGAGAAGACTCTGGAGAGTCCCTTGGACTGCAAGGAGATTCACCCCAGTCCATCCGAAAGGAAATCAGTCCTGAATAGTCATTGGAAGGTCTGATGCTGAAGCTGAAACGCCAATGCTTTGGCCACCTGATGCAAAGAACTGACTCACTGGAAAAGACCCTGATGCTGGGAAAGATTGAGGGCAGGAGGAGAAGGGGATGACAGAGGATGAGATGGCTGGATGGCATCACCGACTCAATGGACATGGGTTTGAGCAAACTCTGGGGGTTGGTGATGGACAGGGAGGCCTGGCGTGCTGCGGTCCATGGGGTCGCAGGGAGTCGGACACGACTGAGCGACTGAACTGGGCTGAGCTGATGATAACTATATGTAGGCTATAGGCATGGGCTTCCCTGGTGGCTCAGATAGAAAAGAAGCTGCCTGCAATGCAGGAGACCAGGGTGTGATCCCTGGATCAGGAAGGTCCCCCGGAGGCAACCCATTCCAGTGTTCTTGCCTGGGAAATCCTGTGGACAGGGGAGCCTGGTGGGATACAGTCCATGGAGTGGCTCGCTCTATACTACATAAAGACAGACTAGACACTAAACAGAGCCCAGACTTCCCTGATGGCTCAGACGGTAAAGAATCTGGCTGCAACGCAGGACACGCAGCTTCGATCCAGGTTCGAGAAGGAAATGGCAACCCACTCCAGGATTCTGGCCTGGAGAATCTCATGGACAGAGGAGCCTGGCAGGCTACCATCCATGGGGGTCACAAAGAGTCAGACCCGACTGAGCAGCTAATATATACTAAATACTATCTGTGTATATTCAGAGAGATGATAGATGACATACATTTCCATTTCCATTTATTTCCCTATGGCTTATATTTTCCTTATACAGATTTAAATAGGAAGGTAGAAATTGTATAACAGAGAGGAGCACGGCTCATTTTACAAGGACAGGGATGAAGTGGAGATGGCTTTCAAATCAAGGCAGAAACCTGGGCACCATATCGACTTATTGATTGGGCCATTCCAGATTTAAATGAGCTATAAGGGAAATCAAAAGAGAAATTTTAACAGGATGCATCTCTCAGCCTAGTCATAGTGAATTATAGGATAAGGATGCTTCTGTGAGTTTGTTTACTTAGTGTCATCAAAAGCCCTCAGCACAGCACGCTGAATAAACAATCACTCTCTACACATACGATCATCAGTTCATCGTGACTCAACTTCACACTCTCAAACAGGAAATTTCCCCCCTACATCCAAGCAGGAAAAGAACTGATTCACTTATCTCCCCCCAAAGTAAAAGAGTTTAAGTGTCCTAGATTTGTCCTCTGTCTCAGCTTAACATAAACTGCATGCTAGAAGAGGAAAAATTAAACATTGAGAATGGAATCACCTATAAAAAGTGAGCCAAGCTACTTTGACTTCCATTACAGTTTTGTTTGAGTATCTTTTTTTTTTTTGATAACATCTTTACTGAGATATTTACACTCATTCGTGTCTGGCTCTTGTGATCTCATGGATTACACAGTCCATGGAATTCTCCAGGCCAGAATGCTGGAGTGGGTAGCCTTTCCCTTCTCCAGGGGATCTTCCCAAACCAAGGATCAAACCCAGGTTCCCCGCACTGCAGGCAGATTCCTTACAAGCTGAGCCACAAGGGAAGCCCATTGAGATGGAATTACTGAGATATAATTCTTGAGATGTAATTCTCATGCCTCACAATTCACCCACTTCAAGTGCAAATCAATGATTGCTAGTACATCAGAAAAATTGCTCCATCATCACAAGAAATTGTAGAATATGTTCAACATCTTCAAAAGAACACTTATAACCTCCGGCTAGAATTCCTCATTACCCCTCTCCCCAGCCCTAGGCAATCACAAATACACTGAACGTGTCTATGGATTCCCATATTCTAGACAATTCCTATCAACAGAATCCCACCATGTGTGGTCTTTAGTGACCAGCTTCTTCATGTAGCAGAACGTTTTGAAGAATCATCCAAAGAGTGGCATGAGGTAATTCTTCCTTTCTTTTTTATGGCTGAGTACTATTTCACTGCATGTGGAGACCACGGGTTTCCCAATTGGTGCTAGTGGTAAAGAACCTGCCTGCTAATGCAGGAGACGTAATAGGTGCAGTTTCATCCCTGGGTCGGGAAGATCCCTTGGAGGAGGGAATGGCAACCCACTCCAGTGTTCTTGCCTGGAGAATCCCACGGACAGAGGAGCCTGGTGGGCTGCAGTCCATGGGGTCACAAACAGTCGGATAGGACTGAGCGACTTCCCATGCATGCAGAGACCACTTTTTTACCTGTTTGTCTACTGATGGACACATGAGTCTCCAGCTTCGTTCTTCTTCAAGAATCTTTTATCTATCCTGGTGCCTCACAATTCCAGATGAATTTTAGAATCAAGCTTTCTGTTTCTGAAATATGGGCCATTGGGATTTTGATGGGGGTTTCAGTGAATCCGAGGATCACTTTGGTGAGCATTATTTATGCCAACAATATGAAATCTTCTAAATAATGAACACGGATGTCTTTCCACCTACTGGGGTCTTCTTCACTTTTCCTCACCAATGTTTCATAGGGTTCAGGTTGTAAGGGGTATATTTTCTACTGTAAGTTATTCCTAGGCACTTCATTATTTTTGATGATACAGTAAATGGGAACTTCTTTTTTTATGTTTCACTGTAAATGTATACAAATTTGACTGAGTTTTTATGTTGCTTTAATATCCTTAGAATTTTCTATATATAAGATCATGACATCTGAAAAAATATCATCTTTTACTTCTTTCTTTTACAGCCTGCATGCCTTTCATTTTATTTTCTGCCTTAATTCTGCCCAGGCTGAAACGTCCAGGTCAATGTTAAATAAAACCAGCAAAAACCCTGTCATATTTCTGACCCTGGGGGGAAGAATGCAAAATTTCACCATTAAGTGAAATGTTAGCACTTGTGTTTTTGTAAATGTCCTGTAGAGAATTTTCTATACATGTAAGAAGAGTACTAAATTCGAGTTAATGGTCCATGTTCAAATTTTGGCATATATACAGCCACTCATTCTTACAAAATATAGCCACTGTGCTATTTAACAAGTGATCTTAAACTTGCATTAATAAAGTGCAGAAAAATTCCCAAAGAGCATTAGTAGAATTTGATATGTACCAAAATTCAAATTCCATCTTAATACTTTCTCCAAACTAAAAAAAAAAAAAGAAAGAAAATCACCAAAGGTAAAATCAGACATTATATCCAATATATTCAAATACAAATTCTAATCATGATATATGTTAGTAATAGCAATACTAAAAATATAATTGCTCATCTTAAAAATTACTGAAAACAGGTTAGAAATGTATTTAAAAATTATACTAAGTAGCTTAATTCACTTGTCAGTTTCAGTTTGAAAATAACAATGTCCCCTGGGTCATATAAAGCACTTGTTACAAAGTGCTTTCATAGCCTTTGCCTCATTTTAACTCTCTATTTCTATAATTTCAATTAAAACTTTTTTTTAGGTTTAATTTCAGAGTTCTGGTTTAGTTAGGTCTATAAGTGGATGTTAAATTAGGACTCAATATTAGTCTCTTCAAGACCCAAGACAGTTTTTTGGTTTTTTTTTTTTTTTTTTTGCCAAATGTCTCCATATCCCCAAGAAAGGATGACTATCACCAGGACTTGCAGAGGAGGGACAAGAGGTGATCTGGAATATGTTTTGTAATTCTCAGCACCTCACCTGCATCGAATATATTAAAGAGTTGGTACAGAAATGTCCAAGTCTGAGGTGGTGGAGGGGGAGGGAGAGATTTTGATGGGAAGCAAGTTGTAAGTTTTTAAGGAGGTTTATTTTATTCAAGCACAATCGATGTACAATGTTGTGTTAATTTCTGCTGTGCAGCAAAGTGAGTCAGTTATAGACATATGTGCATGCTTTTCCACATTCTTTTCCACTGATGTATCACAGGATCCTCCTGAATATTGCTCCCGGCACGCTACCTTAGAACCGTGTTATACAGCCATCCTGTATAGGAGAGTTGGCATCTGCTAATCCCAAACTCCCACGCCATCGAGCCCTCCCGGCAACCACAGGTGTGTTCTGTCTATGTGAACTCTCAGTGACGAGACGAGAATAATGTATTTTCGTCTGAGCAGTGAGGAAACTGTATCACCGACATCTCTATCAGTCGATGTGAGGACACCATTTTACTGGAGACGCCTGTGCTAGGAATTAAGTTTCATCATTCCATTCCCCCAGTTCTCATCTCTTTAACGCTCCCTCACTCGACCTGACGTTGGCAAAATTGCTCGTCAACCTGAAGTTTTCATTGGCCAGCAAAAATGGGCAAAGCTGAATCTGCTAAAATATATATATTAAAGCACTGCAACTCAAAAGAGTGCTCAACGAAAAATAAAAGCCACTTTAAAAAAATATGCTTATGGGCTGTTGGCACTAATGAACGTTAATTTATTTTTCGCTACCCAGGTGCTTCACTGGGCCGGGGTGGGGGGGCGGGGGGGGGTTACTTAATAGATGTGGGATGCCAGTTCAAAACTGCTTAAAATTCGTATTTCAGGTTAAAAAAAACTGCTCAAACTTCTAGGGTGAGATCCGCTTTTCTCAATGGGTAGAGATCAACAATCCGTAATTAAATTGATTTAAAAACGTTTAAAGAGAAAGTCATCATCTGGAGGGAGGATTCAGTACATTTTGTGTCTTTATTTTCAAGATAACCAGATCATATTCCAAAACTCTAAGATACTGAAAAAAGAAAGGGGACATAGAGAGAATAGGGAAAATTCTGTTGTTTTTTTTTTTTTTTTGAAAATTTAAAAAAAGAAAGGGGAGACAGAGAGATAGAGAAAATTCTCTTTTTATCTGAGAATGTTTCTAGGCATGAAAAGGAACACATTTGAGTCAGTTCTAATGAGATAGGCGAACCTGGAGTCTATTATACAGACTTCAGTCGGAAGGAGAAAAACAAATATCATCTATTAACCCAACATATATGGAATCTATAAAGATGGTACTGATGAATCCATTTGCAGGGTAAAAAGGGAGCCGCAGACGTAAAGAAAAGACTTCTGGACACAGTGGGAGAAGGAGAGGGTGTGAGGAACAGAGACAGCAGTATTGAAATATATCTATTTTACCATGTGTAAAATAGAGAGCTATCGGGAATCTGCTGTATGACTCAGGGTGCTCAAACCTGCTGCTCTGTGACAACCTAGAGGGGAGGGATGGGTTGGGAGGGAGGTCTGAGAAGCAGGGGACATATGTGTACTTAGGGCTGGTTCACACTGATATAGCTCAGAAAGCACCACAGGATGGCAAGCATCCTACGATTAAAAATAAACACAAAGAAGGAAGTTCGTGCGTTACCAGCAGCTATGAAGTGAAAACGATCCATTTGGTCAATACACCGGGTTTAAAAGCTGGACTGCTTTATCCATCCATGATGGAAGGATTTTCAGCTTGAGGTCTGGGAGGCAATTTTTGAAAGTCACACTGCATCTGCTGGTTAACAAAACGGGAAACGATGGCTTTGCACGCTCCGTGACAGTCTTTTAAGTCGCACTTCTTATCACATGCCCCCCGCACGTCTCATCTTGCCAACCCTGCGTCTCCTGCATCCCCTGCATCGGCAGGCAGGTTCTTTACCACTGAGCCACTTCATGTGTCCGCATCAAATATATTATGAAACAAAAAACAGTAACTTCACAGTTGTTGAGTCGCTTAGTCGTGTCTGACTGTTTTGAGACTCCTGGACTGCAGCACACCAGACTCCCTGGTCCTCCACCATTTCCTGGTGTTTCCTCAGATTCACGTCCATCGAGTCGGTGGTGCCATCCAACCCTCTCATCCTCTGCCACTCCCTCCTCCGTTTGCCTTCAATCTTTGCCAGCATCAGGGAGAAACTCAACACACTATCTCAGCAGGTGATGCAGGTTAACAGCAATCGTGGCATTGTGTTGATACAATGTACCCTTCCTAGCATGCAATGAAAACCGTAGCTGCCTATTTTTCTGGCAAACCCTACAACCCTTGTTGTAACATGAGAAAAATCCCGATTGAGGGATATTCTACAACATACCCGAGCAGTCCTTCTCCAAAGTATCAGTAGTAGCAGTGTTAGTTGCTCAAAGATGTCCGACTCTCTGCGACCCCATGGACTGCAGCCCGCCAGGCTCCTCTGCCCATGGGGATCCTCCAGGAAAGAATACTAGAGTGGGTCGCCATGCCCTCCTCCAGGGGATCTTCCCAACCCAGAAATCAAACCAGGGTCACCTGCATTGCAGGCGGATTCTTTACCAGCCGAGCTCCCAGGGTGGAACCGCTCTAGCTCACAGAGTTCATCTCCATACCCAAAGGCATGGTGTGGTCCTCACAAGGCATGGTCTGATCTGCATACATGATTGTTAACTCCAGTCCACACGTTTTCCTCGTTTCCTTTGTTTTTACACCTGACATCCCTCATCTGTCCCAGCGTCTATTAAGGACACCCCGTGCCATTCCGCCCTCGGTTACCTTAGGCTCCCGTTGGCTGTGACAGTCTGTGATATCCAAACTAGGATGAGAGAGGGAGTTGGACAAACTAAGTCTGTTTCCTGGTGGGGAGGGGTCTTCCAGCTTCAACCTTTTCACCCGCATCTTCCCACCATTCCCCACACCCATGCTAGGTGGCAGATAGGACCGTCCCCTTTGGAGCTAAGATCCTGAACGGAACCCAGTATAAGCATCTTTGATGGGTCTCCAGGCTTCAGCGTGTCCATTCCTGGACCAGCCTCCATCCACACACAGTTTCTCTTCACCTCCCTCCATTCCTGGGTCCCCAAGGACGTCCAACCCCAGTGCTGAGCGGACAAGGATGGGCCACACTCCCTGCATCCTACGATGACCACCTTCTATCACAGGTTTCCCGGTGCAGGTGAGCTGACACCTGGCCTCAGGGGAGCTGGCTTGGGCAGGACACCAGGCAGCCTTCAGGTCTCAAGTGGACCGAGTCCCAGAGCCCCGTGACGTCACGGGGCTGTGGTCCTGCCTGTCTGTGACGTCACAGAGGTTGTCCAGGAGATGGGCCGTGATGCTCACAGTCAGGGGGGGTGGGTGCCTCGATGCATCTGCAGTGCGGACCATCAGGTGCTGATAGAGCAGGCTGCTGGAAAGCACTCTGCACTTGGCAACAGAGGTAAGGGCTCTTTTTCTTTCTCTCCTTCTGTTTCCTCTTCTCCTGTTGCTTGTTCCCCTCCACCTCCAACTTCAGCTTCTTCTTCTACTTCCTTTCTTCTCACACTGAATATGTAAACTGCCTTCTCGTAGACTTGGGTGATCCTGGTTTGGTTTAGAAGGTCTGGGAGCTGCACTTTTCTGGAAGGGGTTTCTTTCCCTCCACCTCCTAGTTCAGCTGCTTTGTCTACTTTTTTTCTCACACTGAAGTTTTAAACTGCGTTCTCACAGATGTTGATCACTCTGGGTTGGTTTAGAAGGTCTTAACACCCAGAGGGGGTTTTCCCGGTTGACTTAGGAGAATGGGCTGTGGGGTCCAGCACACACAGCAGATGTGGGCCCCTGGCAGCCCAGGTGTGGCGGCTACAGGAATACGTGGGACACGGGAGGGTCTGCAGGGGATGGGAGAGGGCAGTCAGATGTGAGATAACAGGAAAAAATATCAGAGTGTGTTTCAGGGTGAAGGACTTCAACCCTGACAGCATCGTATCCTTTTTTTTTTAAATTGAAGTACAGCTGCTTTACAACATTGTCTTAGTTTCTGCTGTATAGAGAAATGAATCAGTTATGTGTTCAGTCATGTCTGACTCTTTGTGACCCCGTGGACCGTAGCCCACCAGGCTCCTCTGTCCATGGGATTCTCCAGGCAAGAATACTGGAGTGGGTTGCCATGCCCTTCTCCAGGAAACCTTCCCAATCCAGGGATGGAACCCACATCCTTCGCATTGCAGGGAGATTCTTGGGATTGAAACCAGGTCCCCTAAACTGCAGGCAGATGCCTCATCATCCGAGTCACCAGGGAAGCCCAGAAATGTGTTAATATATGATATTGGGTTTTCCTCTGTCAGACTGAAGTTCACTCTGTATGAAGGTCTCAACCCTTGTGCCTTAATGACATTTTTGGACCAGTAGCTGTGGGTTTTGGCTCTATGACCGATTTCACCAAGACTCCAGAGACTGGCCAGGGCCTACGAGGGACTAAGCCATATTAAGTCGAAAAGGCTGTGTAATGGCATTATCATGGGATTTGGATAATCTGCTCAGCATCTGTGCCTTGAATCTTGATTGAGTGAGCGATGATTGGTCGGAACCTGTGACAACAGAGCAAGGATTCATGACATGTGGCGGGTGTGATGACTGAGCGGTGACTTATATATTCTTTGATCAAAAAAGGAATTTTTAAACCTTCTGTTCAGTGCTTCCTCTGTTAGAAGCTTCCTACATGGAAGGATGAGGAGAGACGGGAGGGAAAAGAAGAGAGAGAAAGCAAAGCACAGTGTGGAAATGACAGAGGAGGACTGAGAACAGGGCAGCTGGGTCAGGAAAGTAGGAAGTGCTCAGCTCTGATGGGAGGGTAGAAGAATTCACACATGCAACAACGATTGGGCTGAACCTTAAGGGCGTTCATTCAGGTGAAAAGGTGGGTAAAAGGTTTTCTGGTCCATGACTACATTCACTAGACTCTATGCAGAGGCTGTAGGGCTTGAAGGTCAACCAGAAGGGTAGGAGAGAGTATAAGACACGGAAGAATTTAAGTGATGCTTTGAAGGTAATGTAGGATTTAAGTGTACTGTGCTTCCCTGGGGGCTCACAGGTAAAGAAGCCACCTGCCAATGTAGCAGATACGGTTTGATCCCTGGATCAGCAAAGTTCCCTGGAGAAGGCAATGGCAGCCCACTCCAGTGTTCTTGCCTAGAGAATCCCATGGAGAGAGGAGCCTGGTGGGCTTCAGGCCACAAGGTAGCAAAGACTCAGAAACGACTTCCATTAGCTCAGTTCAGTCGCTCAGTCGTGTCCGACTCTTTGCGACCCCATGGACTGCAGCACGCCAGGCCGCCCTGTCCATCACCAATTTCCGGAGTTTACTCAAACTCATGTCCATCAAGTCGGTGATGCCATCCAACCATCTCATCCCCTGTCATCCCCTTCTCCTACCTTCAATCTTTCCCAGCATCAGGGTCTTTTCCAGTGAGTCAGTTCTTCGCATCAGGTGGCCAGAGTATTGGAGTTTCAGCTTCAGCATCAGTCCTTCCAATGAATATTCAGGACTGATTTCCTTTAGGATGGACAGATTGGAACTCTCACCCTACATACATGACTACTGGAAAAACCATAGCCTTGACTAGACAGGCCTTTATTGGCAAAGTCATGTCTCTGCATTTTAATATGCTGTCTAGGTCTAGGAACAACTTAGGCAACTTAACAACAACAACCTAGGATGATTAGAATTTTATTAAGATACTCGAATAAATGTGGAGGATAAGGAGGAAGTGAGGCTGGAGAGGAGCTGGATATTAAAAACCCATCAATAGAGGAAAAGTCAACAATATGAAGAGTTCACATTCCACTGATAGCATGACGAGCATTTTGGGCTCAAGGGAAATAGCACGGCTTAAATCAGGTTTACAGCCACATCTCAGAGACACCGTGGGCTTACTTCTAGACCACGGCATTAAAGAGAGTCACATAGATGCTTCTGTTTCTCATAAAACTTAGGGTTACACTGGACTGCAGTCTATTAAATGTGCGGTAGCATTGTGCCTAAACAAAATATGTACAGACCTTAATTAAAAATGTATAGTGCATATTTTTATATATACCCAAGAGCGTATTAATCACCCATAAAAAAAGAATTAATGCCTTTTGCAGCATCACGCACGGACCTAGAGAGTGTCATACGGAGTGAAGTCAGTCAGCAGAGAAAGACAAATACCATGGGGTATCTCATGCTTGTGGAAACTAGAAGAAGCAGTTCAAATGAGCTGATTTACCAAACAGGTTCCCAGACACAGGAAAAAAACTACAGCTGCTGCAACGGGAATACGGGGAGGGATAAATTAGGAGTTTGGGATTAGCAGATACAAAATACTCATAAATAACATAGGGAAACAATAAGGACCTACTGTCTAGCACAGGGAACTGCATTCAGTATCTTGTAATAACCTAGAATGGAAAAAAGTCTGAATAAAAATGTGTGTGTGTGTACACTAGATAATAACACAATATTATAAATCTACTATAGCTCTATTAAAAATATACATATATGCGTATACATACAGGGCTTCCCTGTGGTTCAACTGGTAAAGAATCTGCCTGCCATGCAGGAGACCTGGGTTTGATCCCTGGGTTGGGAAGATCCCCTGGAGAAGGGGAAGGGTACCCCCTCCCGTATTCTGGCCTGGAGAATTCCAAGGACAGTCCATGGGATCACCAGGAGCTGGACACAACTGAGCAACTTTCACTTTCACACATAGACACAAGAGCCAGTTGACACAGGGGTGACTAAAACGCTGTTAAGGGTATACATGAAAATGTTAGCAACGGTTATATTTGAGTAATGTCAAATAACTTTAAGTTTTGAAAGTGAAAAGTGAAAGTGAAAGTCGCTCAGTCATGTCCAACTCTTTGTGACCCCATGGACTACACAGTCCACGGAATTCTCCAGGCCAGAATACTGGCGTGGGTAGCCTTTCCCTTCTCCAGGGAATCTTCCCAACCCAGGGATGGAACCCAGGTCTCCCACATGGCAGGCAGATTCTTTATCAGCTGAGCCACCAGGGAAGCCCAAGCATACTGAAGTGGGTAGCCTTTCCCTTCTCCAGGGAATCTTCCAACCCAGGAATCAAACCAGGATCACCTGCATTGCAGGCGGATTCTTTACCTTGGAGCCACCAGAGAAGTCCAAATCTCCCTTAGAGACATCAAAATGAATACAGTCTTACCAACACCTTGATTTTTAATCTGATGAGAGCAAGGTCAGAATCTCGACCTCTAGAAAGGTAAGATCATAAAGCTGTGTTGTTTGAAGCCAGTAGGTTCATGAAGTTTGCATCCCCTTGCTACAAAAAACTCCCTTTCCTGTAAAGGAACAAAAGTCTAGAAACCAGTTCTAATAAAGAGGGGCCATTTCCAGATAACCAGATAAATGGGATCCGGTGTGTCCCGACCACGATTGTTCTGCAACTTCTTTGGGAGACAACCCCTGCTTTGAATTTCCCCTGGAGCCAACAGATGTAAGAATTGATTGTCCTCACGGTACCCTGGCTGATACTAGATTTCTTCATTGCAAATGCAATACTTTAATACCAAAAGTGGCGTGTTAGAAGGGGCAACATCCATTCACTTTATTTTTTAAAAAACTATTTTTGTTTATTTGACTGCATTGGGTATCAGGGCTTCCCATGTGGCACCAGTGGTAAAGAATCCATCTGCCAGCGCAGGAGACATAAAAGACACAGGTTCAATCCCTGGGTGGGGAAGAATCCTTGGAGTAGGATATGACAACCCATTCCAGTATTCTTGCCTGGAGAATCCCATGGACACAGGAGCCTGGGAGGCTACAGTCTATAGGGTCACAAAGAGTCGGAAGCGACTGAAGCGACTCAGCACACGTGTAAAGACCACACTTGTTTACCTATTTATCCACTTATTATTATTTATGGGGTATCAGCTGTAGCAAGCAGCATCTTCAATCACCATTGTGGCATATGAACTGTTAATTGCAGCATATGAGATTTAGTTCCCTGGCCAGGAAGAGAACCTGGGGCCCTGCATTGGAAGCTTGCAGTCTGAGCCAGTGGACCACCAGGGAAGTCCCTCAGTTGTTTTAACAAGCAATCAAATCATAACCACCTTTTTCTTAAATGATTACAAACCCTCTGAAAATTTTTTCTATGAGTTTTTTCTTCGATCAACACCCTTTGCTATCAATTGATCATACAAGAGCAAGAAGGAAAAAATTAAGAACTTCTCATTGGTAACTAATTCCTGCAAACAAACACACACACTTAATAAAAACAATTCTAAATAATCAACTGAAGATACTGTGATATAAACGGGGGCTTCCCGGTTGGCTCAGTGGTCAAGAATCTGCAATGCAAGAGATACAGGAGATGTGGGTTTGATCGATGGGTTGGGAAGATCCCCAGGAGAAGGAAACAGAAACCTACTTCAGTATTCTTGCCTGGGAAAAACCGATGGACAGAGGAGCCTGGCGGGCTACAGTTCATGGGGTTGCAAAGAGTCAGACACAACTGAGCACATGATATAAACAGTAGTTCTCAGATTTTGATTTCCAGGTCAGCAAGATGGGCTTCCTTTGTAGCTCAGCCAGTAAAGAATCTTCCTGCAGAGCAGAAGACCTGGGTTCAATCCTTGGGTTGGGAAGATCCCCTGGAGAAGGAAATGGCAACCCACTCCAGGATCCTTGCCTGGAAAATCTCACGGACAGAGGAGCCTGGTGGGCTGCATTCTATGGGATCACAAAGAGTTGGGCTCAACTGAGCGACTAACACTTACTTAAGATGAAAGTGGTCCTGGGAACTTGTTATAAAGCCATATTCTCAAATATTATCACAGATGTTGGGCTCAGCTGGTACAGAATCTGCCTACAATTCGGGAGATGTGGGTTCGATCCATGTGTTGGGGAGATCCCCTGGAGAAGGGAAAGCCTCACCACTCCAGTATTCCGGCCTGGAGAATTCAGTCCATGGGGTCCCAAAGAGTCAGACATGACTGAGCGACTTTCCCTTCACTTCAGCACAGACTCATTCAGTAAAAGTCCGAGAACTGAGAGGTAGAAGGAAGCTTGGCTGTTAACACGTGGTGGTGTGACTTCTTGAAAAACAAGGCTCCAGTGGGTCATCCGCAATTTCGATGGTATCGTGCCAGCAAAGGAGGAGGAGGAGAAGGGGATGACAGAGGGCAAGATGGTTGGATGGCATCCTGACCTCAACGGACACGAGTCTGAGCAAGCTCTGGGAGCTAGCAGGGGATAGAGAAGCCTGGCATGTGCCGTCCATGGGTTGAAAAGAGTTGGACGTGACTTAATGACTCAGCAACAACACTATACCAGCAAGGTGAAAATTAGCACCAAGTCTTCGATTTCCAAATCTTACACAAACTTCCATCCCCCAACAACGGGCGCCATTTTAGAATCTCATTTCTCTTTGCCTTTTAAAAAGAGAAGCTAGATAGTTTAAAGAGGGACACATCACAGGTTATTTGCTCTCTGTGGACCTTTATGAAAAATAAAGGAAAATTGTACTTAGTCGCTCAGTCGTGTCCGACTCTTTGCGACCCCACGGACTGTAGCCCACCAGGCTCCTCTGCCCATGGGATTTTCCAGGCAAGAATACAGGAGTGGGTTGCCATTTCATCCTCCAGGGAATCTTCCCAACCCACGGATCAAACCCAGGTCCCCTGCCTTGTAGGTGGATTCTTTACCAGCTGAGCCACCAGGGAAGCTCAAAGGATAATTACTTAATGAATATTATCCTCGATCGAATTACCCTTTCACAGACTTAAATACTGTCACCATTTCTTAAAACAACATCTTTTTTTTTCCTTTCTATCTTGTGTTTACTGCCGACTGCTTGCAAAATAAATTAGAAATCATGGGACTCATGGAAGTATAATTACATTTTCAAAGAAAAAATGATGAAGAACTCCCATATTAAAAAAAGGTATTTTTAGGAGTTACTTTAAAATTTTAGTTTTGAATTTATTTTTATTTATTTATTTATTTATTTATTTTTATTGTTTTTGCCATACACTGTCATGATATCACCATGGGTTTTCCTATCCCTCCCCTCCAGCACCCCCCCCCCCCCCCCCCCCCCCCCCCCCCCGGGAAATCTCGCTGCACCAGCCCCGAGCATCAATCCTCGGCTGGCGATTGATTAGACATATGATAATTAACATGCTTCAATGCCCTTCTCCCATATCATCCCACCCTTACCCTCATCCACAAAGTCCACGAGTCTGTTCTATATATCTGCATTCCTTTTGCTGTCTCGCATGTTGGGTTCTCGTTATGGTCTTTCTAAATTCCATATATATGCGTTAATATACTGTATTGTTGTTTTTGCTTCTGGCTTACTTCACTCTGGATAATGGGCTCCAGTTTCGTCCATCTGAGTAGAATTGCTTCAAATGAATTTTTTTTTTTAATGCTGAGTAATATTCCATTGTGTATATGTACCACAGCTTTTTTATCCATTCGTCAGTTGATGGGCATCTGTAGTTTTGAATTTAAATCACAGACAGATTACAGAAGCAGCCTGGATTGGGGATTTTTTTATTCTTAATCTGTTATCTAGTTTCTTAGCGTCACTATTGTTTGCCAATTTGCTGTGTCTTTTGTCTTTTAAAAACCAGACTTGTTTCTTCCCCTCTTTGCTTTTCCAAGGCCAATCTATTGCTTTTTTCGTATGCTTTCAGGTGCTAATTTGTTTCATGTCAAAATAAGTTTACTTCATAATTCAGGTCTCAACATGGTTCCCACTTTGAATTAATGGGGTAATTGCTTAAATTCCCATTTCACTTTGGGTTGTCGGGCTGTAAATAAAGAGGGTCTAAAGATCAAATGTGTTCTGTGACCATTTCTTTTAAACCTTAGACTTGAGAATTCTGCACGGAGATAGGTAGATAAATTGGCTCCTTAATTGAAGAAAACAGGAACACATTTTACCGTCACTTACGAATAAAGCTTTGCCATGCACACCCAAGTCAGTTGCAGAAGAAGTAAAGAATATTCGAGCTAGTCACTGCAGTCACAGATGCTTTATTCCAAAGTCAGCGAGAAAAATTTTAAAACACTCCTGAAAGCAGTTCCCTCCCAACACTGGCAAATAAATATGTCCCGAAGATACTACTTATGATATAATTTAGTCACCGTAAGTGTTAGCTGCTCAGTTGTGTCCAACCCTTTGTGACCCCACGCACTGTAGCCCTCCAGGGTCCTCTGTCCATGGGATTCTCCAAGTAAGAATACTGAGTTGCCATTCCAACCTCCAGGGGATCTTCCTGACCCAGGGATCGAACTCAGGTCTCCTGAATGGCAGGCAGATTCTTTACAGTCTGAGCCACCAGGGAAGCCCCATACCCCTCACTTAAAAAGGAATACGTTTATTATTTATTTATTTGACTGCGCTTTGTGTTAGCTGTGGCATATGAACTCTTCTTTGAGGGGTGTGGGATCTAGTTCCCGGACCAGGGATCAAACCCTGGGCCCCCTGCATCGCAAGCATGGAGTCTTAGCCACTGGACCACCAGGGAAATCTCTGCATGGTCTTTCAGGACTTCCTCTTAAGTAGTATGCTTCCTGGAGCAGTTGCATTTCATTCCTTGGGACCTCCTAGGAGAAGCAGAATCTTGAGACCTGTCTTCCATCCACCATAGAACGTGCATTTGGACAAGCTTTCCATCTATTACAGAATCTGTATTTCCACTCACATATCCAGTAAAATTGGAGAAAGTGTGTGCTAATCGCTCAGTCGCGTCCTGCTCTTTGTGACCCAGTGGACTGTAGCCCACCAAGCTCCTCTATCCATGGGATTTTCCAGGCAAGAATCCTGGAGTGGGTTACCATTTCCTCCTCCAGGGGATCTTGTCGACTCAGGAATTGAACCAGAGTCTACTGCTTTGCAGGCGGATTCTTTTCTGGCTGAGCTCCCAGGGAAGCCCACTTAAAAGGGCAACCATGTCCTAAAACCCAGAAGCTTTGGGGATCCCATTCTTAAAACATCTGACTTAGGTATTCGGGTCTGGAAAGAACCAATGTATATATGAAAACGTCATCTATCTTTGGCATCAGGACAAATGAGAAGTGTTTTCGGAGACGAAAGCTTTGGACTAAAACCTGCCAGAACACCGAGGGGAAAGAAAGAGACGGTGGGAGGAGGGGGGTAGCAGGTGAGAAGGAAGGAAGAAAGAGATCTGCTTTTCTGAGCCCCAGCCAGGTGAGTCCCCTCCCTGGGGATAGGAGGGGAGGCAGGACAGGGAAGCCTGGAGTCTACAGTCCACGGGGTCGCAAAGAGTCAGAGAGCAGTTAATAACTGAACGATAACAAGAATTAAAATGATAATCCGAGTCCTTCCCATATTTGGAGGACACCATTGTGGTTGGGAAACCTTGCCATTCTGCCTATGGTCCTTGGAGAGACACAATACGAATTCAGTTTCAGACTGCTCTACATTCAATGGCAGAGGGCAGACCTAAGAACACGTGTTCTCCCGAACCCACCTAAGCGCTGAGCTTCCAGACACTAACCTCTTCTCTCATGGGATCGCTCATTTCCCGTTTAAGGACATGCCATCCTCTCTCCATACAAATACACACAAAAGAAAAAAAAAAAAAAACCTTATCTCTGTCTCTCTTTTTTTATTCTTTTGTAGTAACTCGCTGGAGGGCTGGTAATTACTCTGTATGTATTTAGGAGCAAGTATCATTAGAATTCCGAATTAAAAATAAGATGAATGATTTAATTTCCATCTTGTCAAGATGACCCATTTAAAAAAAAATACTGATGTGATATAATGCTATGAAAGATTTAAGCATAATTTATTGATAAATCCATTACGAATGGAATGAGAGAGCTATTTGTCTACATAATGGTTTCTGAAATTACAGATAGCACTTCCCCATTATTTCGCTGCAACATTTATAATTCCTTTTTGGATTTACCATTTCTTTTTTTTTAACAACCACATGTGGTACAGTGCCAGCCACTGTTTCAAATGTCTTCCAAACAGGGCTCACAATGGCCTCCCAAGTTTCTGTTAGTCTTACATTAAGTATCAGGAAATGTAGGTGTGGAAAGTTTTGAAACTTCCCCAGCGGAACATAGTCGTTGAGTCTGGGGGCCAAGATACAAACCCACCGATTGTGGACCCTAACTCTTAACAATCGAATCCCCACTCTCCATTCCTTATCCAAGACCAGGGGAAGCCTACCCCGAAGATAGCAGCAAAGACATCTTTGCATCTGGGAAAATAGCCAGGTGGCAGTATTAATGGCGTAAAAAAGAAATGTTCTCAAATATACAAATTCAATAATCCTCGCAGCTACATCAAATGTTATACAGATCTTGTCATAACAAGGAATTATATAATTTTAGGTGCAGAAAGTTAAGACTTCTACTACATTAGAAATTTTTTTAAAATTTTATTTTGGGGTACAGCTAATTCACAATGTTGTGAAAGCTTCAGGGGACAGCAAAGGGACTCAGCTCTACATTCGCATGTATCCATTCTCCCCCAAACTCCCCTCCATCCAGGCTGCCACGTGACACTGAGCAGAGTTCCCCGTGCTGTCCAGCAGGTCCTTGCTGGTTCTCCATGTTAAATACAGCAGTGTGTCCATGTCCATCCCAGACTCCCTGACTATCCCTTCCCCCATCCTTCTTCCCAGTAACCATAAGTCCCTTCTCTAAGTCTGTGAGTCTGTTTCTGCTTGGCAAATGAGTTCTTTTGTACAGTTTCATTTTAGATTTCACATATAAGGGATAGGATTTCTACTCCTTTTTGTTGTTGTTGTTGTTGTTTTTTGCCCTAGCCTATAGGGTCTTAGTTCCCTGACCAGGAAGCTAACCCAAAGCCCCTGCATTGGAAACAGAGTCTTAACCACTGGACTACTAGGGAGGTTCCCAAGACTTCTACTTCTTGGAGAGTTACCTTAGCAACAGGAAAAGTAAAACAATGGCTGTCAAGACACTGAGTTTCAAAGAATGGGTAACGGTGGCTCCAGAAAGACGGGGAATAAATGAGATTAGCACTGTGACTGTACGGTGGCTCCACCTGAGCGAGATTCAAGGTCACGGTTCAAGGAGACGATCCAGGCAGAACCCAGGAGATGCCTTCATCTGAAGTGAGGGTTTAGAGATAAAAAGGCAAGGAACGCTTTCAGAGTCGAGTCTGCAGGACAAGGGAAAGCTGCACAGAGAATCCCAAAGAATTACAGGGTCCACGCCTGAGTGTTTAGCAGGTGACTCAAGAGCACGCGAATGTGACTAATGCAGTGTGCATGCATATGACCCACCGATGCAGATGTGCTGTGTGCTGCGTTTAGTGGCTCAGTCGTGTCCGAGTCTTTGTGACCCCATGGACCGCAGCCCACCAGGCTCCTCTGTCCATGGGATCCTCCAGGCAAGCATACTGGAGTGGGCTGCCATGCCCTCTTCCAGGAGATCTTCCCAACCCAGGGGTGGAACCCGGGTCTCCCACATTGCGAGAGGATTCTTTACCATCTGAGCCACCAAGGAAGCCTGTTGAGGATATACCCACCCAAAAGGATTCAGCAGGACAGGGCTCGGACCTCCAAGAGGACTACAAAGGAAGGAAATTTCACAGTACATAAGACACTGGAGAGTGTGGAGGGAGGTCCAGCCTCTGTAAGGAGGAAACTGTTCCCCATAGGCTGAGCACAGCTCAGCGTCTGCTTGCCAAACCTCATATAAGCCAGATTCCAGGAGACCAGTCTCCCTCCTAGGAGCTCAGCTGCATCCTAGAATAAAACCTAAGGCTTTCACAGGAATAATTCTCAAACTCAAAGTGGTAAAATTCACAATGTTCTATATTTAATTTGAAGCACAGCCACAGAAAATACCCAAAACAAAATAGAGCTAAACCTTGAACAATAGGAGTCTGAACTGTTTGGGGGCTGCTTATATGTGGATTCTTCTTTTTTTTTTTTTTCAAAAAAATACTACAGTACTACATGATGAGTGATGGACTGAATCTGGATGCAGGACCATGGATATGGAAGAGCAATTATTGATACAAAAGTAATCAAAGCAATTATTGATACAAAGTGACTCCTGGGGTTATCCAGGATTCAGTTTCCCTAATTCCCAAGTTCTTTAAGGATCAACTGGACACAGAGGGGAAAAAAAAGCACAAATTCACTGCAGTACAATATCAAGTATCCTAATATACGGGTGACTGGAATACTCAGAGGACAGGAGAGAGAAGAGGACTGAAAAATCATTTGAAGAAAAAGTGAACAGAAAATTTCAAAATGTAAGGAAAGCTAGGAGACTACAGATTCAAGAATCTCAACAAACTCCAAGTGCAAGAGGTGAATAAAATTTTACCATCATAATCAAATTGCTCAAAATCAGTGACAGAGATAAAATTTTCACAAGCCCCAGAGGAAAGAAACATGTTTTAAACAGAGGACAAAGATCAGAATAACTTTAGACTTCTTGTCATTAGCAAACATACTCAAGGTACTAAAAAAATAAAATAAAACTGGTCACCTACGGTTCTGTACCCAGAAAAAAAATATCTTTAGATTAAACAACAGTATAGAAAAGACATGCATATAAATCTGAAAAAAAAAATCATGACCAGAAGACCAGTATTATAATAAATTTCCAAAGAATCGTTCAGATATAAGAAAAATGATATTAGATGGATATCTGCATTAACATAAGAGTGAAGAACACCATATGAGCTCCTTGACAAATCTATATTTTTCTTATTTTAATATCTTTAAAAATAACTGATGGGTTAAACAAAATTACAGGACTGTATTGTGAAATTTATAATATATGTAAAATTGAAACATGTGACAATAATAGTATATGCTGTCATACACGATTGGGAAAGTGAAATTGAACTGCTGTACAAAACCAGACAGAGACAGCAGAAGAACAGAAAACTACAGGCCAATATTCCTCATAAACATAGGGTTGGAAATTCTAAACACATGCCTTGAAAATTGTATTAAAATAATGTAAAAAGGATAACATATCATGACTAAGGAGGACCATGTCAAGAATGTAAGCTTGTTTTATTATTCAAAAATCAATGTGCCAAGGACCAATTAAAAAAGGAAAAAAGTGATCATTTTAATATATGCTAAAGAATTCCTGAAATTCAATATGCATTCCTGACTTTCAAGTACGATAAAAAAAGAAGTGAGAAAGGAAAGAGACTTCCTCCATGTCCTAAAAGGCATCTACAAAAAATCTACAACCACTAGCATTTTTCAGGGTGAATTCTTCACTGCTAAAATCAGAAACAAGGCAAGTATGTTTGCTCTCAGCACTTCTGCTCACCATTGTACCAAAGTCTCTAGACGGCAAGATACGGAAAAAGTTTTTAACTGTTCAGATTAGAAGAGAAGAATTAAAACTGTATTTATACATAACAAGATCATGTGTAGAAAAATCCAATGGTATATGCACAACAAATACTGGAACTAGTAAGAGCAATTGGCATGGTTGTAAGATAAAATGTCAACATCTAAATCGTATTCCTATACATTCAAAAATCAAAACTTAGGAAACAATCTCAATTATAGTGGCATCAAATGGATGAAACACTTTGGGGTGATTCTGACAAAGATGTGTGATACCTGTACACTGAAAACTACAAAAAACTGCTGACAGAATTTGAAGACCATCTAAATAAATGAAAAGGTTACTGGGTTTAGGGTTTAAAACACTATTCATTGCCAAGATGTTAGCTCTCCTCAAATCAGTCTATAGGTTCGATACAATCCTAGTCAAAACCTCAGCAAAAGGGCTTTTTGTCAAAATCGGTAAACTTATTCTAAAATTCGTATGTAAATTTAAATCACCTAGAAGAGCCAAAAAAAAAAAAAAAACCACTTTGAAAAAGAATAAATCTGAAGGTCTCACTGGATTTCAACACATACTAAAGCGATAGAAATCAGGACAATATAATATTGGTGTTTAGATAAACAGATCAACCCCACAGAATCAGAACTTGAGAAATAGACCTACACGTTATACGACACACTTCCCTTTTAAATACACACACACACACACACACACGAGTCAAGTTGACATTTGAGAGCCATCAGGAGCAGGTGTTTGGGACACATGTCCCCAGATACTCTTCTGGTTCCCATGTAGACTAAAAGATCAATACTGCTTCCAGTTAAACCTCCATTCCTTCTCAGCAAAGAATATAATGGAGCTGGTTTTACTTGATGATGACAGCTCCAAGTCGCTATGTTGGATGCTGACCAGCCCACCCTCTTGGATACTGACCAGCCCGCCCTCTTGGATGCTGATCAGCCCGCCATCTTGGATGCTGACCTACCCACATCCCATTTTACAGGTGAGAACACAGGCCCGTGGCGATTGGGGATGGTTAGAAGCTGATTCGGAACAAGAAACCCATTCCGTTGATGCCAGCCCAGCGTCCCATAAATGACAGGCCACAGGACAGAATCATTCAGAACCTAAGAGTGGTAAGTGCAGGACAGGGGCGCAGATAAATATAAACAGCAAAACTGTTCAAAATTAGATTGGTAGCGTAGAACAGTTTTTTAGTCGAGCTACCTGTGTATCTGTTGACTTAAGGTGTTTATTATCTAATTGCAACTTTAACTAGAATGAAACTAGAAAGGCTAATCATATTTTATCTGAAAAAGGCACCTAACTGAACATGTGGTCGTTTATATTGACTGGCTTATTATATTGAGCTGGCCAAGAAGTTCGTTTGGGTTTTTTTGTTTAAGCCGTTATAGAAAAACTGAAATGAACTTTTTGGCAAACTCAATCTAACTAAAGCAATTTTCTAATTCTCTAAATCATAAGCGTAAGAGTCACTTGTTATTACAAGTGTATTTTTTTTCCTGGCTGAACAACTACGTGCCACTAATATATGTTCAAATCATGTGTCGAAATTGAATATACTTAATATTCTACAGAAGAAATTAAGATATAGTTATAAAATGAGGATATGGCCATTCTATGTGTAGTGACAATTCATCAGTGATTTATAGCCACTGGTAATGTTTTCAGAATAAAATTCATTGTTATTGAAAAGACTATGAAAAAAGACAAAATACTTTTTTTTAGGTGTGATTTTTTAAACTCCTAAAATATTTCCCCTTTCCTCATAAATCTCACTAAATAAAAAGAAAAGATGTTGCTGTTTGAACAGTGACATTCCATTGCTCAGGATTTTATTGTATTTATGCATTTCTAATCATTCTTAGAGGAAATCAACCCTGAATATTCATTGGAAGGACTGATGCTGAAGCTGAAGCTCCAATATTTTTGCCACCAGATGCAAAGAGCAGACTCACTGGAAAAGACCCCGATGCTGGGAAAGATTGAAGGCAGGAGGAGAAGGGGACGACAGAGGATGAGATGGTTTGGTGGCATCACCAACTCAATGGACATGAGTTTGAGCAAACACCCAGAGGCAGTGAAGGACAGGGAAGCCTGGCATGCTGCAGTCCATGGGGCTGCGCAGAGGCCTACATAACTGAACATCATCAACAATCACTGTCAACAGAAAACTTGTCAAAAAGCTTTCAGTGAGTCACTGACTGGGACAATTAAAAGATAAGAAGTAAAACACCTTAACTGCAAAGGGATTTTCAAAACTGCCTACTAACAATCTCTTACAATTATACCTATGGTAATAAACTAATGAGAGCTTTTAAGACAGCACATTTTGCAGTGAACAACCTACTCCAAACATCTCTTACACATTTTGAAATTCTTGTGAAATGTCTGGTCTAGACATATGGGCTACTTGGAGACAAGAATGTTTGGCTAAAAAATGTACTTCTTCATTACAGTCAGATGAGGCTATTGTCTGATATGACAAAACTTATACACTGGCAAGAAGGGACTACAGGAGACAGCCTGTCCCTCCTCCCGAGATTAATTGAACATTAAATTACCTGGGTTTGACAGTGCAATAGAGTATCTGCCGGCCTTATAATTCTCCATCATCAGGTCTTCATCAGTTTATAAAACACAACACTAAAGTGTTTCCTTCTGAAACCTTAATGCTCATTCTGTTCAGTTACAGAGGAGATTTAGCAGCCTGTGTCATCAATAATGAAGATATCAAGGCAACCCTGTTCCTTTTTTTTAGCAGGCACAGAACATGGGTGTGTACTCCTGTGGCGTACACAAACGCATTTAGAAGTACTGAAGAGTCTGGATTGAAGTGTGTTTGGGTGGGCTGATACCTCTAAAGTAATTTTTTTAAACTCCCAAATTCTATGGAAGTCTTACACCTGAAGGGTCTCCCCAATTTTGATTCTTTTCACTAAGAAAAGCACATTTCATCCAATCACCATGGAGGAAAAAAAAATGGAGGTTCCTCAAAAAATTAAAAAGATATCTGCCATACGATGCAACAATTACACTACTTGGGGATATACTTAAAGGAAATGAAAACAGTATGTGTATAAATTAGATAACTAAGTTGAACCCACTGTACAGGACAGAGAACTCTACTCAGTGCTCTGTGGTGACGGAGCTGGGAAGGAAACCCAAAAAAGAGGGGAAATATGTCTACATACATGTGGTTGATTCACTGCCCTACAGCAGAAAGTGACACAGCATTGCAAAGCTCCTATACGCCAGTAAAAACGAAGCTAAGGACAAAGACATAAACGGACTCCCATGTTCATTGTGGCAATATTCACAACAGCCAAGATACCGACATCACATAACTGTCCCTCCACAGATGACGGAATGAAAAAGGAGCTGGTATATATGAGCCGTGGGGCGTGACTCACCACGAGGAAACAAGATATATCCGGCCCTCTGTGACGTCACAGTGGGACTCTGAGCACACGATGCCCCTGCGCTCCGTGAGCTCAGTCACACAGAGAAAGACAGGTGCTCATTAATCTCACACATGACAATGTCAAGCTCACAAAAGTCAGGGACTAGACTGGCGGTTACCAGGGGACCAGGGTGGGGGATAAGATCGATGTCGCTGAAGGGTGACGAACGTGCTGTGAGCAGTAAATAAGTCACAGACAGAGATCTAATGTACAGTATAATAACTATGGACAAGACCACTGTATCATAATCATGGAACGTGATAAGCGCCACTACTCTGGCAATCACTGGAGAAGGAAATGGCAACCCACTCCACTATTCTTGCTTGGAAAATCCCATTGCTGGAAGAGCCTGGCAGGCTGCAGTCCGTGGGGTTGCAAAGAGTCGGACGCGACTGAGCAGCTTCGCTTTTCATGGCAATCCTGGAAATGGTAAAGAATCTGCCTGCAATGCAGGAGACCGAGGGTCCAGTCCTGATTTGGGAAGATCCCTTGCAGAAGGGAATGGCAAGCCACTGTAGTAATTCTCCCTGAAGAATTCCACGGACAAACCATAGTTTAGAGTTGGACACAACTGAGTGTCTGACATTTTTATGGCAATCAATCATGGTACATCTTGTAACTGTAAAGTAACAACTTGCACATCTTAAATGTACACAGCGTTATATGTCAAATACATTCAATAAAAAATGTTTGGGGGGGGAATGCATTTTATACTGAAATGGAAGGTCTATGAGCAGAGTCTAGTTGCCCTGAATATTAGAATATACATCAAAGGCACTTCTCTGGTGCCGTAGTGGCTAAGAATCCACCTGCCAATGCAGGGGACACAGGTTGGATGCCTGTTCCCATGGGGCAGCTAAGCCCGTGCATGACAACTACTTAGCTCATGGTCTAGGGCTGGTGAGCCGCCAATTCCTGAAGCCTGTATGCCTGGAACCCATGCTCTGCAACAAGAGAAGCCAACGCAATGAGAAGCCTGCGAACCACAATGAACACAATGAAGAACAGCCCCCGCTCACTCCAACAATAAAGATACGGCACACACAGCCAAAAAAAAAAAAAAATACACAACAAAAGTCCTTACAATGATGACTATGTTGATCTGGTAGAAAAAGAGAATGAAATGGAACAGAAAGTCGACAAAGGCATCCAAGGATACACAGGAGCTCAATGAATGTTCCTTAACTACGTAAAGGTTGTGAAACTAATAAAATTTATATAAAATCTAGATTTATGTGAAGTTGAATTGAAACACACACACCACAAAATAAACCAGTCTTCAGTAATTGTTACCATGCGATTCTTAAAGCCTGTATCTATAAAGGAACCTCTCTTTGCATATTATCATACGAATAAAAACCAGAGCTAAGAGTGCCTTTACAAAGGTCCATCTTGTCAAAGCTATGTTTTCTCCTGTAGTCATGTATGGATGTGAGAGTTGGACTATAAAGAAGGCCGCATGCCAAAGAATTGATGCTTTTGAACTGTGGTGTTGGAGAAGACAACAGTAAGGAGATCCAACCAGTCCATCCTAAAGGAAATCAGTCCTGAATATTCGGTGGAAGGACTGATGCTGAAGCTGAAACTCCAGTCCTTTGGCCACCTGATGCAAAGAACTGACTCACTGGAAAAGACCCTGATGCTGGGAAAGATTGAGGGCGGGAGGAGAAGGGAATGACAGAGGATGAGGTGGTTGGATGGCATCATGGACTCGATGGACATGAGTTTGAGCAAGCTCCAGAAATTGGTGATGGACAGGGAGGCCTGGTGTGCTGCAGTCCATGGGGTCACAAAGAGTCAGACACGACTGAGTGACTGAACTGAACTGAATTTACCTTTCCATGTTACAGACCTCAGATCTGTGATGCTCTGAGAAGGGAATGCATTTAGATATGAACTCTGGGTGGGGAGTGAAGACACAGCAGTGATCAGAGTGACTTTTACTGCAAGTTACTTTCCCTGGTTTTATATCAGACTTCATATTTAGGGAGCCGTCAGAAGTATGTGAGCATTACTAACAAAGAAAGACAGTGGAAGTGGTGTCTGAGAGATGACCATCAGCGTCATCACGGAATGTTCTATTATAGTCTTAATTCATCATCACCAGAGGCCCTGCTCATCGCTGAACCCACCCTTCAACTGGGTTCTCTCTCTTTTGCCATCATCGCTTTAGTAAAATATTGGTGAATATGATGAGACTTACCCAGGCCCCCAGGACTTCTAAATGCTTGATAGAGCTGAAGGTGCAGGGGGAAAGAATTGCAGTCTTCAAGGTTCACACCAAGAGTTTCTAAAGAGAGAAAGAAAGAGATAAACTGGAATAAGGACGAGGCATTTGAAAGAGTGAGAGACAGAAGAAATTGAAATTAGTTAGATGGAAAAACTCTATAATCATCAGTCACATCTCGCCAAGAGTTCATTCAGAGATTCACAATAAATGAAGTACGTTAACTTCACTGTCTTACTTCTTGCAGTCTCTCTTGTAAAATATTTTGCAAATAGCCAACATCTCCTTTTCAAGACTTCTGCAGCTGTAACATTCCATGTCTGATAGGTATTAGCAGAATGGAGCAAATTTCTTGTTATCTACTTTTAAACTTGTTTGGCTAAAACCATGGGAATTTTTCTCTGCTTCTTAAATTTTTTTTTAACTTAAAATCTTGAATTTTTCATTTTGTATTGGGCTTTTGTTTTGTATTTAATAATAAAAACTTTTCATTTTGTTTTATATTTGTTCATTAATATTCATTAATATTTATATGACAGTTTCAGGTGAACAGCGAAGGGACTCAGCCATACATACACATGTATCCATCTCCCCGAAACTCCCCTCCCATCCAGGCTGCCACATGACACTGAGCAGAGTTCCCTGTGCTGTCCAGCAGGTCCTTGCTGGTTCTCC
>ML664230.1:2396031-2622692 GCA_007570785.1 Antilocapra americana | reverse complement strand
TCCCTTCCCCCATCCTTCCCCCTGGGAACCATAAGGTTATTACAGAGGACTGAGCAGAGTTCCCTGTGCTGTCTAGCAGGCCCTTGCTGGTTCTCCATGGTAAATACAGCCGTGTGTCCATGTCCATCCCAAATTCCCTAACTATTCTTTCCCTCCAGCAACCATAAGTTTGTTCTCTAAATCTGTGAGTCTCCTTCTGCTTTGTAAGTTCATTTGTGTCATTTTTTTTTTTAGATTCCACATGTAAGTGATACCATATATTTGTTTTTCTCTGTCTTACTTCAATTTATATGGTAATGTCTAGGTCCATTCATGTTGCTGCAAATGGCATCATCTCAGTCCTTTTCATGGCTGAGTAATATTCCGTTGTCTATATGTACCCCATCTTCTTTATCCATTCCACTGCTGATGGACATTCAGGTTGCTTCTGTGTCTCTGTTGCTGTAAACAGTGCTGCAATGCACACTGGGGTCCACGTATCCTTTTGGATCGTGAGTGTTGTATATCTGGATTTTCTTCTCAAATCTTGGACTTACTTTGTGTTTGGAGAAGTGCCATCTCTCACAAAAACAGAGGATGACAGTCCAGACAGTGGAACCACCAACACTTGCAATTCCAGCTGTGGCCAGGCGCATGCTTGCTGTTAGATGTTGTTCTCAGGAAACCAGAATGCGGGGACCCTGCGGGGGATTTTGCCCCCCTGGGGAAGGTCAATGACCACACTGGGGTTCAGTAGAAATCCTGTGTCCTGGAAATTCCCAGGATTAGGATGAGCTGGAGGATTTTGCTTTTCTGCTTGGGAGTGAGAAGTTTCATCAGCTGGTTCACATCTCCTGGTTTCTTTGCGGTGGTTTAGTCACCAAGTCTGGAGAAGGAAATGGCAGCCCACTCCAGTATTCTTGCCTGGCGAATCCTGTCGACAGAGGAGCCTGGTGGGCTGCTGTCCATGGGGTTGCAGAGACTCGGACACGACAGAGGCGACTTAGCGTGTATGCATGTATTGGAGAAGGAAATGGCAGCCCACTCCAGTATTCTTGCCTGGAGAATCCCAGGGACGGAGGAGCCTGGTGGGCTGCTGTCTACGGGGTCACATGGAGTCAGATACAACTGGAGCAACTTAGCAGCAGCAGCGGTCACTAACTCAAGTCTAGCTTTTGTGACTCCATGGGTTGTAGCCTGCTAGACTCCTCTGTCCATGCAATTCTCCAGGCAAAAGCCCATGGAGCGGGTTGCCATTTCCTTCTCCTGTTTTCTTTGGACAGTACCATGGGTTTGCTTGATTTTTCTTCCTTTTCCTTGACATACTGTGAACACCCGTTTCTGGGTCAAGACTACATTTCACTGTGACTGCATTAAATGTGGTCTATTTAATCAAAGACTGTGATGGGGGTGTAACCTGTGGGGAGTAGAATCTTAATTTTCCCTCCTTGTTTCCATTTTTCCCTAGATGGCCATGCCTTTAACAGGATTGTTTCCTTCTTCTTCTTATTTTTGGTTCCCCTGTTAGCTCTGTTGGTAAAGAATCCAACTGCACTGCAGGAGATTCTGGTTCTGTTCCCGGGTTGGCAAGATCCGCTGGAGAAGGCGTAGGTACCCACCCCAGTATTAATACTTTGGCTTCCCTCGTGGGCTCGGCGGGTGAAGAATGCACCTGTAACGTGGGAGACCTGGGTTCGATCCCTGGGTTAGGAATTTCCCCTGGAGAAGGGAACGGCTACCCACAGCAGTATCTGGGCCTGGAGAATTCCACGGACTGTACAGTCCATTGGGGTCGCAGAGGCAGACACAACTGAGCTACTTTCCCATTTTTGGCTGGACGAGGTCTTTGTCACTCTGTGGGGGCTACTCTCTAGTTGGGGTGTGAAGGCTTCTCATTGCAGTGGCTTCTTATGTTGCAGAGCATGGGCTTTTGGACACGTGGGCCTCAGTAGTTGGGACACATGGGCTTAGTTGCCCTGTGGCCTGTGGATTCTTCCTGGACCAGGCAGGGAACCTGGGTGCCCCGGCACTGGTAAGTGGATTCTTAACCACTGGGCCCCCAGGGGAGTCCCTGGGTACATTATTTTCATTGTTCCCCCAGATGCTACTCCCACCTTCTTCACTCGGAAGTCTGTTCCCTCTTGGCTTATATTATGAGCCACAAAAACTCATGCTCTACATTTGGATGCTTATAATTTTCATATACAATTTTTATAATGTATACAATGTGTTTGTAAAATATGAATTTTAAAATTTATATAATGTTCATATAAAATGTGGAGAAGGAAATGGCAACCCACTCCAGTGTCCTTGCCTGGAGAGTCCCAGGGACCCGGGAGCCTGGTGGGCTGCCGTCTATGGGGTTGCACAGAGTCGGACATGACTGAAGCAACTTAGCAGCAGCAGCAGAATATAAAATGTAAAATCTCTGTTTTGGAATTTATATAATTCCATGTCACATGAATTTATATAATTATATATAAATGATATATAATATATTTATATTTCTATAATATTTCTATAGTATATAAATTATAACATATAATATATTATATAATTATATTTACATAGTATATATTATATAAATTATATATACTTATATATATTTATAAATTTATATAAATATTATATATTTTATAATTTATATAATTTCACAACACATGAAATGTACATACTTACATTTAAATATTTGTAACTACACTGTGGGTTTTCAATCCATATTACAAAGAATTTTAATGGGAGTAGAAGTCACACAGTCTCAAATACCAAATTCTTCGATAGAGTAGTCTGTTTTCATTTCAGAGTCAGTAAAATCTCTCACATTATCAAAGCTAGCAGATTACAATTGCTTGAATCAATCAAATTCATTTTTGATTCAAAATTGAAAGTAAAGAATAAGTGACTTAGACTGGCATGAGACTATGAGTCTGCCATGGCCTGGCTTACCTAGGAAGAGAAAGTCATACTTTAAGAAATAAAACCAGAATGACGTATTACCACTCACTCTCTAGGAAAAGTAGCGGAGAAGGACATGTGCAAAAACATAAGCAACTGTGAAAGGACATCAAAGAAAGAGCGACTGACTCTACAGCTAGGCTAGCTTAATCCTGTACACCGCATAACGTAACAAGCACAGCATCACTGATTTTTCAGGTGAAACATTCCAGTAATATTTGGGTTCCGATATTTTGACAACTGCCAACGACGGCAGTTGCTTATAAAACCAGAAGGGAGCACTGTCATAATACGTCGCTGAAATTTTACATTTATTCTTTCACAGATTAGAGATGTGCTTTGGCATTTTCCGAACGGAAAGCCAAATGTTCATGAATCCTATATTTGCCACCGGAAGAAGGGAGACACAGCTATGCCGAGGAGCGTACTGACCTGGAAGACAGGGAACGCAACTTCAGCCAATGCGGGTCGTTGCCTGAACGTCTCTGGCTCCTCCAGTAAGCAAGACACAAACCAACGGTCCTGGGTTATCCTCTCCGCCATCACAGGCAGCCTCTTTCTGCCCTCTGTTAGGGAAATTAAAATGGAACAAGTCTTGTTCAGGCTTTGGAAGCAGGAGAGCAGGCCTCCGACTTGCCTGGACACGGCTCAGATTGCATGCCTGCCCCCAGGCACAGCAACTCAGGCGGCATTGTGGATAAGAAAGGGAGCGGGTCTTGCAATTCTTGAGCCCCTGGAGGTCTGGCCAGTCCCCCAAGCTTCTAAGAAGTCTTATGACTCCCAAGGTGAAGCAAACGGCATTTGAAAGTTACGACAACCAGAGATGAATTTCTGTCCACATACTGATGATGACAGCAGTTTGTACAAGCGGGAGTCACTTAAACTGCAATTTGAAGTCTCACCCACAGGGCAGATGCACCGCTTGGGACGCTTTCCCGAGTGGGACTCCAGATTGCTGTTATACTGGACTTCCCGCGCCATTCCTGTCTGCACGGAGGCTGTCAGCCCAGCTGGGTGACGTATATGCTGTCATGCACGCGTGCTAAGCCCGCTGTAGCCGCGTCCGGCTCTTCGCGACCCTGTGGACTGTAGCCTGCCAGGCTCCTCTGTCCATGGGATTCTCCAGGCGGGAATAGGGTGGTGGTATTTCTAGTGCCTCCGTCTCTTTTCTTTTAATGCCTGTATCCTGAAATTAAATCAAAGAATCTTCAACTAAAAACTGAAATGGCTTACTTTGTGAGTAACAAGTAGTATCTTTTGTTAACAAATACGTAAAAAGGAAAGTCAAACTTTTGGCAAAACTCCCTCAACCACCTTCCCCCACTCAAACTGGATGGATGCCCGTGTATATGAATTCCAAATGCATTCCCGGTTTTCATACCTAAGATGATCTGTAATAAATTCCATAACCCTCAGGTGCACACACACACACCTGTCATGCGTTGTTACACAGGACACAGCCAACGTGTAGCTCCGTTGATAAGATAACAAGTGCTGGCACTCATGTTGAGGGAAGAAACGGTCAGTTTCCCGGGCTGCACCTCTGAGACTTTTATTGTGTGTTAGCCTCTCAGTCCTGTCCACCTCTGCAACCACATGGACTGCAGGCAACCAGGCGCCTCTGTCCAGGGGGCTTCCCAGGCAAGAATCCTGGAGTGGGTAGCCTTTCCCATCTCCAGGGAATCTTCCAGACCCAGGGATCGAACCCACGACTCTTACTTACATCTCTTGCATTGGCAGTTGGGTTCTTTACCACTAGAGCCCCCTGGGAAGGCCACTCTTGTATACCACTTTTAAAATTTCACTTAATGTTAAAATGACGGAGATAGCCATACAATTCAAAATTCAAAAGTGACATGAAATGTGCCTTTTGATATTTCATGCTCAAACTTCTGTTTTCTCCCAATAAGATTAGTATGCAACCATCCAGTGTTTTCTCTATGCAAATAAAAATGAATATACAATCCCTTTAACCTGTTTCCAACAGAAAAGCTACTTTTCTACATACATTAGTTTATGCCATATTTTTTTTCTCATTTATAAAGAATTGTTATATACTTGGCAGAATTTTACCTGCCAGTTTTCAAGCTTTTGAATCAGTCCAGTCCTACTCACCTAAAAACTATTGACTCTGCACATCAACATCCTGGCATTTCCTCTTCTGGGAATGTACCCTGCATGTCTTTGACCTGAAAAAGGTTTCATTACCCTTAAATAAGACAATGTGTGCTTCCCCAGTGGCTCAGATGGTAAATAATCTGCCTGTAATGAGAGAGACCAGGGTTCAAGATCCCCTAGAGAAGAAAATGGCAACCCACTCCAGCATTCACGCCCGAAGAATCCCATGGGCAGAGAAGCCTTGGGGTGGGGGGGGGAAAGTCGGACAGGAATGAGAGTGACTGACACTTTCTGTGAGGGGAAGGGAGTGCCTGAGAAAACAAAACAGACACTGCCTCTTACTACCTACAGCAAGTTCTGCAAGAGTTAAACTTTCAGAAACTCCATGAGCACTCCAAAACACACCTGAGAGGAGTCTCCAGTCTTCGGTGTGCTCTAAACAACAAAGACCATGATTTCAAGGCCTTTTGACATTACAGAATCACCAGCCAAAATTTACGTCTGCAATGCTCAAGATCTGAGCTCCACGACCTCAACAACATCCAAGCGTCTCTGCATCAGTTTTTTCCTGGGAAAGGTGACAGAGTAACCGAAGATTGATCTCCGTCTACTGATTCAGTATAAAATGGAAGAACAAAAAAGGTCATTAAGGAGGTATAGGGTAAGTATTGATCACTCTTGGAAAGTTTGAGGAAGCAGTAAAGTTATGACTGACTTTGACAAAACCATAGTATTAGAGAAACCTAGCTCCTGGCTCATGTATTCCAAGATTACAGGGCCAGGAGACGTTATAGGAAGGATGCTGAACTCATTTCTGGAAGGATCTATAACCGATGGGGAGGGCAAGTAGGCACAGAAGGATCACGGCAAAATCAGAGAAGGTGAATCACAAAGGAGGCAGAAAAGTAGTGATGATTTATCTTCATACGCTTTATGTATCTATCGATAGATGTGATATGACATAGGATGCTTGCTTCACCTAAGCGAGAGGGACTCTACACAGCTGTTTTCTTCATCTAAGTGAGAGAGACTCTAAACAACTGTCCAAGAAGGAACACCTCTTGTCCTGTGTAGCTGGTCTCAATTAGTGCCCTGTGGGGGCTCCTCTTCACTGCGGTGCATGAGCCTCTCACTGTGGGGTCTCCTCTTGTTGCAGAGCATGGGCTCCAGGCACACGGGCTTCAGGAGTTTGTGGCTCCCAGGCTCTAGGCACAGACTCAACAGCTGTGGTGCACAGGCTGACTTACTCCATACCACGTGGGATCCTTGCGGACCAGCGACTGACCGAACCCAAGCCTCCTGCATTGGTAGGTGGATTCTCTGCCACTAAGCCACCCAGGGAAGCCTTCCTGCTATATTCGTCTGTTATCCCTTCTTCAGAATTCCTATGCATTTTTTTTTTTTTCCCAGTGGAAGTATTGCTTTGGCACAAGCAGCCTGCCACAGTGGTGGGAATGAAGACTGCACTTCTTCCTGTCTGAGCCGCCTGCCTTTAGTTCTCTGGCTCACCTTCTTGACTGAATGATGCCAACAACCTCCTGATGAGCTTCACTGACTGCAGGCTTTTTCTTGGTTTTGTCCACTGACAATGACTTCTATTAGGTTATCGCTGGTGGCTCAGATGGTAAAATGTCTGCCTGCAGTGCGGGACACCTGGGTTTCATCCTTGGGTCAGGAAGATCCCCTGGAGAAGGAAATGACAACCCACTCTAGCACTCTTGCCTGGAAAAATTCCATGGACGGAGGAGCCTGATAGTCTACAGTCCATAGGGTTGCAAAGACTCAGACACAACTGAGCAACTTCACTTTCTTTTTCTTACTTAATGACTTCCATGAGTTTAAATGTACTGAAGTCTTTTATTCACATTCCAGGTCCCTACTCCAAACTTCATCATGCTCTTCTGTTGTGCAATTAGGGGTTTCCCTGGTGGCTCAGCTGGTAAGGAATCCACCTGCAGTATGGGGACCTGGGTTCGATCCCTGGGTTGGGAAGATGCCCCTGGAGAAGGGAAAAAGCTACCCATTCCAGTATTCTGGCCTGGAGAATTCCATGGACTGAATAGTCCATGGGGTCACAAAGAGTCGGACATGACTAAGTGACTTTCACTGTCCAATTACAGATCTAAATTTCAGGATTTCTAGCTCTCTCTCTTTTTTTTTTTACCAGTCTACTTGGACAAACTCAACTTGACTGCTCACCAGTCAGCAAGCTCTTTTTTCATCAGTCTGACTTAGACAAGGCCTTTCAAAGCATTCTCTTCTAAATCTCAGTGCCTTTGCTGATTTTATCCTTTTCAACTTCTCTTCCTCTTTCCTTTGGAGATTTGTTGTTCAGTCACTCAGTCGTATCTGACTCTTTGTGACCCCATGGACTGCAGCACACCAGGCTTCCATGACCTTCACCAGCTCCCAGAGCTTGCTCAAACTCATGTCCGTTGAGTCATCCAACCATCTCATCCTCTGTCGTCCACTTCTTCTGCCCTCAATCTTTCCCAGCATCAGGGTCTTTTCCAATGAGATGGCTCTTTGCATCAGGTGCCCAAAGGATTGGAGCTTCACATCTGAGATAAAGTCTAATAGCTATGCAAGTCCATCCTTGTTTTTGAGGCTTTTTACCAATCAATGCAGTTCTGACTCCAATAACACTCGAAAGCGTTTATTGTAATTGCCACAAAAGAACAGGTAAATACTCAGACTTTTATTGTTTGTTGTTTTATGGGCGTTTGCTTCACCCACCCAATTAGTTTTAATTGTAACAAAGATTTTAATAAATGATACCTTCACCCCCAAGTGCCTATCCTAATGTTCATTATACTTAATTGAAGAATCACAGAAGGCACGCTTTAAGAATGGTCTATTTAAAGCAGATGAGAGCTAGTGAAGTGAAGTGAAAGTCACTCAGTTGTGTCCGATTCTTTGCGACCCCATGGACTATAGAGTCCATGGCATTCTCCAGGCCAGAATCCTGGAGTGGGAGGCCGTTCCCTTCTCCAGGGGATCTTCCCACCCAGGGATCAACCCCAGGTCTCCTGCATTGCAGGCAGATTCCTTACCAGCTGAGCAATCGGGGAAGCCTGATGAGAATTAATGTTCACTTAATCATCTCTTTTTCTGGAAGTGGAGAACATGGAGTCATTTCTTCAAGTCGTCAGGATACTGCCTGCTAGGATTGGGGACCCCTGGGTTCGTAGTAGATCCATCGGTTAGCATGAGCATGGGCAGAGGGGGAAGGATTCTCCATGCACCCAGACCTTAGGACCGTTATTCTGTCCAAGACCATGAGCTCGTCCAGCACGTACTTCGTGTCTCCATGTGCGGTATTCGCAACAGAAGCAGTATCCAGGCCAGATTTCACTGCCGTTTGGTGCCACCCAAGAAAACAGCACTCAGATAAATGGAGGACAACACATTTCTTGATGTTTAAGAAATCTAAATGGTACACGAGCTAATTCTCCTTCAGTTAGTCCCCCTTAAGGAAAATTACTCAGCAATTAAAAATAATGAAATAATGGCATTTGCAGCAACATGGATGGACCTAGAGATGATCGTACGAAGTGAAGAAAGACAGATACCATATGATATTACTTATACATGGATTCTAAAGAAATGAGAGGAATGAACTTATCTATAAAACAGAAACAGACTCACAAACTTAGAGAAGGAATATATGGTTACCAGGTGAGAAGGATGGGGGAAGGGATAATCAGGGAGTCTGGGATGGACATGGACACACTGCTGTATTTAACATGGAGAACCAGCAAGGACCTGCTGGACAGCACAGGGAACTCTGCTCAATATTCTGTAATGACCTTATAGTCCCCAGGGGGAAGGATGGGGGAAGGGATAGTCAGGGAGTCTGGGATGGACATGGACACACTGCTGTATTTAACATGGAGAACCAGCAAGGACCTGCTGGACAGCACAGGGAAATCTGCTCAATGTTCTGTGAAGCCTGGATGGGAGGGGAGTTTGGGGGAGAATGGATACAGAAATATGTATGGCTGGAATCCACATGAAACTATCACAACATTATTAACTGGCTATATTCCAAAATAAAATGCTTAAATTATATAAAAAAAATATTCCCCATGAAGTTAAGTGTTCAGAATTGGTTTGATGAGAACGTGGGCAGGAGATACGGTGGAATTACTTCCTTTCTGATGTGTAGCTTGATACTGAAAGAAAGTGGATCTACATACTTTGAGGATCATGAAGGGCTTCCCAGGTGGATCTAGGGTGAAGAACCCACCTGCCAATGCAGGAGATATAAGAGACGAGGGTTTGATCCCAGGGGTGGGGACAATCCCTTGGAGAACTGAATGGCAACCCACTGCAGTACTCTTGCCTGCAGAATCCCATGGACAGAGGAGTCTGCTGGGTTGCAGTCCACGGGGTCACAGAAGAGTCAGACCCAACTGAAGCTGCCAGAGTCCAGCCCCAGCGGGTCCGGGGGTCTTGAGGGATGAGTGGCGTCAGCGGAAGAACTGAGCTGAGTCCGTGTGTGGTGATGAAGCAGTCTCTTTATTGCTGTTAGTTTTGTAAGGTGATGGAGAAGTCTCTCACTCTATTTTTGTTAGTTTACAGTTTTATAGCCAAAAAACATCCCCATTACATCACAATTATTCTATGCAATCTTTTGTTTTCTGCCTGCCATCAACAACTTTAACATTAAGCTCATTTTCCTTGAAAAAGGTCGGATTTCTGCTAATTAGACTTAACAATAGTATGTTTACCATTTGAATGTCTCCAGCATACTTCGGATAAGCACATCAATCTAAATAGAAAGGTGACATTTTTCTTTTTAGGTGCAACTATGTAGAAGCTAGAGAGAGGGGCTTAAGCTTGAAACTTTTATTCTATTAACCTATTTTGGTTTTTACAAGGAAAGGGAAAAGAAGACAAAGAGACAGTTTAGCAGCACTGCTTTAACAATGAAACCCTATTAACCTTATAACTACTAAAATGAATTCCTATGTCTACACTACCCTAAAGCAATCAGTGTCTCCAACTATGCTGGCCACAGTTATGAGCATTCCTAAGTCCCATTCCAGCCTGGTTTTTTCAAGGAAGGGAGCCTCCTCCGTGGAGTGGTCGGGGGAGTGGGAGGTGGAAAGGTGACCCAAGGAAGAGCCCTTCTGGTGGTGGCTTTGCCATGACCCCCAGAGAACTCTTGGTAAACTCTCCAGTAAGAGTAGGAGGTGTAGTAATCTATTTAAATGTCCCTTATTCCTCCTTTGTCCCCAGGGAAGGGAATCCACCTTCCCCAATCCCCTGGGGGAAATAAGGTCTGAGGGAATTATCTCAGGATGGATTTTTTCTAACTGGGACTGACCTACTGAGATAAGCTAATGTTCAGAGCATAAACAGAACTTCCCAAGAAAAATACCAGGAGGGGCCTTGCCTTGGGATGCATTGCAGTTTCCTTCTCAGTCTCGTGCCTTTGTCATCCGAGTGAGGGGCATCCTGAAGGCTCCCGGCATGAAGCGACTTAGCACACTTGCACGCAAGAATCATTAAACACAGACCAATACGCACGTCCTAAATTACAACTTATGGATTCTAAGGAAGACTAATTTTAGGGCAAAGGAAAGGCAAACAGGCACTAGTTAAGCTGGTGAGAAATGAAGAATAAGAAAAAAAAAAAAATGGAAGCAACCTGTAATCCTGCAGGAAGGGGAATACACACAATTAATAAAATTCCTTGTGCACCCTAACAGTTCTATTCCCTAAAACAGAGCCAAGAAATTTTAGCATGATTTCACCTTTTTTTTTTTTTTTACAAGAAGTTATAAAATCCATGCTGTTTCTCAGAACCTCTTTGCTCTCAAGGCTGCCACTTTACCAGAAGAAATCAAAGATCATCTTTGCTTCTCAGAAAGAAACTCTGTGCAACACCAGTGTGATAAAATATCATCATTTGGTGGGTTGGAGACACTGGGGACCATGGGAGAGTATAGAAGGAGAAAATGATTGATCTTAACACTCTGTTGATGGGCGAGCTTGCAAACTGCCAGTGAGGCAAGCAGACAGGAAGTCAGAGACTTCCTGAATAGCCCCAGGAAGAAAACTGGAGTAGCCATTGTTTCCAGGGGACTCCAGGAAGTTCCTTTTATTGGAGAAATGCTGGTTTTTGATCCTGGAGGCAAAAGGCATCACTAGAAATCACAACCATTTCAATCAGTGCTTGGTGAATGACAAAGAAATGGACCCACCTCCCGAGTCAAAGGAGGAGTCTTTAACTGACTGCAAATTGTACTTAAAATTAGGATTTCCTTTCTAGGGGTCAGGAATGTGTCAAGGATGGCAAGAATAAAACAAATTTCAGGAAAGCGGAGTAAAGCATGCCTGTCTTTTCAAAGGTAGAACTTAAACCTCTCAGTGGTAGGCAATTTTCCTAAAAACCCTCTGAATATGGGTTTACGAAAATTTTAGGAACAATTGTTCTAAAGCTTAAGAGACACAGTGGCTCAGACAGGAAAGAATTTGCCTGCAATGTGGGAGACTGGGGTTCCATCCAAGGGTTGGAAAGATCCCCTGAAGAAGGTAATGGAAAGCCACTGCAGTATCCTTGTCAGGAAAAATCCCATGGACAGAGAAGACTTGGGCAGGCCAGAGTCTATGGGGTTCCAAAGAGTCAGACATGACTGAGCGATTAACATTCTAAGAGACACAAATATCTTACGTATGCAAAGATATTTTATATATTGATTATATATTACTACATAACAAATATTTGAAACGTCTCTTATGCTCACACCGATATATTAATGTATATTAACAACCAACAACGATGGTAATCACGATAGCTAACTTTATATAGTTTCAGGCATACTTGACACACAAAATAAGTGACTCAGTTCTCAAAAGTTCTAACACGTTAGCGATTTTTATAACTGTTCTGTAAATTGGGAAACTGAGGCAAAAAGTTAAAAAACTGCTCAAGATCACAAAACTCATAAGTGATGAAATAGGAAACCAGCACTCTTAATTATGTTAATAATAGTAATAATGAATTTTAATTACAGGACAGACAAGAAACAAATGGAAAGTAATATGAAATAATACAATATATATTTTCACCACAGGTTTCATTGAAGTGGTCCAAAGTGTTAGGGGATGAATTGCTCGTGCGAGTGACTCAAATACCAGGAGCAGTGTTGAAATTCTTCTAAAATTGCTAACAGCCCTTGGTAAGTTTCCAAACAAATAAACTACAATTTTCCCTCTAATTACTTGGCAGCTGTGTTCCTGGAAAATTCAGTGCCTGTTATAACTGTGCAAAAGAGAAAGTACTCCTTCAGTTCAGATGTAAAATGAAATTAGGTTCTAGGTTCAGAGAATTACGGAGAATTTTTTTTTTTAATGTAAATGAACACTTGGTGGGATAGTTCAAAATTTTATGGGAAATAGTCCTGTATGGATGTGAGAGCTGGACTATAAAGAAAGCTGAGTGCTGAAGAATTGCTGCTTTTGAACTGTAGTGTTGGAGAAGACTCTTGAGAGTCTCTTCAACAGTAAGGAGACCCAACCAGTCCATCCTAAAGAAAATCAGTCCTGAATATCCAGTGGAAGGACTGATGCTGAAGCTGAAATGCCAATCCTTTGGCCACCTGATACGAAGAGCTGACTCCTTTGGAAAGACCCTGATGCTGGGAAAGATTGCAGACAGGAGGAGAAAGGGACGACAGAGGATGAGATGATTGGATGGCATCACTGACTTAATGGACATGAGTTTGCACAAGCTCAAGGAGTTGGTGATGGACAGGGAGGCCTGATGTGCTGCAGCCCATGGGGTCGCAAAGAGTCAGACATGACTGAGTGACTGAATTGATGGGAAATGGTATAACTCTTTTTGCTGTTTTAAAGTCATATTTGTTTCAATGTTAAAGACACTGCTGAATTTTTTTTTTTTATCATTCCTGGCTGGTACCCACTACATGAGATTAGGGACACTAAATTATCACAATAACTGTAATAACAACAAAATCCCACGATGACCACTGAAGAGTTACCGTCCTAAGGACTCTCTGGACAGAATTCGGAATCACCTCGGACTCTGCAATTCTAGGCAAAACGTTGAATGTAGGATTGTTCTTCTTCAGGAGATACTGGTTGGCAACTTTACAGCAAATTCCAAAATCTTACATATTATCTATTCCGTCAAAAGTAAAAAACCACCGGTCCTGGGTATTCCATGACGCTGTAGACTACTTTTTCCCAATCCATTTTCTGTTTGGCAACCATTCTTTGTGGTTTGCACGGGACCTTGTGTGTGTTCCAAACCTGCCTTATTCTGCTGATCCCTCAGCATCCTTCTCAACACAGCATCCCTCACAGAGTTTTTGTTTGCAGCAAACGATGCCAAACATTGGGCTTCCCAGGTGGTACTCATGGTAAAGAATCCGCCTGCCAGTGCAGAAGACCAGAGTTCGATCCCTGGGTCAGAAAGACTCCCTCGAGGAGGAAATGGCAACCCACTTCAGTATTCTTGCCTGGGAAATCCCATGGACAGAGAAGCCTGGTGGGTCCGTGGGGTCTCAAAGAGTCGGATATGACTAAAGGGACATAGAACTCATGCATCCCAAACACTGCCCGCAGCTGCATTAAAATGAGCTAAAACACGCGGATCTGAGCACCACCCTTCAGTTCTCGGATTCTGCGATGACGTTTCTCTGGTGCTGTGTGCAAAGGACCAGTGGTCTCCAGGGCTCCTGCTTAAACATATGATTACGTCTGAAGTGCAAGCTGTACAGCCTCCTTCCCCAACCCTCTCCGGGTGCAAAGTCACGAGCATCTCATTTGAAGGGCAGGATGCAGGATGCAGGATGCCGACCGATCACGCAACTGGAGTTGGGGCAGAGGAAGCTGGTGCTCTGGATTCTTTCTGGTCTCTGATGATGGTGGCCAGTGGTACTGGCTGGTATACCAGTGGGGCCACAGCTGATGCCAGGACCCACAATATACCATCAGGGCAAGTTTCAGGGGAGAAACAGGACACTACCAATCAAGAAATATGGCAAATGTGTGCTGGAAAAGAAGGCTCAGTAGTGCGGTCTCAGTGAATATCAATAGTTTTGTGATGCTCTGTGATGGCAGCTTTGCCATTAATGTCCTTGTTCTAGTTTAGTGGCTCAGTCGTGTCCGACTCTTTGCAATCCCATGGACTGCAGTATGTCAGGTTTCCCTGTCCTTCACCATCTCCAGGAATTTGCCCAAATTCATGTCCACTGAGGCAGTGATGGCATCCAAACATCTTGTCCTCTGTCGTCCCCTTCTCCTCCTGCCTTCCATCTTTCTCAGCGTCAGGGTCTCTTCTAATGAGCCGGCTCCTTGCATCAGGGGGCCAAAGTTTTGGAGCTTCAGCTTCACCATCAGTCCTTTCAGTGAATATTCAGGGTTGATTTCCTTTAGGATGGACTGGCTGGATCTGCCTACTCTCCAAGGGATGCCATAGTGCAAATCCACGGCCGTGTATTTGTGTTTGGCCGTTGTGATAGATGTCTGCTGTCCAGCTCGGGGTTAGGCTCTCTCAAATCTGTCAGGATTTTGCAGCTGCATTAAGTGCGGTATACAACGCACTGGTTCCATGTGTCAGACTGAACAGTATGCCCTCAAAATTCACATGTTGAATCCCCATGTCCCTAATCTAACTGTAAGCCGAGAGCCACTGAGGCAAAATGAGGTCACTAGAGTGGGCCCTGATCCCACAGGACTGGGGTCCTTCTAAGGAGAGGAGATCAGGTCACACGTACGTACACGGGGATGACCTTGTCCACAGGGAGCAGACGGCCATCTACACGCCCAGCAGAGAGGCCTCCGGAGACACCAGGCCTGCCCACACCTGCATCTCAGACTCCACTCCAGCCGCCAGGACAGTGAGGAAAAAAAAAAGAGAAGTTTCTATTCTTTAAGGCACTGCTGTCTAGGTTTTATTTTATTATGGCAACTGAAGAAGCAGAATAGACCATTTGTTACAGAACAAAAATGCAGCAAATTCCCAGGTGGCTCAGAGGTATAGCATCTGCCTGCCAAGCAGGCAGCCAGACTCCCTGGAGAAGGCAATGGCAACCCACTCCAGTATTTGTGCCTGGAGAATCCCAGGGACAGAGGAGCCTGGTGGGCTACTGTACAAGGGCTTGTAAAGAATTGGACATGACTGAGCATATATATATATTCATATACATGTATACACATATACCCATATATACACATACATACATATATATACATAGGCACAGACACATATGGGGCCTCCCTGGTGATTCAGATGGTAAAGGATCTGCATGTAATACGGGAAGCCCAGGTTTGATCCCTGGTTTGGGAAGATCCCCTGGAGAAGGAAATGGCAACCCAGTATTCTCCAGTATTCTTGCCTGGAGAAGCCCATGGACAGAGGAGCCTGGCGGGCTACAGTCCATGGGGTCACACAGAGTCAGACAGGACTGGGTGGCTGACCATGCACACACATATATGCATATATATATATATATATACACACACACATATATGAGAACTTTCCTTGAGATGAGAACCCTTAGAATTACTCTCTGCTAAGAAATAACTGTAGAAATTCCTTTTAAGAGCACTCATGTATAGCTCCCAATTCAATAAAATTTATTTTTCAGCCAATAATTAAAAAAAATATAGACTGTATGAATTTATATACTTGTTTTTGGAGAAGGCAACAGCAACCCACTCCAGTACGCTCGCCTGCAGAATCCCATGGACGGAGGAGCCTGGTGGGCTGCAGTCCATGGGGTCGGTAGGAGTCGGACACGACTGGGTGGCTTCACTTTCACTTTTCACTTTCATGCATCAGAGAAGGAACTGGCAACCCACTCCAGTGTTCTTGCCTGGAGAATCCCAGGGACGAGGGAGCCTGGTGGGCTGCCGTCTGTGGGGTCGCGCTGAGTCGGACACGACTGAAGCGACTTGACAGCAGCGGCAGCGTGCATACCCTTGTTTTTAATGACCCTATGTCTCTGAAGATTCCTGGTAAGATGATGAAATTCTATAGTCACCTTATTCAAATTCCTCTTAACTCAGACGCTCCTGAACTCCAATTCCTTTCCTCCTCACTCCTCTTTTTTAAACGCTGAGTCCTTTACAAAGACTATTGAACGTCGTTTCTCTGGCTTTCCCATAATGGCATTAATCATTGATTAAAATTTTAAAACGTCACCTTAATGTTTCACAATATTAACGAAGTCTTTAATCCCTTCTGGAAAATTAAATCCATATTTCTTCCCGGCGACTGTGTGACAACGATCGAACCAGCTCCCTGGTTGCCAGGCTCCCGGAACTGCTCCCCAGACACCTCTGCTCATCCCTGTCAATGCCAGTAAGTGGATCCTGACCGAGACATGACGTGTAGTGCCGACTCACAAGGGGTTTGTGAGGTCAGCTGTTTCTTCCCAAGATGATGGAGGGGGGTACAAATGAGTGGAATTCCAGGATTTTAATCTGCAGCAGAAATTCTTGTGTGTGGAGACTTTGAAAGGAGAGAGAGAGTTTTCCCCAGCAGTGACCTAGAGAGAGTTTTCCCCAGCAGTGACCATTCAGGAGTACCCTAAAGCATTGTATGTGTGAGAGTTAGAATATAAAGAAGGCTGAGCGCCAAGGAACTGATGCTTTCGGACCATGGTGCTGGAAAAGACTCTTGAGAGTCCCTTGGACAGCAAGGAGATCCAACCAGTCCATCCAAAAGGACATCAGTCCTGGATATTTATTGCTAGGGCTGATGTTGAAGCTGAAACTCCAGTTCTTTGACCACCCGATGCAAACAGCCGACTCCTTGGAAAAGACCGTGATGCTGGGAAAGATTGAGGGCGGGAGGAGGAGGGGACGACAGAGGATGAGATGGTTGGATGGCATCACTGACTCCATGGACATGAGTTTGAGTAAGCTCCGGGAGATGGTGAGGGACAGAGGAGCCTGGCGTGCTGCAGTCCATGGGGTCGCAGAGAGTCAGGTGAACAGTCAACAATGAAGTGTGTGGAGGTGCATGCCTTGTGAGGGCTGGAGGTCAGGCCCTGCAGCAAGGAGACCATCTCGGTGACCTTGGGGGGATGCACTGAGCAGCAGAGCCTTTGTTGCATCCATTTGTCTGCAAAAGGCATTAGAGGCACCCTGCCTGCCTCCTTGCGTCAGAACAAAATAAACAGGCAGGCAGAACGGCGTTAAGCCCATTAGAGAACGTGATACAATGAGCAAGTTGAATGACTCCCTCCTAATAATAATTACTAAATGCTGCCTTTTTGAGAGGAGAAGCCGAGCTGTTTTAAATTCTGCTTTATCGTTTACGTCGGGGACTCGGTATTATTAGGGTACGTTTTTCATGCATTCTCACGCTGATTGCCTTAGTTACCCTCCGTAACTGTTAATATGCGGGCAGGCTTCCAAAACCTCTCCAAATGAATGCGTTTAGGATAACCATAAATCGACAGATATTTACTGAAATAATGAGTTCTAATTATGGATATAGAATGGATTTAAAGACAAGCCATATCTACCCAGCAGTCGACTGGATTAGTAGGGGGAAAAAATAGGACTTTATGGATACTCATACTCACGATTTATTGCAAGGATACATAAATCTGTGCTTTAGGAGTTTAAACTATATATTTTGCCCTTGATTTACAAAACCTGCTAATAAATCCAGTTCGGCTTCTCATTGAGATATCATTACTCTTGGCGTCAACTATAGCTAAGTATGAGGATTTATAAGCCAGGAAAATTCGTATACAAAACGAACCCTAGGATTTGAAAGTGTGCTGATAAATCTTAAAAAGAAATCCTTATCTTACAGATAGGATATAGGTGAAAGATCGAGAAATCATGAACTTATTTATACACCAGGATTCCCTGGTGGCTCAGACAGTAAAGCATCTCCCTGCAATGCGGGAGACCCAAGTTTGATCTCTGGGTCGGGAAGATCCCCTCAAGAAGGGAATGGCAACCCACTCCAGTACCCTCGCCTAGAAAATTCCATGGATGGAAGAGCCTGGTGGGCTACAGCCCACGGGATCACAAAGAGTCAGACAGGACCGAGCACTTCACTTGCGCTTTCAAACACACACAATTACGGCCTGCATCACAAACCACTGCAAGTGAAAGTGTCGGCCACTTACTCATGTCTGATGCTTTGTGACTCCATGGACTGCAGCCCGCCAGGCTCCTCTGCTCATGGGATTCTCCAGGCCAGAATACTGGAGTGGGTTGCCGTTTCTTCCTCCAGAGGATCTTCCCAACCCAGGGATTGAACACAGGTCTCCGCATTGGCAGGCAGATTCTTTACTGTCTGAGCACCCAAGTAAGCCCAAAAAGCCATTAGGTATCTTAACGGGACAATTTTGGAGTGGTACCTATTAGGAATCACCTCCTGAGGAGCAGTCTTATTGAATTTTTTTAAAGATGTTTTGATTTAGACGATTTTTAAAGTCTCTACTGAATTTGTTACAATATTCCTTCTGTTTTAGAGTTCTCGTGTTTTGGCCACGAAGCCTGGGGCATCTTAGTTTCCTGAGTGGGGATCGAACCCACGGCCTCTGAATTGGAAGGTGATGTCTTAACCAGCGGACCACCAGGGAAGTTATACCAACTCTCATTTAAGCTACGCAGGGTCACCTTTGAAGTCACAACACAACCTTTCCTGTCTAGTGAAGCTCCTTGGTCAGAGTCTCCGCGTCGGAAAGCAGCAAGGATCTCTCTTCCCCTTTTTCCACCTTGCGATTGCTCATACAAAATTCAGAGGTGACTGTAAGGGCGGTTATCTTGAAAAGGGACATCGGTATTTCATCTGGTTTCAGGAACCAAAGTTTGAAGTCTTGGTCGCCTGAGCTTTACGTACTGCAGTCTGATTTGAGATGGGCGGGACTGTCTCCCCCTGAAGACACAAGCTTTCTGACCACCAGAGGACCTGTTCCCCATGTCCACTTGGAACCGTCCTTCAGAAACGCATCAGGAGCACAAGACGTTCAGCACTGTGGGAGCTAGCAAAGCATCTCTCATTACTTGGCCGACGATGACGAATAGAGCCTTGGATGCTAATGACAGTGATAAAGGAGCTTAAAATATTCAATACATAAAGAACGTTCCATAGAGGAGCGGCTTAAATAGATCCGGGCTATTAGAGACTCCTTGGATGAGTAACTCAGATGCACACCAAACTTTTCCTTCGCAATATTTGTTATGTCTAGCAACAGAAATGCTATCTACAGAGCATCTTTTGCCAGCCACTTTGGGGTCGGAGGTGCACACATGGCTATTATGTAGAAGAGGTTATGGCTGTGTACACACAAGAGCAAGAATAGATGTTCCAAGTGTTTGCTGACTAGCTGCTCAGTCATGTCTGACTCTGCAACTCCAGGGACTACAGGCCTCCAGGCTCCTCCGTCCACGGGATTCTCCAGGCCAGAATACTGGAGTGGGTTGCCATTTCCTCCTCCGGGGGATCTTCCCGACCCAGGGTGATGATGAATCTTGAATGCTAAATTAGACACGGCAGATTTCTGGGGATATCTGTCTCCTGTTGAGGGGCTATCTTGCTCTTGGGGATAAGTGGCGACTTCCCACAACGCCTACGGGCTGGGAGAGGATCTCTGGACCACACTGACGAGAATCTCAGCGCTGCTTGCACTCAGCACTTCTTGTTCTGTCTGGACACTTCTCTGGGCGACAGGATTCACTGCAAAAATGGGTGCAATGATGCCTTTCCGGTCACGGCTGCTGTGACGTTTAAATTCTAAAGTTGACAAACGTATGATGCTTAGAAAGCTGCCTGATGTGAAACATTCCAAATAATTCTTTGCAGATGTATTATTCATCAGTATATCCACTGAGTTATTATAGATATATAATTACTATATTAGCTACACACATACATTTATATACTCCATGTTATATATATAATATATAACAATTTTATATAGCACATATAACAATTTATATATAACATATATGTATATATACAACATGTGATATATATAATAGCACATAATATGTATAACAAAAATATACATAATATACAACATATTATATAACATATTATACATATATGCTATATAATAAATGCAACATAATACATTATTACAGTGTAGGAATGATCAATATGCTAACATCCAATAGTATAAACTGTAATTATATAATAATTGTGTGTACATATATATACATACATATATATATATATATATATATATATATATATATAGAGAGAGAGAGAGAGAGAGAGAGAGAGAGAGAGGGAGAGAGATGTGTTGCTAGTGGTAAAGAATCTGCCTGCCTTTGCAGGAGACACACGAGAGGTGGGCTTGATTCCTGGGTAGGCAAGACTCTCTGGAGGTGGAAATGATAACCCACTCCAGTGTTCTTGCCTGGAAAAGTCCATGAACAGAGGAGCCTGGCAGGCTACCGTCCATGGAGTCACGAAGATTCAGACATGATTTAGCAACCAAGCATGCACACACAGATAGAGAGACAGTCAGAAAGGAAATACATACATATGTGTGTGTGTGTGTGTGTGTGTGTGTGTGTGTGTGTGTGTGTATAAACACATACACATGTGTACATGTGAGTTTGCTTGATGTGTATAAATGGTTTCTGTTGCTTTTCAGTCGGTCAGTCGTGTCCAACTCTGCGACCCCATGGACTGCAGCACGCCAGGCCTCCCTGTCCATCGCCAACTCCCAGAGCTTGCTCAAACTCATGTCCATCCAGTCGGTGATGCCATCCAACCATCTCATCCTCTGTCGCCCCCTTCTCTTCTTGCCTTCAATCTTTCCCAGCATCAGGGTCTTTGCCAATGAGTCAGCTCTCATATCAGATGGCTAAAGGATTGGAGTTTCAGCTTCAGCGTCAGTCCTTCCAATGAACATTCAGGGTTGATTTTCTTTAGGATGGACTGGCTGGATATCTGTGCAGTCTTGGCAGCCAATGTCATACCCTCTTTCTTTCCAAACCACAATGACCTGACAAGCGCCCATATGAGCCAGCAGAGTATCAGTACTCCTTCTCACAGGACATGTTGTGCTGTCTCCCGACATGTGCTCCCCGAGACAGCCAATTGTGTACCCCTCTGCACACTTATGAGACCCTGGATATGTTCACCAGCCCCTGTCTCAGGACTACCCCACTCAGAGACAGGAAGAGAAAGTCCAGGCTAGAACATCTGAGTATGGCAAGGAAAGAGAGAGAGAGAGAGCTGGCAAGGACAGAAACACAGCGTGCAGAAGGATGCAGGTCTGTTCAATCCAGAGATAATTGGTGCTTTGCTCTGGTAACTGATGCTGGGAACAGAATCAGTACAAGTCAACTCCCATGACTGAATCTCTTCATCTAAATGCAGGAGCGTATGCCCGTGTGTGCTAACATATGTCCAAGATTTCCCAGTGCCTTAATCCTTAAAAAAAAAACAAAAAAAAAACAAAAAACTTTATATTTTTCTAATGGGAAGAGCTCTACTATTTGGTGCTTGATACAGTGTTTGCTCATACATAAAAGTGACATTTAAACAGAAAAAAAAAAAACAAACCATGAAATGGATGAAAGAGGAAAATAGGAAATTAATTTAATATTTCTCATCACTGTGGAAAAGTAGGAGAAACTATGTCACAGGAGGAGAGTAATGTCTGCAATTTTCCACCTGTCCTAAAAAGATGGTTTTGAAATGATGATGTGTCTTGTCTGATGCTGTCGAATGCAGCCTTGCAGCGCATGGGGAGGGCCTGGAAAGATTCCCGGATGGGCTGGAGGATGTGGAAGGAAAGTATGGTGAATGACTGTGTTGTAGTTCCATCATGTCTTCTTCATGCTGGTTTGTAAAACAAAAGCACGAAGAACATTTTTAAGTCCCTTGTGTACCTGCTCACCTTCTCTTCCTAGCAAACTCAGTTAGATTTCAACAGTGTTCTGGGTTCCCAAACTTCCTTATCATCCTAACACACATGTGGTCATCATCTTTCTGTCGCTATCTATCTATGCATCTTTCCTTCTATATATCTGTCGGCCCCTCTGTCATCTACATCTATCTATGTAATCTACCTAGACAGCATATTAAAAAGCAGAGACAGTACTTGGCCAACAAAGGTCTGTCTAGTCAAGGATATGGTTTTTCCACTAGTCATGTATAGATGTGAGAGTTGGACTATAAGGAAAGCTGAGTGCCAAAGAATTGATGCTTTTGAACTGTGGTGTTGGAGACAACTCTTTCAGAGTCCCTTGGATGGCAAGGAGATCCAACCAGTCCATCCTAAAGGAGGTCAGTCCTGAATATTCATTGGAAGGACTGATGCTGAAGCTGAAACTCCAATCCTTTGGCCACCTGATGGGAAGAACTGACTCACTGGAAAAGACCCTGATTCTGGGAAAGATTGAAGACAGGAGGAGAAGACGACGACAGAGGATGAGATGGTTGGATGGCATCACCGACTCTATGGACATGAGTTTAAGCAAACTCTGGGAGTTGGTGATGCTGGGTGACAGGGAAGCCTGGTGTGCTGCAGTTCATGGGGTCGCAAAGAATCAGACACGACTAAGTGACTGAATTGAGCTGAATCTACCTACCCACTTGTATCTGTCCGTCCTTTGTCTATCTGTTTCTCCATTCATTCATCTCTCTTGCTTTCTCTTCTTTTCCTTCTATGAATGTATCCATCATCTAGCATCCATTTCATTCTCTCTCTCTCTCTCTCTGTTATCAGGAGACCCGAGTTCAATCTCTGGGTTGGGAAGATCCCCTGTAGAAGGAAATGGCCCGCCCACTCCAGGATTGGTGCCTGGGAAGAGGCGCCTTGCTAGGCTACAGTCCATGGGGTTGCAGAAGAATGGGAGACAAGTGAGTGACTAATACATGTATCTATATATCTATGACCTATAATCTAATCTACCTACCTAGGTCTACCCATCCATCATGCATATACCTAACCATGTCTTTCTCTTTCCTTCCATATATCCATCCATCTATCATCTATCCTAATTGTTTATCTCATTTATCATCAATTTATATCTACCGACATGTAACCATTACCCATCTACCAGTTATCAATACCATTCATTTTTAACACTTTAAGCAAATAGCATCATGCTGAAGGTCACTTCTTTTACTGATGATTCAGCTTTAGACCGATTAGACTGATATTTATTACTACACTTTATTCATCGAACTTGTAATTAACTATTCCAGTGTGGGTAGTTTCTAAGTTTTCATTATCATGGGCAAGTTAACCGTGAACACCCTTGTCCACACTCTGTACTCATGGCACGAGCTTCAGTGGAGCAGACAGCTGGCTGGAGAGCTGACCACATCTTCAGTTCCATGGATGCTTTCAGAAGTCTTCCCAAAGAGGTGTGATCAGTCTGTGCACCCTCTAACACGATGGGGACATCTTCCTGCTTAACAATTTCTTTGGTGCTTCACGCTTTCTGAGTTAAATTTTGCCCCAAATTAAGGTAGTCTTATGACGTGTTAACTTGAATGTCCCTGTCTGTAGTCATGGACATTGAATATTACTTCCCTTCAGGTTTTAGTCTTCTAAGTCCTATTCATTTCCTATTTCCTACAGAGGTTTCTTGCCCCTCCTTTTTGGTTTTCTGGAATCCATGTGTGTGTGTCTCTCAGAACATGTTTTTGTGTGTACTTTTGTATACCCTTATAAACAGATATATTCATTTACTGTGATTTTAAGCTTTATATATGCCGAGACTTGTCACCATCAGCATGCAAGTTTGAGCTTATCTGGGATTTTAAAAAAAAATTTTATTTGATATTGCAGCATAGTTGATTAACAATGTTGTATTAGTTTCAGTTATACAAGTCCATATATCTATTCTTTTTCCTTTTTTAAAATTAATTATTTTAACTGGAGGCTAATTACTTTACAATACTGTGGTGGTGTTAGCCATATATGAGCATGAATCAGCCACAAGTGTACATGTGTCCCCCATCTGGAACCCCCTCCGTCCCCATCCCATCCCTCTGGGTTGTCCCAGTGCACCGGCTTTGGGTGCTCTGCTTCATGCCTCGAATTTGCTCTGGTCATCTATTTTACATGTTTATCCGGGATTTTTGGTGGGGCATTTTTAAGGCGATTTAATATCCATAACCTCTGTTTTCTGCTTTGGTCTTCACGGCAAGTGTACATTTTAGTCTCAGTCGTGTCTGACGCTCTGCGGCCCCATAAACTCTATAGCCCTCCAGGCTGCTCACTCCATGGGATTTTCCAGGCAAGAATATTGGAGTGAGTTGTCATTTCCTTCTCCAGGGGTCTTTCTTACCCAGGGATTGAACACAGGTCTTCTGCGTTGCAGGCAGATTCTTTAAAGTCTGAGCCACCAGCGAAGCAAATATCTGCAAACTATTTCCTGCTTAGGAAATAGTCACAGCCAGAGAATATACATATATTCTTACATATTTGAGGGTTATCATAATATACAGGAGAAGGCAATGGCACCCAACTCCAGTACTCTTTTGCCTGGAAAAACCCCATGGACGGAGGAGCCCGGCAGGCTTCAGTCCATGGGGTCGCTAAGAATCGGACACGACTGAGCAACTTCACTTTCCCTTTTCACTTTCATGCACTGGAGAAGGAAATGGCAACCCACTCCAGTGTCTTGCCTGGAGAATCCCAGGGACCGGGGAGCCTGGTGGGGCTGCCATCTATGGGGTCACACAGAGTCAGACCCGACTGAAGTGACTTACCAGCAGCAGCAGCATAATATATCCTTGATACTAATCACAAACTCATATAAACGTTTGGGGTGAAGAGTTTTCCCAAATTCTTTACTCTCTGTTGATGGTATACTCTATTTTTAGAACTTTTCATCATCTGGGTATTCAAAGTAGTTACCCATTGTTTTAAAATAACAGGTTCTCTGGTTGGATAGCTACAGATACATGATGGATGAATAGTTGGAGGTAGCTAGGTAAGATGTAGGTAGATTAGACATATTAGACACATAGATTTAAACAGACGCTAGAGAGATGGATCTATAGATATATGGAAGGAAAGAATATAGCTTCAGGAGGCCACCGAACTGTAGGCGTTCCGTTTCTCTCTTAAATAGCGTGTCTAATGAGGCTTTTCCTGTTACATGAGGACAAAAATGGGACAACCACTTAAGAAGATAACTGATATGGAGAGCATCCTATGCTGTTGTTCTGGACTGAGTACCTTTGGCTATTACTGGAAGCCAGTTCCCCATAAATACCAAGCTCACCATTATACCACATTACATGGATACATCAGAGTATGCTTCCAGAGGACTTTTAAATCACTTTTATTCGTTATTACCCCATGCCCTAGTTTTGTTTTAATTGGAAAGCATTCCCTCCCAGTACTAAATTCCTAATTAAATCCCCAGATTAAACGATGAAGCCATCCCCCCATCTTTTTTTTTATAGGAAGTGGACACTATTTGAAGGAGGAATATACATGTTTTAATTACATTGTTCATCTCTGCACAACAAGGACCCCATCAACGGATTTTAGAAAAACAAATGCTACCCCAGCTTGTTCTAAATGGTTCTAAATCGGGTTTATTGTATTCTATAACTCTACGTCTTGTGGAACAAGCGTTACAAAACTCCCTTGGCTAAGCCTGGGTAATAACACAGCCACAGAAAGAGACACTGGTATGATTCCACTTATACGAGGCACCGAGAATCACGAAAACCATAGAGGCAGAAAGCAGAATGGGGAGTGCCAGGGACCAGAGGGCAGGAAATGTGGAGTTAGTGTTTCACGGGGACAGAGCTTCAGTTCAGTGAGAGCAGAGGTCTGCAGTGGATCGTGGTGATGGTTGTAAAACAGTTCAGTTCATTGTTCAGTCGTGTCGGACTCTTTGTGACCCCATGGACTACAGCACACCAGGCCTCCCTGTCCATCACCACCTCCTGGAGTTTACCCAAACCCATGTCCATCGAGTCGGTGATGCCATCCAACCACCTCATCCTCTGTCGTCCCCTTCTCCTCCTGCCCTCAATCTTACCCAGCATCAGGGTCTTTTCAAATGAATCAGGTATTTGCATCAGGTGGCCAAAGGATTGGAATTTCAGCTTCAGCATCAGTCCTTCCTTTAGAATGGACTGGTTGGATCTCCTTGCACTCCAGGGGACTCTCAAGAGTCTTCTCCAACACCACAGTTCAAAAGCATCCACTCTTTGGCACTCAGCTTTCTTTATAGTCCAACTCTCACATCCATACATGACCACTGGAAAAACCATAGCCTTGATCTGACGGACCTTTGTTGACAAAGTAATGTCTCTGCTTTTAATATGCTGTCTAGGTTGGTCATAACTTTTCTTCCAAGAAACAAGCATCTTTTTATTTCATGGCTGCAGTCATCATCTGCAGTGAGCCCCCCTCAAAATAAAGTCAGCCACTGTTTCCACTGTTTCCCCATCTATTGCCATGAAGTGATGGGACCGGATGCCATGATCTTTGTTTTCTGAATGCTGAGCTTTAAGCCAACTTTTTCACTGTCCTCTTTCACTTTCATCAAGAGGCTCTTTAGTTCTTCTTCACTTTCTGCCAAAAGGGTGGTGTCATCTGCATATCTGAGGTAGATATTTCTCCCGGCAATCTTGATTCCAGCTTGTGCTTCCCTCCAGCCCAGCGTTTCTCATGATGTACTCTGCATATAAGTTAAATAAGCACGGTGACAACATATAGCCTGATGTACTCATTTTCCTATTTAGAACCAGTCTGTTGTTCCATGTTCAGTTCTAACTGTTGCTTCCTGACCCGCATACAGATTTACTGTTTGTAAAACAGAAGGGATACACCGAATAACAACTGCACGGAAAAGTTAAAAACAATTACAATGGTAAATTTCCTATTACGTGTATTTTGCCACAGTTTAACATGTTTTGTGTTAGTCACTCAGTTGTGTCAGATTCTTTGCCATGCCAAGAACTGTAGCTCACCAGCCTCCTCTGTCCATGGGATTCTCCAGACATGAATACTGGAATTGGTGGCCATGCCCTCCTCCAGCGAATCTTCCCAACCCAGGGATCAAACCCAAGTATTCTGCACTGCTGGCATATTCTTTACCATCTGAGCCGCCTAACTCCCTTTAAAACTGATCGGTGCACCCATATTGTACAAAGATAGTATCAGTGAGCAAAAGAAGAAATAACATCGCCTAGAGCAGTGATTTCCATTGGCCATTCCAGTGTCCTTGGGGTTAATGCTGGTCCATGTCTGTATGGATTGCATGTAACAAAAGAATATTTTCATGAATTTTTAAAATTTTTTTTATTGTTTACATTATGGACATATGGTAACACATTTATAGGAGACAAGGAAAGTACAGAACAAAGTCACATAGTGTTCCCCAATACATGACAGTTACTTTTAAGTAAATGAGGACTCTTAGTGGGAGTTTCAGTATCAAACTCACAAAAATTAATAAATTGGATAGAAAAGTAGAAGGCTATAATAGACTTGAAAAGCACCGTGAGTCACTTCAATGTAATAAAGACTTGTACAATTTTCACGCAGCAGCAGGGTACAAATTCTATTCAAATTCCCATAGTCTTTAAACCAAGAGACACTTGAACACGCTAAGTCACTTCAGATGTGTCCAACGCTTTGCAACCCTAGGGACCACAGGGATGGACCACAGCCCACCAAGCTCCTGTGTCCACGGGATTCTCCAGGCAAGAATACTGGAGTGGGTTGCCATGCTCTCCTCCAGAGCATCTTTCTGACCCAGGGACGGAACCTGGGTCTCCCGCATTGTAGGTGGATTCTTTACCATCTGAAAATGTGTTAGTAACTACTACAGGATGAGCATTAGGTTGCTGAACAAGCTAGAGATCTGGATTTCTTGACCCTGGGGTTATACCGTGCTCCACTTTCAACACCCAGAAACCAGTGACATGCCTTCCACCATGGCCTTCACTGATTTTCTGGATCTGGGCTCTATATGCTGAGGTGACACCGGGCATCCTGTCCATTACTTTTCTCTGGAACATCAATTTGGAGGTTCAGCAGGACAAAGGTTCCCTGACCTACCTTTTTTCTTTTCCTTCCATAGTCCACACTGAACTTGATGATGTCGGCTATCTCACACAGAAGGATGATTCTTGCAAGATGAGTTTGGGCTGGCTTTGCTTGAAAAGTGAAAGTGTTACTCTCTCGGTCGTGTCTGACTCTCTGCGACCCCGTGGACTACAGCCTGCCAGGCTCCTCTGTCCATCGGATTCTCCAGGCAAGAAGACTGGAGTGGCTTGCCAGGTTCTTCTCCAGGGGAATGTTACCGACCCAGGGATCCAACCCAGGTCTCTCGCATTGCAGGCAGAGTCTTTACTGTCTGAGCCACTGCGTGGGGCTTCCAAACAAAAACGTACAGAAGTGTCTAGGATATAAACTGTATCTCTTCAAGACTGGTAAGGGTCATTACTCAGTAGAGGACCATCAGTGCAAACAAATATGGGAAAGTCCAAGGTTGAGACTGGAAACCTGGTCACACATCTTTTATCCCAGGAGGGCTTTCCGAGGATGACATGGTATTGGGTACTGCTTGCTGTTTTTCTCTGCAACCTGGCTTGTCGAGGGCAATGTCCAGAAGACCATGCACAGAGATTCTTGGCCTTAATGTGTGTGCCAGCTGACCCCACAAACCATGTTCCTTTTATGTACGTCTCAGACAAAAGATGAGTGCGTCCTCACTGAGTTTAATCAAACTGGCTCCCAAAGTGAACAATGGAAGAGCACTTAGCACAACCAGTGGGGGGTGAAGATTCAGCTGAATCAAACAAGGTCACACACAGGAAATGGGTCCATGATCTTAAATACATGCATTTCAGCAACTGCGATCACGAATGCTATTCCTACTAACAAGCAGTGCGAAGTCACTTCAGTCATGTCTGACTCTCTGAGACCCCATGGACTATAGCCCAGCAGGCTCCTCTGTATATGGGAGTCTCCAGGCAAGAACACTGGAATGGGTTGTCATGTCCTCCCCTGGGGGGGATCTTCCCAATGCAGTGATTGAACTCTCGTCTCTTATGTGTCCTGAACTGGCAGGAGGATTCTTTACCATTAGGGCCCCCCGTTACTCTCACCATCACTACTAAACCGATGATTTAGACCATTTTCAATATTTATTTTTGGTTATGCTGGTTCTTTGCTTAGTTGCTCTGAGGCATGTGGGATCTTCCCGGACCAGGCACTGAACCTGTGTGCCCTGGATTGGCAGGTGGATTCTTTGCCACTGGACCCCCCGGGGAAGTCACATTTTTGATACTTTAAACGCAGGGCTTGCCCAACTACAACCCAGTGTGTCAAATCTGGCCAGGCACCTATGTCTGTCATTTTTAAGGGTTAGCCTGTTAAGAATGGCTTGAACATTTCCAAGTGGTTACACTTTGAATAGCTGTATGTATAGCTACATTAATTTCCTCAACTTTGCATCTAGGTTCATCAAGTCAAAAGTCTAAGATAGTTACTTTTAACACATTTAAGATTTTTAAAATATTACAATATTTAAAAAGTGGGCAGAACGTGGCCCTACACACACACACACACACACACACACACACACACGAGTGAAAGGGTTAGTCACTGAAATGTGTCCAACTGTTTGTAACCCCATGGACCATAGCCCACCAGGCTCCTCTGCCCATGGGACTCTCCTGGCAGGAATACTGGAATGGGTTGCCATTTCCTTCTCCAGGGGATCTTCCTGACCCAGGGTTTGAACCCAGGTCTCCTGCATTGCAGGTGGATTCTTTACAGTCTCAACCACCAGGGAAGTCCCAGATACATACATACATACATATTATACTTTATATATATATATGTGTGTGTATACACACACATACATTTAATTAAATATACATATATGTATATTAAATTCAAAATGCACTTCAAACGCTGTCTACAGAATCTCCAAGGAGTGGGAGGAATACTGCACCCAGATCAGAAAAATTTTGAGCACGTATGCAGTCAACGTCCAGGAAGGATTCCAAGAGAAAATCCCCAACTCTGTACATTTGCTTTTTTTAATCTAGACTCTACAAAACAACATTTGTGACTTGAAGAGGTGCACTTTGGTTCTGCTCCAGAGGTGATTTCTCTGTTAAATAATTGCTAGTAAAGTGGTTTAGTTACGCAGGAGTTAATCTTCTGGAGGAGACCATTTGTCATTCTGATAATAGTATTTACACAACCGTTATTAAGCTATCAGGCTAACAACTTTGTAGTCAGGGTGATGGGTAGCAGGGGACAATTTTTAATCACTTAGGAGCTGTTTAAGTCCTGTCCGCTTTAAGGTATAGCTTACACATTCCTCCAAGTAGACTTCCAAGTCCTCAAAGTAGCTGGCCAAGAAGTCATCCACTATCTCAAACACTCACACATCGGTTATTAAAACTGCTTCTATCACCTGACACGTCAACCCCTGGAAGAACGCACACAAACCATCACGGAAGAATTTAAGCAAGAAACCCTTTCCCAGAAAACACACGAATGTTTAGAACTGGCATCGATGTCTTCTAGGTAACGCGTTTGGCCCAGTTCGAAATGAACGGCGCATTCGTGAAGGCTCATCAAAATGTTTTGACCCCTGTGTAGGAAACTGTTGTTTCACTGAAAGTTACTTGCATTCTGACCTGAACTGATCATTGTTCCCATGTGTGTGTCTGTCTGTGTGAACACACGTATTCAGTCATGTCTGATTCTTAGGCTACCCTATGGACCGTAGCCTGCCAGGCTCCTCTGTCCATGGGATTCTCCAAGGGAAGAATACTGGAGTGGGTTGCCATTTCCTTCTCCAGGGGCTCTTCGCGACTCAGGGATCAAACCCAGGTCTCCTGCATTGGCAGGTGGAGTCTTGACCACTACCTCACTGAGCAATCCAATTGTACGTATAGTAATTGTTTATTTGGGGGCATATTACATCTTACCACTGCGCTGAATGCAGATATAACAAAAGGAACCCAACAACCCAGTTGAAAAATGGGTGGAAGACCTTGATAGACATTTCTCCAAACAGGACACACGGAGGCCCAACAAACGTATGATAAGATGCTCAGAACCATAATTGGTAGAGAAACACAAGTCAGACTCACAATGAGGTAATCACCTCAATACTTTGCCCACCTGATGGGAAGAACTGACTCACTGGAAAAAGACCCTGACGCTGGGAAAGATTGAGGGCAGGAGGAGAAGGGGACAACAGAGGATGAGATGGTTGGATGGCATCACCAACTTGATGGACATGGGTTTGAGCAAGCTCCAGGAGTTGGTGATGGACAAGGGAAGCCTGGCATGCTGCAGTCCATGGGGTCACAAAGAGTCAGACACGACTGAGAGACTGAACTGAAGTGAATCACATGACACTGGGCAGAATGGCCATCATGAAAAAGTTTACAAATAAACGCTGGAGAGAGTGTGGGCAAGGTCACTGTCTGAATGCATGGTCTCATTAAAAATTAGGAGTGGCTGTCAGGGTGTGCTCCCCACGTGTGTGAGGTGGTAGAGACCCACGGAGACCCACTCAGGGTTTCACAGTTTCAGAGCTTCATAGAGTATCCGCTCTCTTCCGATTCTGCCTTTGTACCTGGGTCTCCATCCCTTGGGAGCATTCCCCACTCACCTGTGCCCGTGTGTACCCGGCGTGAACTCAGATGCAACAGCTCCATGGATTCTGAGAGAGAGCTGGGGAATGCAATAGAAATTAGTATCGATAAACAGAAAAAATTCCTATGCTGCATATTGTCAGCTTTTGAATTTTGAATTTTTGAATTTTTTGTTTCATGCTGGGGTATAGCCAATTAACAGTGTTGTGATGATTTCAGGGGGACAGCCAACAGATTCAGCATATACATCTATCTATTCTCCCCCAAACACCCCTCCCAACCAGGCTGCCACGTGATACTGAGCAGAGTTCCCTGTGCTGTCCAGCAGGTCCTTGCTGGTTCTCCATGGTAAATACAGCAGTGTGTCCATGTCCATCCCAGACTCCCTGACTATCCCTTCCCCTATCCTTTCCCCCTGGGAACCATGTTATTACAGAGTATTGAGCAGAGTTCCCTGTGCTGTCCAGCAGGTCCTTGCTGGTTCTCCATGGTAAACACGGTGCTTTAGGCCTTTTGATCCCACTTTCTCCCCCTCATTTTGTCATTGCTGTTGCTGCGTTCTTTTTAGTGACATTCACTTTTCGGAAGAGACCCAAACGCACGTACCGGTTGCTACACATGGTGACGCGTACCATGGTTTCATTTATACCCACCGGTCCTAATTTTGGCAACGTCTTAGCAGCCTGCTTCATCTTTATGCAATGTGGCCAACTTTGCATTCTCTCTATATTTGTCTCCCTGTTTTATTTTTGACAATTTAAATTTTTCATGGTGGCTGATGAGCCTTTTAGGATAATGGGGGATTTAATGCCACGTAATTGAACAGAAAGGGTAGAACGTTTTCTTCTTGGGTCCTCCCACCATCCCCCATGCTCATTCTGCATGTATCAGTTATTCTGTGAGACCTTTAGATTCTCAAAGAAACGCTTGTGGAAGCAACAGACAAAGGCTGCCGGGGAAGAAACAGTTACAGACGCATTTGGACTTGTGGACACAGCAGGGGAAGCAGACGGTCGGACGAACTGAGAGAATACCATTGACATATACACGCAGTGTGTGCTCAGTCACTTCAGCCGTGTCTGATTCTTTGCGACCCCATGGATTGTAGCCCGCCAGTCTCCTCTGTCCATGGAAATCTCCAGGCAAGAATACTGGAGTGGGTTGCCATTTCCTTCTCCAGGGGATCTTGTCGACTCCAGGATCGAAGTTTTGTCTCTTACAGCTCCTGCATCGGCTGGCAGATTCTTTACCCACTGAGCTACCTGGGAAGCACATCTACGCACTACTGTGTCCAAAAGAGATAGCTAACAGGAAGCTGCTGTGTAGCACAGAGAGCTCAGCTTGGTGCTCTGGGATGACCTAGAAGGGTGGGATGGGGGTGGTTCAAAAGGAGGGAGGCTCAAGAGGGAGGGGCTATATGTGTACATATGGCCGATGCACGTCATTGTAGAGCAGAAACTGACAACACTGCGAAGCAATTATCCTCCAATTAAAACAAATTAAAAAATAAACATGCATTTTGGCATCTCACTAAATACCTAGAAATTGGGTCCAATCTTAAAATAATCTGGTCACAGTCTTTCTTTTGGTTCTCTCGCCATCCTCGTTTTCCAAAAGCTTGAACTCATTCTCACCAATAATAAGAGAGTATTCTTTTGTGATGCAGTTGTTTGGTTTGCATATATCATCCGTGTACCCCACCAGGAATTACTCACTGGTGGAAAGGATACGGTGTCTGTTAACCATGAAGCAAGCGTTTGCCCCTCTTTGCCACCAGTGACCTTTTTGTATCTCATCTTTTCCTTGGCACCAGTTTAGCCAGACAGATTCTCTTCTCTTAATTGCCCTGGGCTTTCTGGAAAAACCTCCTTGCTGTGAGCCAGCTTCCTGAGATCTCGGGCTGCTGGCAAAACACAGGGTAATCTGGGCTCCGTGCACTTGGGGTAAAGCTTATGCAATGCACGGGTGTACACAAAGATGCTCCAAAGTTGGGGAGGAGGTGTTCCTGAAGCTTGAAACTAACAGCTCGTTTAGGAAAACTAACTGGTCACTTGACATTTTAGAAATGATCTGTGGACATATTAATCAGTCAGGTGGTCTCCTTGAGAGGCAGTGATTGATTAGCAGGTGTTCATTGATTTTTTACACCTGCACTGCTTAAAAACAAATTCTGCAACTAACTTTATCTCACACGTGAATAACACAAGCATAAAAGGTTTTCATGCAAGCAAAATATTTCCCAGATTTCAAATCCTTTGCATTTTCTGTATTGCTTTTCTGCTTTAGGATTTGAAGGCGGGTTTGGGCTTCCCTGGTGGCTCAGATTATAAAGAATCTGCCTACAATGCAGGAGATCTGGGTTCAATCCCTGGGTCAGGACGATCCCCTGGAGGAGGAAGTGACAACCCACTCCAGTATTCTTGCCTGGAGAATACCATGGACAGAGGAGCCTGGCAGGCTAGAGTCCCTTGGGTCCCAAAGCGCCAGACACGACTGAGGGATTTTCACACTTTGGTTTACCTAGAAGGGCGTCTAAGTTTAGGGCTACAGCTTCTGCCTGCTGTAGGTTTGGGATGCACCGGGCACTCACTCCTACAGTTACAGACACGGAACCTCGGGCTCTTGAACCATAGCTTATCTAAGGCTGTCTGGGACATTCCTGACAAGTAATCTTCTTTTCTAAGGCTATTTATCTTCAACTGGGAGGATAACCGCTTTACAGTGTGGCGGTGGCTTCCACCATCCATCAACACGAATTGCTCATAGGTGTATATAGCAAGAATGTTTCTTCCTATCTCTCTCTGCTGTCCACAGAACTCTTCTGTGAGGTTTCCCCCAAATGTGAGTCTTAAGGGACTAGAGAAGGTGCTTTCCTGGACAAGGAGGTGGCAGTCTTTTTCAGAGGCTTTCCAGCGGGCTCCAAACTGGTGGCAGGCTCCCCGGGTGGAGCGAGGAATCCGAAGCCAACAGAGCGCACCTCGGCCAGGACCATGGGCCTCCTTCAAGCCTGGCTGCCTTGAAAACCGTGGGGGCCATTCTGACGTCACAATTGGGTGCTCCGCCCTCTCAGGGGGGGGTCCTGTCCTGTTCGGAGGAGAGGGACTGGGTGGTGAGCCTGTGAGGCTCCTGACTGTGTCCGCCAAGGAGGAGAAACGCTGCTAGGAGACGGGCAGGTCAGAAGGTGCTCGCCTAGACGGGCAGGTTCAGGAGGCCTGGTGAGATTTCAGAGATCCCAGCGGGAAGCAGCAGAACTGATGGGGCGCTGAGGCGGGTGGGAGCCTCATGCAGTAACCAGAGAGATGGGAACGTCACTGAATCGCATGAAGGCTCCAAGGTTTCAAAAGGAGCCTTCCTGGTGGCACAGACTGTAGAAGAGTCTGCCTGCACTGCAGGAGACCCGGGTTTGATCCCTGGGTCAGGAAGATCCCCCGGAGAAGGGAGTGGCCACCCAGTCCAGTATTGCTGCCTGGAGAACCCCTGGACACGGGACCCTGGCGGGTCCATGGGGTTGTAACAGTCGAATACGACTGAGCGACTCACACTTTGACTTAACGGGAGACATCAAGGTCCGAGACGCCACTTGCTTCCCTCCAGCTACAGAGCAGGGAGAACTGGAGAGGGGGTCCAAGCCTACAGCCTAATTTTACCAACAAGAACGAACCTCAGCGCTGAGTGGAGGGTGCCGGGCTTTGGCATACGTTCATCGGAGGGGCTACCCACTCCAGCATCCTTGCCTGGAGAACCCCATGGTACTGAGGAGCTTGGCAGACTTCAGTCCCTGGGGTTGCAAAGAGTCAGACACGACCGAGCGACTGAGCACATCTTCTTCCAAGCGGAGGCCTGAGGACCAAGCGGCTATCTCTGAAAGCGAAAAGCAACGGCACACGCAAGACGTAAATGAAGACCCTTTTGATCCCTTTCATCCAGCTCCGCTCTGCAGAGGAGCCCGGCTCTAGGGCCGTTTTCCACAGCCACTCGGCACGCAGCAGACAGTCCGGGCACAACCATGGCGCTTCACGGCCCTCGGAAAGGGAGAGCGTGGCTTACGGCGCACGGGGAGTGTAAGAAGGAGCGCGTGCGTCTAAGGAGCGCATGCCTTGGTTACGGCGCACGGGGAGTGTAAGAAGGAGCACGTGCCTCGGTTACAGTGCACCGGGAGCGTAACAGGGAGTGCGTGCGTCTAAGGAGCGCGTGCCTCTGTTACGGTGCACCGGGAGCGTAACAAGGAGCGCGTGCATCTAAAAGGAGCGCGTGCGTCTAAGGACGGCGTGCGTCTCAGGAGCGTGTGCGTTTCTGGAGCGTGTGTGTTTTCAGGAGTGTGTGTGTTTTCAGGAGCGTGTGCTTGGCTTACAGAGCACGCGGGGCGTAACGCCTAAGGAGCGCGTGCGTCTAAGCAACCGGTGCGTCTAAGGAACCAGAACGCAAAGGCGCGATTGGTGGGCCCCTTAGCATCTTACAGAGCGGTGCGCACGTGGGCGCCTGGACTGGAAGTCTAGCGTCTGAAATATCATCAGTGGCTTCCTTTTATGTGGTAGTTGAGCACGCAGCTTTTCAGACATCCCTGTAAGCAGGGGCATCCTTGGGGATTTCTCGCTTGCTCCTTTCCTTGCCAGAGAATGCCCGCTCCCCGACAACCCCCCCACCCCCACCCCCGGCCACTCTGGAATCCTTTGAACGCCCTGCCAGTTGCAAAGCACCCTGGTTTTCATGGATGCGCTTCAATGAGCCCATTGACCGAGGTTTTCCCAGAGCCCGGAACGCCACCCTGGCGCGCCCACTGGGGTTTCGGTGCCAGGAAGACAAGGGGCGCAGGGGCTCTGCTTGGCTCCTGAGCGCATTCCTGGGCCGGTGCGTCACGGGTGTGAGAACGTGCCTGGGGGACTCAGAAGGAATGTCTCTGCCACCGCCCTTCCTCCCCAAAAATCAGTTCCCAGACCCAGCTTCGAAAGCAGTCTTAACAGGATGTGGAATGCAGTCGTTTCAGAAACTTAATACTGTTTATCAAACTGCTGTTTTTAACAGAAATGAATGGCTGTTTGCAAACGCCTTATTTTTTTTCTGCAACCTTATGTCCCCAAAATATTGATGCAGGTGAGTACGGCTTTCCTGCTATAACCAAGGCCACCTAGTAGGGAAATGTACTGTCTAGATTTCTGCCAAATGATTTCTGTGTTCATAAAGTTGTGTGGGATGGACCAGGAGATGTGTTTGGTGTGGGAGGAGTCTGGCATTTACAGCAGAGGGTAACTCTCATTAGGAAAATAGCTCATTCATTCTTTCACTCAGACAAATGTAAGGGGTCTGGCTGAGCTTAGCTGCTAAAGGGGGGAAATCAGAGGTAATTGCGCCCCCAGGGGAACTGTGACAACGTCTAGAGACGTTTTTCTTTGACTGAATGAGTAGATTGTCCTGGGTTTCTTGGAAATAGAGGCCAGGGATGTTGTTAAACGGTGCACAGGACGCCCTGCCCCGCCCCCAACACACACACAAGGCGCATCCCACTCAGAATGTCCCTAGCGAAGACGTGGAGACACCCTGAGGCTGATAAAGGATTAAACAGCCAGTTCAGCTTTTAGGAGTCACTCTGGCCGATGATGACATTGTGACAGCTGAGCTCGGTTTTTCCTGTCTGCCAAGAATCGTGTGAGCCAAGCAAAGGAACGGTTATCGAAGCATCCCTCACATTTAGCAGTTACAGATGCAACAGGTATGTTCTCCTGGATAAAATGTACAAGGATGGGGAAATTGCATTTTCCACCTTAAAGCCCCTCTGGACCGCCCCCACTCCAGGGCAGAGCTAGCCTGACCAAAATCCAAGCCCTTAAGACTACTGCATGCTTTGTCCTTGTTATTCTGTTCGCTCCATTCAGTCAAACTCCTTGCCTTCCTACAGTGATTTTGGGGTGTGCTGTTGCTGTTGTCCAGTCACTCAGTGGTGTCTGACCCTTTGTGACCCCATGGACTGCAGCATGCCAGGCCTCCCTGTCCATCACCAACTCCCAGAGCTTGCTCAAACTCATGTCCGTTGAGTCGGTGATGCCATCCAACCATCTCATCCTCTGTCATCCCCTTCTCCTCCTGCCGTTAATCTTTCCCAGCATCAGGGTCTTTCCCAATGGGTTGGCTCCTTGCATCAAAATATTAGAGCTTCAGCATCAGTTCAGAAATGATTATCCAATGAATATTTTGTGGGGGTACAAAGATATCCCCATTTCCTTTCTTGGTTGCTTTTGGTATGTGTCTTTCTGAACCTGAACAAGACTAGTGGATACATGTAAGCATTAAATACCATAAATCTAGTCAGTGGTGATGATACCTTCCATTGTCCCAAAGTACACCTCCACCTTTTAAATCTATTTCTAGATTTTTTTGTTTGTCTATATAAGGAACCCTACCTCACCCTTTTTTCCCTCCTATTTCTCTTCTAATTCATTCTAGGCAGTGTGAAAGTTAAAGTCGCTCAGTCATGTCCAACTGTTTGTGACCCCGTGAACTATACAGTCCATGGAATTCTCCAGGCCTGAATCCTGGAGTGGGTAGCCTTTCACTCTGCGGGGAATCTTCCCAACCCAGGGATCGAACCCAGGTCTTCCTCATTGAAGGTGGATTCTTTACCAGCTGAGCCACCAGGGAAGGCCAAGATTACTGGAATGGGTAGCGTTTTCCTTTTCCAGGGGATCTTCCCAACCCTGGGATTGAACCTGTGTCTCTTAAGTCCCCTGCATTGGCAGGCAGTCTGTTTCCCACTGGGGCCACCTGGGAAGCCCTTATACCACTTATGACTGTCATTATCATTCAGCAAACTCCATTAGGTTTTTGTCCCAGCCCTGTGTATATGATGAAAGTGAAAGTCTCTCAGTCGTGTCCGACACTTGTGACCCATTGGCCTACACAGTCCATGGAAATGTCCAGGCCAGAACACTGGAGTGAGTAGCCTTTTCCTTCTCCAGGGGATCTTCCCAACCCAGGGATCAAACCCAGGTCTCCCACATTGCAGGCGGATTCTGTCCCAGCTGAGCCACATAAGAAATGCCAGGTTATTACCATAACATTTTCAAAAATGACACGACTTGAAATGTTGAGTGAAGAAGAATTTTCAGTGAATTTTTGCCAATACTTCCTCTGATTGTCTCAGCAGCGTATACACTAGTGTCTTAGAATATGCTAGTTCTTCCGAATATAGTTCTGATTCAGATGATGTGAATATCAGACTAACCAAAAGACACACAAAAAAAGAAACCTTAGTGATGGATTCTGATACAGAAAATGAATATGAAACTCATGGTGCTGGAGAAGACTTGACAAGTGTGACAGGTGTAACCCCTGAAAGTGTTAATGAAACAACAGAATTGGTTTTTTGGCTGGCTGAAATAAAAATCACTGACCAGAGGCATTAGTTTCTGTCAAAATCCCCTGGTAAACAAAGTTAGCTCTCTGTTCATATTCTTGCCCTCAGTATGACTTCCTGGCTTCTGTCTTGTTACCCAGATGCCACGCAGCTCTGAGTTCCAACACAAGACCACTGCTCCCTACTTTTCTGAGTCCTAACTACTTCTGTCACTCATGGCCACCCCATGATCACAGCATTTCAGAGTTGGAAGAGGATCCTATGAGTGGCTGCCTTTCATTCTTTTATTGAGCAGGTGAAAGATAAGGAATCAAGCACACCCTATCTGGATAAAGAAGATGTGGTACATATACAAAACGGAATATTACTCAGCCATGAAAAAGAATGAAATAGTGCCATTTGCAGCAACATGGGTGGTCCTAGAGATTCTCCTACTGAGGGAAGAAAGTCAGGGGGGGCAAAAATATCATATGACATCCCTTATATGTCAATCTAAGAAGAAATGATACAAATGAACTTAACTTACACAACATAAAGAAACTCACAGACTTAGACAACAAACTTACGGTTGCTGGGGTAGGTAGAGTAAGGATGGAAAGGATAGTCAGGGAGTCTGGGATGGACATGGACACACTGCTGTATTTACCATGGAGAACCAGCAAGGACCTGCTGGACAGCACAGGGAACTCTGCTCAATACTCTGTAATAACCTTATGGTCACCAGGGGGAAGCATGGGGGAAGGGATAGTCAGGTAGCTTGGGATGGACATGGACACACTGCTGTATTTAACATGGAGAACCAGCAAGGACCTGCTGGACAGCACAGGGCACTCTGCTCAATGTCATGTGGCAGCCTGGATGGGACGGGGGTTTGGAAGGAGGATGGATACATATATATAAATGGCTGCGTCCCTTTGCAGTCCACCTGAAACTATCACAACGTTGTTAATCAGCTATGCTCTAATGTAAAGTAAAAAGTTAAAAAAGGAAAGAGAGAGAATGTTGTCTGTTGTCAAATATCAGTTCTTACTACTAGCTGGGAGGTGGGGCTATGCCATACCCACCTTTATCTGAAACATACATCTCACAGGGCTGAACATGGGATGGGGTGCTGATCACTTAGACACGACACGTCTTTTCATAACACACTTTATTCTTTCATGTGAGCTTCTTGCAAGAAGGAGCCAACCTTAAACACAACTCATGGCTTGCAGATGTTTGAAGAGGGTTGGAAACAAGTGATGAGTTTAGCCATCAGGAGTCAAGTTCAAAGTGAAGAGGCAAAAGAACTCTTCAGACTGTGGCGTCTTTGTCACAGATTCAGGCAGATTCAGTTCTGCTTTGGAAGGAGCCTTCATCTACATCAACTCTTGGTTACTTCCCAGAAGCAGACAGCTGGAGACCATTGTCACCCTGGGATACACTTGCTTAAAAGCATGATCTGCAATACACGCTACACCGTGCAGATGTACTCAGCACCTTGTTTTCTGGGTCTCGTGGCAGTCTGGTATTTGGAGCTGCAGCACCGTATCTAAAAACGGATTTTATTATTCCATCCACAAAGTTAAAAATATCGTTCCTCGTCCTTAGGGGCCTTGGTCTCAGTTCATGCTCAACTCAGCCTTCAGCCATCTTGGATCCCAACCTCACATCCTACACACCTGCTCTTTCTTGAGGAGCCAGAGAGAGGCGGTTACTGTTGTTTAGTCGCTAAATCATGTCTGGCTCTTTGTGACCTCATGGACTGCAGCACACCAGGCCTCCTTGTCCATAACCAACTCCTGGAGTTTACTCAGACTCGTGTCCATGGAGTCGATGATGCCATCCCACCATCTCATCCTCTGTCGTCCCCTTCTCCTCCCACCTTCAGTCTTTCCCAGCATCAGGGTCTTTTCAAATGAGTCAGCTCTTCGCGTCAAGTGGCCAAAGTATTGGAGTTTCAGCTTCAGCATCATTCCTTCCAATGAACACCCAGGACTGATCTCCTTTAGGATGGACGGGTTGGACCTCCTTGCAGTCCAAGGGACTCTCGACAGTGTTCTCCAAAGCAAGGAGGTCAAGAAATATTCTCTTTCCTCTCATTTCGGATAGCTCAGTATTACTCCCCTGAGAGCCTGCAGACAGAACCAAGCTTGTTGGGGAGTTAGGCATCCCATGCCCTCATATGTTATTCTAGAAATCTACCTAGAGATCGTGCAATTGACCATGTTTTCAGAAGGGGGGAAACCATCCGAAGCATTAACATCTGCAGCCAAACCTCAGCTTAGAAGTGCTCACAAAGATGCAGCCATCCCCAGCAGCTAGGTTTTGCCCACACTTTTCCTCCAAGCGTGTCACACACGATGTTAACACGCAAGACTCATAACCTCCCTGCAAAAAGCTCACCCTGGGAGAGCCACTGCTGTGGATACTCCCCTCAAGCTATCAGGAGAAAAATGCCTAGGTGGATTTCTTATAAAGATACCATGAGAGTTATTACAAAACCTGCTGGGAGTCCACGTGTCTCTGCTAGGCTGTACTTGACCGAGGACACACCGATCTCTAGATCTTATGCGTTCATCCATCCAGACCCCATTCTCCAACACATACTCACTGACCATCACTTTCCTGGGTTTTCCATCATATTATTGTTTGTGTGTTTTAAAAGGAAAAAGTGAAGTTGCTCACTCGTGTCCGACTCTCTGTGACCACGTGGACTGTAGCCCACCAGGCTCCTCCGTCCATGCAACTTTCCACGCAGGAGTACTGGAGTGGGTTTCCATTCCCTTCTCCAGGGGATCTTCCTGACCCAGGGATGGAACCCAGGTCTCCTGCATTGCAGGCAGTCAGTTTACCGTCTGAGCCACCAGGATCAGAGAAACTGAAGCGATGAAGAAGAATACTATGGCGTGATTGCTACCAATATTGTTCACTTATGACCCAGTGTAAAATGCTAGTACTCCTGATATTTGAAAATGTACATTCAGAACTAACCTTTGTCATCACTTTAGCATCAGCTCTCCAATTTTGCAGGTCTTTCCAGGTGGGTTGGTGGTAAAGAACCTGACTGCTAATGCAGGAGGCATAAGAGATGCCGGTTTGATCCCTGGGTCAGAAAGATCTCCCGGAGGAAGGCATGGCAACCCACTCCAATATTCTTGCTTGGAGAATCCCATGGACAGAGAAGCCTGCCAGGAGACAGTCCATGGGGTCACAAAGAGTAGGCTGTGACTGAGCACACGCGTACGCTCTGTAATTTTTCATTACGTGTAAAGTCAAGCTTGATTGTCTATTAGCAGAGTCTCTTAACTCTTGTTCAATACAGGACATTCTATTCCCTGGGTCAGAATTTTCGTTTTAGCTATTCCACTCGTAGACCTCACTCAGGAAGCTCAAGGACTTTTTCGCAAACCACACAGCAATGCCAGAGCCTGCAGTCGGAAAGAGATCCAGGCTGAAACACACAGGGCTTGTTCCCGTCAAAGCCGTAGTGAATTAATGGTGGTCTTATCTCTGCTGGGTCTGGAAAAGGAGACGCCAGAATCAGCTGGGTGAGTGACCTCTGGCTTTGTGATTGTGTAAACCGCGGGACTGAAAAGGTTCTGGGGACGGGGCCAACACATCGTGTTTCTGGAAGACACACAAGTGGACTCTCAGAAAACGAACGCACAGCGCCATCTCTGCGGGATGAGACAGCCCTGGGTGGGACTTTAAATTGTGAGGCAGAACAGAGTCAATTCGGAGTCAGTATATTCCTAGTAAAATATATTTACCCTGACATGAAACAAGCTAACCACCACAGCAAGTGAAAGCCGTAGTTGGTAGAGTTTCTTTGAAGATATGTGGCAGATTTTTGTTTTATACAAGAAGCAATTTCCTTTCAAGATTTTCTCTGTATTTTATATTAGATCAATTTAAGGTACTTTATGAGAGATTCACTGTATACCACAGAGAACTATAATCAATATCTTGTAATAACCTAGAATGAAAAATAATCCGAAAAAAGTATATATATAATTAAATTGCTCTGCCATACACTGGAAACTAACACGATATTGTCAATCAGCTACAGTTTACGAAAACAAAAAGATATTTTATAAGAGGAACATAATAAAAGATCAATAAATTTGTATTGACCCCAAATTAATAAACATATATTAAAGTTGCTTATTTTAGAAAATTTCAACATTTATTTCTTTCTGAATATATAGAAACTGATCAAATTTCAGTGATGGAATTTACCTACTATTACTAGATTTGCTACTGTAATCATTTAATATCTACTAAGAAAAAGTCATATGTGTTGTTTCTAGAAATAAATGACTGTTAAAACACAGTATATTTCCCCAATCTAGATATAAGAGGGGGCAAATTAAGAGGTTAAAATCTTGTTTTCTACTTCCAGCAAAAAATTCATTTGAATGAATTCTACTCAGGTGGACGGAACTGGAGCCTATTATCCAGAGTGAAGTAAGCCAGAAGGAAAAACAACAATATAGTATACTAACACATATATATGGAATTTAGAAAGATGGTAATGAGAACCCTGCATGTGAGACAGCAAAAAGAATGCAGATGTATAGAACAGACTCGTGGACTCTGTGGATGAGGGCAAGGATGGGATGATATTGGAGAATGGCATTGAAATATGTTAATTATCATATGTGAAATCAATCGCCTGCCCAGGGTTGATGCTCGGGGCTGGTGCACCGAGATGACCCAGGGGGAGGGAATCGGGAGGGAGGAGGGAGGGGGGTTCTGGAGGGGGAGCATATGTAAACCCATGGCGGTTTCATGTCATTGTATGGCAAAACCAACATGATAGAGTAAAGAAAATTAAAAAATAAAAATGGATGGCTCAAGATGAAAAGCCTGAGACCGCTTACACACTAGAGTGCGTGAGTCCTCAAAAGTGGCAACACAAGACAAGTGGAAACTGCTGTGGACTGGGGGCTACATCTTTCTCCAATCTGCATTCTCTGAAGACTAGATGAAGCAGGATTATCACTGAATAATATCAGTCAATTAATTAAAGATTCAGAATCCAAATAACTTAACAAAAGTTTAGAAAGATTGATTACCGCCGCTCTCTATTTATAATTACCCTGGAGCACGCTCAAAAAAAAAAAAAAAGTTATTTAAAGTAGCTAAGCTCCTGTAATTCCCTTGGGTAGTCTAAAGACAAATTAATTTTCCAATTACAAATATAAACATCTGTGTCAGGGTGAAAAAAACCATGATAGTTTATGTTGTTCTTCTCTACTTAGGGTTGATGATAAGTCTATTTCTATTTTGACAATATTTATGCTTTTTTTTTATGCCAAAGTGGATTAAATCTTACACATTCAAAGATTATCTGTCAACAGAGATAAGACATAGTACTTTTAAAGGACAGGTTCAGGGATGTCCCTGGCGGTCATGGTTAAGAATCCGCCTTGCAAGGCAGGGGTTGTTAGTTTCAATCCCTAGTGAGGGAACTAGGTCCCACATATGAAAACGTGTGAGTGTGTGCGCAGTCATGTCTGACCCTTTCGTGACCCCCATGGACTGCAGCCCACCGGGCTCCTCTGTCCATGGGATTCACCAGCAAAGAACCCTGGAGTGGGTTGCCATTTCCTGCTCCAGGGGAATGTTCCTGATCCAGGGATCCAACCTGCCTCTCCTGCATCTCCTGCATTGGCAGGTGGGTTCTCTACTGTCTGAGCCACTTGGGAAGATGCCCGCAGCCCCGTGAGAGCCCACAGCAGAACCATAACAAATACCCAGCAATACCCTTTGGAGGAGTAAGCCTGAGGAAGCAGTGGATGTGCAGGTGTTAAAAACAGTCAAGGCATCCCGTGAGTGGCTCTCAACGTGATCCGCAGGGCGCTGAATTAAACACAGTGCTTCCTACAGCATCCACAGGTATTGGTTTGTGACTGCCAAGAACGTTAACGTCAGTGGGTTCCCATAGCGTTCCATATCCAACTGTGTGTTTGTTCTTAAAAATTTATTCCCCTGCAAAACAAACAAACAAACAAACAAACAAACCCAGACCCGTCAGACTGATCTTCCATTTCATGGATAATGAGAATGCACCATAGAGAAACTGGCAGCAAGGCCCACCCTTTGCCTGTTGACTCAGGATCACATAGCCCTGGCATGTCCAGGCAAGTCCTTGTGCTTATAACTCCAAAGACCTTTTAAACCCCAAATTCCACGGGACTGTCAAAAGGACAGAGATGCTTGGAGAGTTCTCCATCACGCACCCCTATTGAAGCAATTTTTGGGTCAACGGTAAGTCCAGTGGGATAAACTCTGAAAGAGAAAATCGTTTTTAACTTTGCCTTTGCATATAACGAGTCTGCATGCCTTCATTCCTGGAGCGCCCGTTTACCTGCCAGAATAATGCCAGAGAGCTGGCCAGGCTTGAGATTATTGAATGAAAGCATCTCATTCTGAAAATGCACAAGACCGCCTCTCTGTGGGAAATAGCACCCTGTCATTCCGAAATTATCGGTGACGACAAACGTCATCCATGTCGCCTCACCAGGCCACTTGCTGGTGGGCTGCTGTGGTGTGTGCCTGGATGGGTGGATAAGGCAGAGAGACAGCAGAACCCTTTTAGTAAACCATACGAAATTCTCGACACGGAGAACCCTTTGCTATGCTCCAGGGCTAAGAGAGCAACACAAGGAATGCGAACTTGTGTCTGCGTTTGTAAGACTCAATAAAGAAGAGCCAGAAATGAGTCTGTGAGGTTCAGGAGGGGATAGACTCGGAGGCCCTGCCGTCTGCTCACCTCGGGCAAACCTCTAGCTGGAGATCAGTGCAGGCTGCCTCTTTCAAATGATGGATGAAAAATCCCACAGAACGGCTGAATCACCTGCCTTCTTCACCAACCCACGACATCATCCTGCTCCGGAGAACCTGGATTTTCGAGCTGTTTTCTCTTTGTTTCCAAACAAGCTCACTTTCTCAGCATGTAAGTGGAAAGAGCAGGAGTGATCTTCTTTTATTTTTTAATGCTTTTTAGAGACATCACTTTGCCGACAAACGTCCATATGGTCAAAGCGAGGGTTTTTCCAGTAGTCATGTACAGATGTGAGAGTTGGATCCTAAAGAAAGCTCAGCACCAAAGAATTGATACTTTGAGGAGACTCTTGAGAGTTGGAGAAGACTCTTGAGAGTCCCTTGGGCTGCAAGGAGATCAAACCAGTCTATCCTAAAGGAAATCATTCCTGAATATTCATTGGAAGTAGTGATGCTGAAGCTCCAATATACTGGCCACCTGATGCAAACAGCCGACTCATTAGAAAAGAGCCTGATGCTGGGAAAGACTGAGGGCAGGAGAAGGGGACGACAGAGGATGAGAAGGTTGGATGGCATCACCGACTCAATGGACATGAGTTTGAGCAAACTCCGGGAGATGGTGAAGGACAGGGAGGCGTGGCGTGCTGCAGTCCGTGGGGTGGCGAAGAATCAGACATGACTTAGCAAACAAATGACAACTGTACTGGTTGAAATATGCAAGAAATTAGAAAAAATTGGAGCAAATGAAACTCAGCCAGAAGACGGGAAAAAAAACCTTGAATCATTAACTGAAAACCCTGCTCAGATACGGAGTACTCATGTGACCTAGGATAAGGGGTGGAACCTTTGCTCTCGGTTTCCTCATCTGTACAATGAGAGCAGCGCTAGGGTGTGGGGAAGACGAAATCATACCAGACATAAAGCCTGCTGGAAGCTGTGATGATTCTGTACCTGAATCTCAGGTCGGTTCAAATGAACCCACCTCGTCAGGCGCCGCGAATCTGCTGGGAAAGACTGACGTGTCTGCTGTTCCTTCACGTCTGTGTGTTTGGTTATCTTAACACTGCGACTGTTTACCACAACTTTTCATGCAGGCGCGTCATTTCAGATTCTCTTCCAGCAGTTTCAGTGAAAGCAGACATTTAAAACCGCTCCCCCATTTTCTCAGTTTCTCAAAGTTTGACATTCACGGTTGATCATCACAGCACGCAGCATGGTTTCCATGGAGACCTAAATTTTTTTTTGGTCATATTTCTGTTCAATTAACCACATTGCATGCCTGAGGGCACAGAAAGCAGTATCTGTGGAACGCAACAGGTTTATTTGGCTGTTTATAATGGCAATTCCAAATGTGTCTTCTAAGATCTTCCTAAGACAGTGGCATGGTCTCCCCTGGTGGTTCAGATGGTAAAGAAGTGAAAGTCGCTCAGTCGTGTCTGACTCTGCAACCCCCTGGACTATACAGTCCATGGGATTCTCCAGGCCAGAATTCTGGAGTGGGTAGCCTTTCCCTTCTTCAGGGCATCTTCCCGACCCAGAGATCGAACCCAGGCTGCTTGCATTGCAGGCAGATTCTTTACCAGCTGAGCCACCAGAAAAGCCCAAGAGTACTGGAGTGGGTAGCCTATCCCATCTCCAGTGGATCTTCCTGACCCAGGAATTGAGCTGGGGTCTCCTGCATTGCAGGCGGATTCTTTACCAGCTGAGCTACCAGGGAAGCCCCAGATGGTAAAGAACCTGCCTGCCTATTCAGGCAACAAGGGTTGGATTCCTAGGTCAGGAAGATCCCTTGGAGATAGCAATGGCAACCCACTCCTGTATTCTTGCCTGGGAGATCCCATGGACAGAGGAGCCTGGTGGGCTACAGTGCTGGGGTTTTCAAAGAGTCGGACACGACTGAGCAATTAACACTTTTACTTCTTTCACAAGGAAGTGTCATCTGTTGATTCTGCAGTGACATCTAGACATACCCTCACCTTTGAGCTTTCTAGATGCTAAATAAAATCGATAAAGCCCGAGCTGAAATCTAAACTTACATCTCAGCCCATCAGCTGATAGCTTCTGTTTGAAACAATTTAGAGGCCTGTTATTATAAATTCAAATACTTTCAATAATTTGAAACTGAAAAATTTTAATTGTTGTAAATGGAAAACCCTAGAGGGTTCCTAAGAAGGATGAGGGACAGACTTTTATTTCTGGTGATAAAACTAGGACTTTCCTGGTGGGTCCAAGTGGTTAAGAAGGGGAACATGGGTTTGATTCCTCGCCCGGGAAGATGGCAGATGCTTCAGGACAACGTAGCGTGTACATCACAACTTACCGAAGCCCACTTGCCCTAGAGCCCGTGCCTACAGCAAGGAAAACCACTGCAATGGGAACCCTGGAGAAGACATCTAAAGAAGCCCCTGCTTGCTGAAACCAGAGAAAGCCCAAGAACAGCAACGATGCCCCAGTGCCGCCTAAACAAATCCATTTAAATAAAAATAAAACTAGACTCGGGATGAGAAGAATGAGGCTCTCCCTCTGTCGCTAAGTATATTTGTAACTTTCAACAGGCCACTTAAAATCTCTCAATTCCGCTATTTTTTTTGAACTTGAATATGTTAGAATTTTATTAGAGTACAGTGCTATGAATTATTTTGATTGAAGATCAACTTTTATGTTATGTAAATCTCTTTAACTATGATTAGAAAATATCCTAGAAAGGTGGACAGACATAATTAAAGTTGCTGTTAGCTAATGTTGTTGGCATAACTGTGATTAAATATCCTGAATATTCAAACATATTTGTATTTTATAAATTTTGACAAAGAACAAATGCTGGTACTGTTCTAGGTACTAAAAAAGATGAGATAAAGAATAAAATAGTAGATGTTGAAGGGCAGTAGCATAGTTGTAGAGGGCATCAGAGATTACATTGAATTCATTCAACAGTTACTTATGGGCTACTATATTCCCAGGCTAACCTGGTGGGTCACTGGTAAAGAACTCACCTGCCAGTTCAGGAGGCGTGGTTTCATTCCCTGGGTAGGAAGATCCCTTTGAGAAAGAAATGGCAACCCACTCCAGTATTCCTGCCTGGGAAATCCCACGGACAGAGAGGCCTGGTAGGCTATGGTCCATGGGTTGTAAAGAGCTGGACATGACTTAGCAAGTTCTGCTTTTGTCATCCGTAAGGAAATGGCGTGAAACCTCTCTACAAGTCATTCATATTCCGAGATTTTTTTTTTTTAAAGCCTGTATTGTGGGCATGTTGTATTTGAAAATAAAATTGAAGGGATACATTTCACAGTGGGAACTGCGTGGACTGCAGGATGTTGTGCTGTGTTTTGATATTTTAAATGCCTCGTGAGGAGTTGAAATGATTCTTGGGCTCCAAAATCAGTGTGGACAGTGCCCTCAGCCACGAAATTAAAAGACGCTTACCCTTTGGAAGAAAAGCTTTGACCAACCTGGACAGAATATTAAAAAGCAGAGACATTACTTTGCCAACAAAGGTCTGTCTAGTCAAGGCTATGGTTTTTCCAGTGGTCATGTATGGATGTGAGAGTTGGACCATAAAGAAAGCTGACCGCCAAAGAATTGATGCTTTTGAACTGTAGTGTTGGAGAAGACTCTTGAGAGGCCCTTGGACTGCAAGGAGATCCAACCAGTCCATCCTAAAGGAAATCAGTCGTAAATATTCATTGGAAGGACTGATGCTGAAGCTTCAATACTTTGGCCACCTGATGTGAAGAACTGACTCATTGGAAAAGAATGTGCTGCTGGGAAAGATTGAAGGCAAGAGGAGAAGTGGGCGACAGAGGATGAGATGGTTGGATGGCATCACTAAGTCAATGAACATGAGTTTGAGCAAACTCCGGGAGATGGTGATGGACAGGGAGGCCTGGCATGCTGCAATTCATGGGGTCACAAAGAGTCAGACATGACTGAGCGACTGAACAGCAACAACACATCTGTATGTGAAAACTAACTTTACTTGCCACTTTGTGTGAAAAGTTATTATTTTAAACAGCCAGTATACTTAAAATCTACAAGTATCTGTAAAGGGTATATTCCCAAGATCATTCTGAAGTCTGCAATAGAGGTTTCTTATTTGTCATGAGACGTATTAGACACAATTTCTCTCTGGGGATGGGTGGAGACCAGTGAGTGGTTGTATAGTACGGCAGGCAGAAGGATGCCTTACGTCAGGGATGTTCACGTGCTAATTCCCGCACCTATAGTGATGTACCCTCACCTAACCAAGGGGGACTGAGGTCAAGAATGGAATTACACTTGTGATTAGTTGACCTTAAAATAGGGGGATTCTCCTTTATTATCCAGGTAGACTCAAGGGAACCTTTAAACTCTTTAAAAGTAAAACAGGGGAGTTCCACGGAGGTCTGGTGTTCGGGCGCTCTGACTTCTGTGTCCTGGGTTCGATCCCTGGACGGGGAACTAAAATCCTGCATCCCGAACAGGGCGGAGGAGGGAGGCAGGACAGCTCAGAGAGGTATGTTGTGTACACACCAGTTGTTCTTGCTGGCTTTGATGGGGAAGGAGGGGACCACAGGTCAAGGAATGTGAGCAACGTTTTATGCTGGAAAGTGGGAGAAAATTGAGACTCTCTCCCCTATAGCCTCTGGAAGGAACGAAGGCCTGCCCATACAGTGCTATCAGTTCAGTGACAACCCAAGTACTGTGCTAAGTCAGTTTAGTCGTATCTGACCCTTTGTGGCCCCATGGACTGTAGCCCGCCAGGCTCCTCTGTCTCCGCAGGCAAGAATACTGGAGCGGGTTGCCATGCTCTCCTCCGGGGCATCTTCCCGGCCCAGGGATGGAACCCGTTGTTCCTAACATCTCTGGCATTGGCAGGTGGGTTCTTTACCAGCAGAGCCACCTGGGAAGCTGTCAGCTGATGGACGTGCGTTGTCTTCAGCCATCCAGCATATGTCAGGGTGTGTGAATAGCCCGAAAGAATGCAGACACAGAACACGCTTGCGTGCTTTGGGGTGACTGATCAGCTCTGCACCCAACACCTTCAGGACAGTGTTCTTGGTCTACGATCCTATGAGTCTTATCTGCCACCCATGAACACACACACACACACGCTTCAAAGAGAGAAGTCTGCCCACACCAACCCAAAGCTTGCCTAATCCTGCCTTCATCAGAACATCTTTCTCTCTTGATGTGCGTCTTTTCTGAAAAGGGCTTGTGTTTGCAAAAGACCTCAGACCTTCTTGAGTTCCTCAAAATGGGCCTCTTGGGCTTATAAGTTGGATGGCTGTTGGCCGGGTTGCTATTCAGCAACTCCACCCCCTGACCGTCATGTTGCTGCACTGAAATTAGGTCTAGAAACTTCTGATATTTAGCAAAACATCTGAGAGTTGCCAAGCAGGGTACAGGGGGTCTTCCCTGATGGCTCAGTCGGTAAGGAATCCACCTACCAATGCAGGAGACCTATGTTTGGTCCCTGAGTCAGGAAGATCTCCCGGAGAAGGAAATGATAACCCACTCCAGGATTCTTACCTGGAGAATCCCATGGACAGAGGAGCCTGGTGGGGGGCTACAGTCCATGGGGTTGCATAGAGTCGGACAGGACTCAGAGGATTAAACCACCACCACCACCAAGGGAAAAAAAAATAAGAAGGAAAAGCTATAGGTTTAATATAATTTAATACAAATGAGTATGTTCTGTTTTCATTTTCGTGAGCTCTGTGGACACACTTTGCAAGCACTTAATTTGGAAAGGAGCATTCTGGAAATGGAGAGTTTTCACTAATTTAGACTGACCTTCTCCATCGGCTAGCTCCAAGTCATTAATATTATACTGTCACTAATTGGCTACAATACTAATCAGCCCAGGGTCAATTATACACATAGCAGGACTCACATGGACATTCCACTCATTATTGGGAATCAAATCCTCATCATTATTGAATGATAAATAGTGACATTGTGCATACTAATTGGGATAAGCAACACTGAGGTGATGGGGGAATGTAATTCCATCATGTTTTTTTTTTTTTTTTAATGAAAGCAATTTCCTATTTTACCACCTTCTAAATTTAAAGCCCATGACTAAGAGGGGGTGTCTTTTTGCCTGCCTTGGTTTTTTTTTCAAAATGCCTACCCACTGCCTCGGTCACCTCTGGAAATACTTAAATGGAATTAATCAAATGCGTATGTGACCTTGAATGAATATAAACAAGATGAGAAAACAGATAAAATAATAATGTAGGCAGGTAATTTCTGACAGAGGAGGCAGAGGCAGAGAGGGGAATTTGTGGATAGATGCTAGAGACTAAGAGTCAGTAATAAAGATGTATTCTGGCTAGATCTCATTTGATTCCATTCAGCATGGTGACAAAGGAGAGCCAAGTTCCGCCTGTGAAGGAGCTTAGCATCTAGAGGTCCAGGTGTCCCTGAGATGCATCTGTCCACTGCAAAGATTGAAATTCTGGTACCCTCAGTGCTTAGGAGAGCAAACTTGCTAATCCTAATCTGATTCCTATGGGATCTTGGGTCCTCTTATAAACAGGTCCCCTTCTAAATCTTGTTGTTCAGTCGCTCAGTCCAACTCGACTCTCTGTGACCCCATGGACTGTAGCCCACCATGCTCCTCTGTCCATGGGATTTTCCAGGGAAGAATACTGGAGTGGCTTGTCATTTCTGTCTCCGGGGGATCTTTGAGACCCAGGGAACAAACCTGGTAAGGGCTACCCTGATAGCCCATTTGGTAAAAAATCCACCTGTAAGGCAGGAGACCCCGGTTCAATTCCTGGGTCAAGAAGATTCCCCTGGAAAAGGGATAGGCTACCCACTCCAGTATTCTTGGGCTTCCCTGGTGGCTCAGCTGGTAAAGAATCTGCCTGCAGTGAGGGAGACCTGGATTCGATACCCCTGGAGAAGGGAGCGGCTCCCCACTCCAGTATTCTGGCCTGGAGAATTCCATGGACCGAACCTGGGTTTCCTGCCGCGCAGGCGGAGTCTTTACCCCTGAGCCGCCAGGGAAGTGTTCCCTTCCCCACCACCTTCCATACAGTTATTGTGGCTAAAATGACTAACTTAATTTTATTACAGAGGCAGACCTCAAGAAATATTGTGGTTTGATTCTAGACCACAGGCAATAAGGAGATACTGCAGTATAGCAACAAACACAGATGTTTTGGTTTCACAGTGCTCATAGAAGTTCTATTTACACTAGAGTGTAGTCGATTACATGTGCAGTGACATCACGTCTTAGGAAATGTACAGATCTCCATTTAGAATGAAATACTTTGTGGGACTTGCCTGGTGGTCCAGTGGCAAGGACTTCAGACTCCCAGTACGGGGGGCCCAGGTTCGATCCCTGGTCTGGGAACTAGATAACGTATGCTGCAGCTAAGAGTTCACATGCCACAAGTAAGACCTTGAGCAGCCAAATCAATAAATAATTTAAATAATCGAGTACTTTATTGCTAAAAAAATGTCACAATTATAATTGTAAAATCTCAGGCCACTGACCACAGAACACGATAGCAAATAAAAGAGTGACAAAAAAATTTGAAAGACCGTGAGAATTACCAAAATGCAAGAGAGACGCAAACATGATCAAATGTTCCCAGCAGATCTGCTCAGTGTGAATTTGCCACAAACCTTCAGTTTATAAAAAAAAAAATGCAATATCTGAAAAGTGCAATAAAATTAGGTCTGCCTTTATTCCCAAGTCGTAAGTCATGACTTTGATTCTGAGAAGTAAGAGATAAGCAATGAAGATTTTTAAGATGAAGAGTTGAAATTACAATCATTAGGTTATATACTGTTTAATAAATCTTAGATACTGTGCACTTAATTATGTGTAAATGAACAACAGAACAAGAAACTCAAAATAAGTCAAAAATATCTGGCATTATAAGAAATTCAGGAGTTATGAGTGATTTTGTTTTCTGATATTTTTTTCAGCACCCTTCTAAAGGTAAGTTGTACTGCTTGTCAAAGCAATAATTTTAAAAGCTTGCAGGTTCATTTTTAAATTATGAGTATGCAATTAAAACAATCCATCTCGTTATATGAAGGACTAGTTCAATGATGTTAGCTCACCTTTAACAAATATTCCACAACTTTCCAGGGCACATAAAATACTTTGATATTGCCCTAAATTTCCATATTTAATGTGAGGAAGACATCTCTCCTTTCAAATACCCATGGTTTACAATTCAGCCTACTAGCAACTGAGTTGGTTTTCTGGCAAACTGCGCAAGACTTATTTCATGTCCACAAAAGCTGATCTTAAGAGCAAAAGTGAGCTTCCGATAATTGCACATATTGAAAGCAAACACTCTGTAACCACCTGGATTAACTGAATTCATTTGAAAAACAAAATGAGCACTTTGACTAAAAACACATAATTGTATGCATTTAAATCACTATGTACTGAGGCTGGTGAGAAGAAGCGGTCATAAGGTCAGATTCAGTATGAGCACCAAGAAGCATTATGACCGCTCACCATCTCCAAGTGTTTTCTCAATTTTTCCCCCTTCTTTCTCAAACAGAATATCAGGGATGAGCTGAGAAACCTCACATGCACCAGCATACATCACACACACATTGGTGGAACCAATATAAAAGAAAGCAAGAGGTTCTCAGCTATCACATGTTCTCACAGAAAGTTTTGTCAGATAAGTAGACTGAGCAGTTTTTCCCATGATAATTATGTTTTTTGTCTTTTTTTTCTAACATTTTAACATCCAGGTATCTTTCTTGACAGAATTGCTTCCTCGGAAAACCATCACTGATCACTCCAATATTCTCCAGAGATGATGTAAAATGGAATAGATGCTAAATTTGTTTCCTCCATACTGTTCACGGGGCTTCTCAAGGCAGGAATCCCAAAGTGGTTGGCCATTCCCTTCTCCAGTGGACCACGTCTTCTCAGAACTCTCTACCATGACCCGTCCGTCTTGGGTGGCCCTCCATGGCAAGGCTCGTAGTTTCGTTGAGTCAGACAAGGCAGTGGCCCACGTGATCAGTTTAGTTAGTTTTCTGTGATGGTGGTTTTCATTCTGTCTGCCCTCTGACGGAGAAGGATAAGAGGCCTATGGAAGATTCCTGATGGGAGAGACTGATTGTGGGATCAACTCCATCTTGGCAATCACTGACTCGAGGGACATGAGTCTGAGCAAGCTCTGGGAGTTGCTGATGGTCAGGGATGCCTGGCATGCTGCACTCCAAGCAGACTCACATATACAGAGGACAAGCAAGTGGTTACCAGTGGGGAGAAGGAAGGAGGAAAGACAGTACAGGAGTAAGGGATTAAAAGGTACAAGCTGTTAGGTGTAAAATAAACTACAAGGATGTAATGTAGAAGGCGGAGAATATAGCCAATATTTCATAATGACTATAAATGGAGTATAAAACCTTTAAAAATTCTCAGGCACTAAACTGTACACCTGTAACTTATGTAATATTGAACAGCAGCTATGAAAATGAAAATGAAAGTGGCTCAGTCCCGTCTGACTCTCTGTGACCCCTTGACCACACAGTCCCTGGAATTCTCCAGGCCAGAATACTGGAGTGGGTAGCCTTTCCCTTCTCCAGGGGGTTTTCCCAACCCATGGATTGAACCCTGGTCTTCCGCACTGCAGGTGGTTTCTTTCCCAGCTGAGCCACCAGGGAAGCCCAACTGAACAGCAACGATAATTCAATTAAAAATAAAAATAAAAACAGTTCTAGTCATTAAAAAGCCAGTAAGGTAGCGACTAGTCACATCTGACCACTGTGTCCTTTAAATGTGAGAGATATAAGTGAAGAACAGTGCTTTAACTTAAGGAAGTGAAACTTAATTGACCGCATGCAATGGCTGGTGACCATAATGTCCAGGGCAGAGCTAGCTTGGTATTTTTAACACAAGAATGAAATTTTTATCTCCTTTTCCAGTGGCTAGTCTATATACATTTGATTTTCTCATTAAAAAGTCTTACTGGAAAAAACTAAGGACAACCAAGATTTTACTTTAATACTGTTCATTAGCACTGTTTGTTGTTGACTTAGTCCCTAAGTCCTGTCCAAGTCTTTGCGACCCCATGGACTATAGCCTGCCAGGCTGCTCTGTCCATGGGATTCTCCAGGCAAGACTACTGGAGTGGGTTGCCATGCCCTCCTCCAGGGGGTCTTCCCGACCCAGGGATCAAACCCAGGTGGATTCTTTATCATCTAAGCCACCAGAGGAATTGTGTTTGAGTGAAACACAATTGTTTGAGTGAAAGCTGAAACACTTTGTTTGAGTGAAACAAAAATTCTGATGAACCCATGAGTCATTGGTGACATGTTTATATTGCCATAGTTGCAAAGATCGTACCACTCTAAGATCACGAATTCTCCCACCCTTCCTTCTGGTACATTGTTCAGTTTCACTGTTTTATGTTTAAATCTCCGAATCCATTTGGAATATATCCTCATTAATGTGTTACTTGTGTGACATAGATCGTTTTCAGTTTTTTCCATGTGGTTGATGAAACATCCCTATACGTTATTCAAATTTATCTGTTTTCCTTGATTTGCTAGCCATGGGCATCTAAGATTCCTAGAGGCGCTTTGGGTTTTATCCAAACTCTCAAATCTGATCCATTGGCCTGTGTCTCTCTCTTTTTGACAGTATTGTGTTTTATTATTGAGACTATGATATACTACAATACCACTTTGAAAGCTTTTAATCATTCTCTTTTCTCTTATGTTTCAGAAGTTTTCTAGCTGTTCTTTGTTCGTTTTGCCATATGTTCTTTTAATTGGCTGCTGCTTCTTTATATGAAAGTCATTTATTTTTATACATGATTGTGAATCCCACATTGAATTCCCAAATGGCAAGCAAGGAAGACAACATGGGCATTCATGGCACAAGCACAGGGCTAAATTCCTCACTCCCCGAGCAGCTCCTAAAAAGTCATCATTACAAGACCAATAAGCGATAGCTGGCCAAGGATATGAACTGACAGTTCATAGAAGAAAAAAGGAAGTCAGATGGATTTTGAACAAGAGGAGGGATACTTGCTAAAATAACACAGTTATTAAGCAACCAATTACAAGTACAGTGAGATTCTATTTTTAAAAAGTCACGTATTTCAATTGCAGGATAATTTGCAATATTGTAATGGTTTTTGCTGTACATCAACATGAATAGGCCATATGCATACATGTGTCCCCCTCTCCCATTCTAAACCCTCTCCCACCACCCTCCCCACCCCACCCCTCTAGGTTGTCCCAGAGCACCGGCCTTGGGTGTCCTGCTTCATGCATCGGACTTGCATTGGCCATCTAATTCCATTTTTATCCTCTTCCATGGAGAGGAGAGGGAGGTGGGTGAAGAGAACTGGAGACAGCAAATATTGGCTACAGGAAAGTTATGACCAACCTAGACAGCATATTAAAAAGCAGAGACATTACTTTGCCAACAAATGTCCATCTAGTCAAGGCTATGGTGTTTCCAGGAGTCATGTGTGGATGTGAGAGTTGGACTATAAAGAAAGCTGAACACCGAAGAATTGATGCCTTTGAGCTGTGGTGTTGGAGAAGACTCTTGAGAGTCCCTTGGACTGCAAGGAGATCCAACCAGTCCATCCTAAAGGAGATCAGTCCTGAATATTCATTGGAAGGACTGATGCTGACGCTGAAACTCCAATCCTTTGGCCACCTGATGTGAAGAGCTGACTCATTTGAAAAGACCCTGATGCTGGGCAAGATTGAAGGCGGGAGGAGAAGGGGATGACAGAGGATGAGATGGTTGGATGGTATCAGCGACTCGATGGACATGAGTTTGGGGTAAACTCCAGGAGTTGGTGATGGACAGGGAGGCCTGGCGTGCTGCAGTCCTTGAGGTTGCAAAGAGTCAGACAAGACTGAGCGACTGAATTGAACTGAACCGAACTGAAAGTCATTCTGATGGATCCATCAGTTCCTTCTGGCCTTAATCCAGGGGGAGGGCTGTCTTTCTCATTTTACCTGCACCCAACTTTTCAGTGGAAAATGCAAGATAAATGGCTAAACACACAACACAAGAATCACACCCCATGTTCAGTGACAAGTGCCTGGAGGCTGGCTTTGCAGCCATGGACACCTCTGTCCCTTTAAGTTGCAGTTTCTGGGCAAGGACAACCTACTTAGATGATTTTTTCAGGGACATGCCCCATATTCCTATCTCTTGATGCTGTGATGAGAAAGAGAACTAAGCATGCTGTATATAGGAAACTTGGATATTCTCTTAGCCACTAATCACTTTCAAGATGACCGTGAGTGTTTTCTTGTCTCATTTCTACCAGTGCCTGGAGCTCATAGGATCGGCTGAAGTATGGCAATAGAGAGGGGAGACCACACTGGAAAAAAGGGGGCCATGTAGAACTGTGTCACCGTTAGGTAGAGAAGCTGAGTACTTGGGAAAGGGTAGCAAGATGATTAACAAAAGAGGACCCTTTCTTTGCCCATTCAGAGGTTTAAACATATAGGGATGACAACAATGATAAAAATCAGTAGGAAAAGAGGAGAGTGCAAAAGCTGATTTAAAACTCAACATTAAAAAAATAATATCATGGCATCCAGTATTATCACTTTATGGCAATTAGAAGGGGAGAAAGTGAAAGCAGTGACAGATTTTATTTTCTTGGGTTCCAAAATCATTGTGGATGGTGACTGCAGCTGTGAAATTAAAAGACGCTTGCTCCTTGGGGAAAAAAGCTATGCCAAACCTATAAAGCATATTTAAAAGCAGAGACATCACTTTGTTGACAAAGGTGCATCTAGTCAAAGCTATGGTTTTTCTGGTAGTCATGTATGGATGTGAGAGTTGGACCATAAAGAAGGCTGAGCACTGAAGACCCGATGCTATTGAACTGTGGTGTTGGAGAAGACCCTTCAGAGTCACTTGGACAGCAAAGAGATCAAACACTAAAGAAAATCAACCCTGAGGATTCATTGGAAGGACTGATGCTGAAGCTGAAGCTCTAATACTTTGGCCACCTGATGCAAAGATCTGACTCATTGGAAAAGACCCTGATGCTGGGAAAGACTGAGGGCAGGAGGAGAAGGGGATGACAGAGGATGAGATGGTTGGATGGCATCACCAACTCAATGGACATGAACTTGGGAAAGGTCTTGGAGATAGCAGACAATGGAGAAGCCTGGTATGCTGCAGTCCATGGGGTCACAGAGATGGACATGTCTTGCTGACTGAACAGCAACAGAAGATAAAGGAGCATAATCATGATACCCCCACAATCTCATGGGGTTTGACTCTGGCTGTGACATGATAGAGAACCCAGATGTAAAACACAGAGACTGAAATGACAGAAACAAGTTCATGAAACCTGTACCATCCAATACGGTGGCCACTCATCACACTAGGCCGTGAAGCACTCAAAATATGGCGAGTCTGAACTGAAATGGGTTGTAAAGAGCAAATGCATAGTGATTTCAAATTATGCAAAATATCAGCTCGATATACTTAAAATATTGATTACCTATGGGGATATGATAATACTTTGGGTACACTGGGTTAAATAAAGTGTGCTCTCAAAATCAACGTCACCTATTTTACATACGTATATCTAGTATGGCTGCTAGGAAATTCTAAATTCCACTGGAGAAATATTGTATGATGCCGTATGACATCAGTTATATGAAGAATAAAAAAAATATGGTATTTACAAAACAGATACAAACTAACAGACTTAGAGAACGGATTTATGGTTCCCAAGGGGAAGGATTAGGAGAAGGGATAGTCAGGGAGTCTGGGATGGACATGGACACACTGCTGGATTTAACATGGAGAACCAGCAAGGACCTGCTGGACAGCACAGGGACCTCTGCTCAACACTCTGTAATGACCTTATGGTTCCCAGGGGGAAGGATGGGGGAAGGGATAGTCAGGGAGTCTGGGATGGACATGGACACATGCTGTGTTTAACATGGAGGACCAGCAAGGACCTGCTGTATACATGTGTACTTATAACTGAACCACTGTTCTGTACACCCGACACTAACACAACATTGTCGATCACCTATATGCCAATATAAAACTAAACGTCAAAATAAAACAGAAGAACGATCAGTCCCCTATCTTATCTATTTATTTTTGGATGGCTACTAGAAGATTTAGCATCACGCATGTGACCTGTATGACCTCACCATTACCCAGCACCGTTCAAGAGGACCTACGTTCATTAATTCACTTCTCCCTTCAGCTTGCTTACTCCTGGCTTTCCCCCAGCAGTCAACTGTGTGTCTCATCTGGGGCAGGAACATAGTCTGGGACCCCTTGGGGGGACTTTATTCCCTGAGTATCTCCGCTTCAGTGAACTTCCTGTTCACCCTTTGGCTTGTAAAAAGCCCTGCCTTTATTCTCTCATGACAAAAGCATTCTTCTGCATTCACCAGATTTACACCTTTTTACTGAACCATGTGCTATTTCCCCCTTTCCATATAAAACATCTCCCTTCTACTCAATACTCAGTCTCCAGCATGATTTCAGCATCTACAGGACCTTACCGTCTTGGTAACGGGAAGACAGGTGTTCTAACATCCCTCCACCTCTTTTCTCAGTTAAGAAGACTCGATGGCTCTCAGGACAGACTGCTGTCCCGGGAAAAAAATTCGTCCTAAAGCTTTTTTTCCTCTTGTTTGAGAAAGATTTGCTCATTACTGTGTGACATGTTGCCAGCTCTCCACTTTTATCAATATTGGCCTCAGTCCAACGAGATCTTTCCGTAAATAAAATTTTATCCGAAACACAGCCGACAGTTATTTACCACTTTGGCAGAAATGTCACGGACACTTTCAAGGAGACTTTAGGAAACATTTATTTTTTGTTTAACTTCTGGTCAACCTAGAAATGGTGGGAAATAAAAGGGTTCGACATTTCAACACCTCCATACACACATCAGAACCTCTACTTGGCCGGACACGACTGATAGAAATGTTTCAATCTCCTGTTGAAATGTAGGTCTCAACTTAAATGTTCCGTCCAGAAGTCACCTGCCTGAAGTCGAACATCAGTGTGATACTTTGCTTTCTAAATACTCGTCTTTCAAACATAATCAGCTGGAACAAAACAGGGTAGCGTTCTGAGAAAGCAGTCATCTGCACATGGTATCAGAGCAGACGTCCTAGAACTTTCACAGCTACAGTCACAACACAGCAAGGCTCCCTACATGTATGAGGTCTTTGTCAGCCTGGACTGCCATAAAAAAAGGGAAGGGGCAGGTTAAGCCATAGACGCTCATCCTCTTGTTTGGAGGATGCAAGTTCAAGATCCTGGCGGGGGCAGCTTTAGCTCCTAGTCTCTCTTCTCACTTTGCACAGCTGTGAACTTGCTGTGTCCTCACGAGGACGAAAGAGAAACCGCTCTGCTCTCTTCCTCTTCTCAGAAGGACACTGATCCCATCCCGGGGACCCCACCCTCACGACCTCATCTAAACCTATTTAAAACCCAAACGCCCCACCTCTGAATACCATTGATTTGTGCTTAAGACTTCAACATATGAATCCTGGGGAGAGAGACCCAAACATTCACTCCACAGAACCAGGAGAAGTGAGTGAAGACAGAACATTTCTATCTTTGTAATTTGCTCAGTGAGAGTCTAAATAATGCTCCCTCCCAAAATACACATGTGCTTTCCCCCAGAATCTAAAAATCCATCACCTTACAGACAAAAAGTACTCTGGAGATGTGATTAAGCTAACAATCTCAGGATGGGTAGATTTTCCTTGAGCATGTGGGTGGGTCTCTATAAAAGGGACTCATGGGGGTCAGAAAAAGAGATGTGATGACTGGAATGATTCAGGGTCATGAGCTAAGCAATGCCAGCACATAAAAAAATACCAAAAGTAATTGTTGCTGTTCAGTTGCTCAGTCGTGTCCGACTCTTTGTGACCCCGCGGACCGCAAGCACGCCCACCTTCCCTGTCCTTCATTACGTTCAGGAGTTTGCTCAGACTCATGTCCATGGAGTCAATGGTGACATTCAACCATCTCATTACCAAAAGTAATAGGCTGTGTAAGATATTTTTACTAAAGTAAAGGCAGGCACTGGGAATGGAGTGCTCGTTATGGGTAGAACAGGTGGGAAGTGCAGAGTAAAAGCAGAGTTAAGAAAGAAAGGAGAGGACTTCCCTGGTGGGACAGGGGGTAAGAATCTGCCTGCCGAGTCTGGGGACATGGGTTCAATCCCCGGTCTGGGAAGATTCCACATGCAGTAGAGAAATGAAGCCCTTGCCTGAAAACCGCTGAAGCCCACTTACCCTGCAGCCTGTGCTGTGCGGCAAGCAAAGCCACCGCCACGAGAAGCCTGCACACCACAACGAAGGGAAGGCCTTGCTCCTCACAGCTAGAGAAAGCCCACACGCAGCCACGAAGGCCCAGCACAGCCAAAAATACTTAAATACTTTAAAAAAAAAAAAGAAAGGAAGGAAGGAGAAATTTGTTTTAGGAAAACTCACAGCTTAAATGAACAGAATGGAAAGAGCAAATAGGAAAAGGATAGTGTTGAAAGAAATCTGAGGACATGACATAGTCCTTGATGATGGCAGGTCCTGAAGGATCAGTTGTGTATGCACTGAATATAAGCATGCATGCTAAGTCACTTCAGTCGTGGCTCTCTCTTTGCCACCCCATGGACTGTAGCCCGCCCCCACCGGCTCCTCTGTCCGAGGGAATTCTCCAGGCAAAGGTACTGGAGTGGGTTGCCATGCCCTTCTCCAGGGCATCTTCCCAAGCCAGAGATCGAACCTGTGTCTCTTAGGTCTCCTGCTTTGGCAGACGTGTTCTTTACCACTAGCCCATCTATAAGCATGCCTTAACCTAGAAACCATGCAACGCAGTATGAGTATAACTCCAGATAGATCTCCATGCACGGAGAGACAGCACTGCTTGCCAGAGTGCACGCCACGAAGGTATGACCTGAGCCCGCCTTGAGCAGCAGGAACACTGGAGAAGTGCCAGGTCTGCGGGGAGGCACGCTTCTGCCATGGGCCCTTCCTCTGGTGTGTCTCCTAAATGGCTGTCCCTGTTCTCTGGAGTGACCTGCCCTCGGGGGCCCTCGGGAGAATCCCTCTCCTTTGACCTCTGGCCGTTTCATCCATGGGCACCGAGTCTTTCAGTTGCCTGCATCTTAGATTTCCATCCTTTGTTACTCCTGTACAAGGATATTTTTGCTTCTGGCCTGGTTCTTAATCTTTCTTGCTCTGTCAGAGATTTTTTGTTTGTTTTCATGCTAATGACCATGGTTGATTGAGAAGTTGGTATCTAAGCCAGTACTAAATATTTTTTTGAAGTATCGTTGGTTTCCAAAGTCGTTTTTGTTTTTAAGTGTACACTAGACTGAATCAATGAGGGATGTCTGTGAGTGTATACACACACACGTGTGTGTACCCATTCTTTTTCAGATTCTTTTCTCAAATAGGTCATTGTGGAGTACTGAGGAGAGTTCCCTGTGCTATCCAGTACGTCCTTGTTCGTTATCTATTTTATACACAGTAGTGTGTGTGTGTTAATCCCACAGAGATTTAAACTACAGAAGGCTCACAGCTGTTTAATAAGGACTCTTCAAAAGGGCTGGAGGAGAGCACCGTTTTGTAGAGTATTCCTGCTTCTGTGGTGTCCGTCCTCACACTGCGGCTGATTTCTAGCTACAGTTGTGATGCGGCTGGTTGGGGAGAGGGGAAGAGGTGTACAGGGTGGAGTTTTCAGGGTGATATGGTATCACCGACTCAATGGACACGTGTTTGGGCAAGCTTCAGGAGTTGATGATGGACAGGGAGGCCTGGCGTGCTGCAGTCCATGGGGTCGCAAAGAGTCGGATACGACTGAGCGACTGGACTGAACTGACCCACGGAAAAGGCTGCCCCAGTAGGTCAGTGGGTAAAGAATCCACCTTCAGTGAATTAGACACAGGAGAGGCACATTGGATTCCTGGGTCGGGAAGATCCCCTGGAGAAGGAAATGGCAGCCCACTCCAGGATTCTTGTCTGGAGAATTCCATGGAGAGAGGAGCCTGGTGGGCTACAGTCCACAGGGTTGCAGAGTCACACATGACTGAATCAAATGAAATAACACAAGGCCTCTTAGGAAGGACAACTCCGAAAGACACTGAAATCTATAGGGACACCATCATCTCTAGCAGGGTCCCCAAGCTCAGATCCACAAAATGGTCTCTCCTGTTAGATCAGTGGCCGCTTCAGATTAAAAAGAAGCACGTGCTGATGAGCTCAGTCAAGTCTGACTCCTTGTGACCCCAGGGACTGTAGCCTGCCAACTTCCTCTGTCCATGGGCTTCTCCAGGCAGGAATACAGCAGTGGGTTGCCATTCCCTTCTCTAAGAAATAAGCATACTAGCAACTAAGTTGCTTCAGTCGTGTCCAGCTCTTTACAACCCCATGGACTGTAGCCCACCTCTTCTGTCCATGGGATTCTCCAGTCAAGAATACTGGAGTGGGTTGTCATGCCCTCCTCCAGGGGATCTTCCTGAGCCAGGCAGGGATCTAACCCATGTCTCTTATGTGTCCTGTATTGGTAGGCGGGTTCTTTACCAGTAGTGCCACCTTGGAAGCCCAGGTTAAAAATAAGTGAAAGTGAAAGTCGTTCAGTTTGTCTGATTCTTTGGGACCCCATGAACTACACAGTCCATGGAATTCTCCAGGCCAGAATACTGGAGTGGGTACTCATTCCCTTCTCCAGGGGATCTTCCCAACCTAGGGATGGAACCCAGGTCTCCTGCGTTTCAGGCAGATTCTTTACCAGCTGAGCCACCAGGGAAGCCCAAGAATACTGGAGTGGGTAGCCTATCCCTTCTCCAGCGGATCTTCCCGACCCAGGAATCAAACCAGGGTCTGCTGCATGGCAGGCAGATTCTTCACAAACTGAGCTATCGGGGAAGAAGAGCACAATAAATGTAACGTGCTTGACTCATCCAGAAACTAGCCCCCACCTCCCCGCCGCGCCTGGTCTGTGGAAAACCTGTCTTCCACCAAATCGGTCCCTGGGTGCCAAAAGGTTGGGGACCGCTGACCTAGTGTATAACTGCAACCGCTTTGAGGTTCCGGGTAGCTCGGCCTATAACTGGGATGCACAAAATACGCAGTTCACATGGCAGAGAATCATTACTACTACGTTCCAAATCTGGTAGCAAACGCCCATCAGCACTGATGTGCGTGAGATTTGCAGCTTTGTTCATGCCAGGGAGTACTTGGCGCTTGCCGTCAGACACATGAAGAGGAAGATAGGGTGTGGAGACGCTGACAGCCTTATAGCAGTCTCCTAAAATTAGAGCCACGCTCCAGGCAACAGACAGACAATTCTTGATTTAGAGTAAATCCAACTCAGGCTTCCCTGTACAGACAAGGGCATGCAGGAAAACAAGCAGGCTTTGGACACTCAGACCTTGTATCCTTGATGGCAAAATCGGATCTCAAGATAAACATTTATATGTGTTTTGAAAAAGGGGAAAATAAATAAACTCATGCTTCTATTAGCTCAAAGGTGTTTGTTAAAGTGAAAGTCTCTCAGTTATGTACGACTCTTTGCAATCCCATGGGCTATACAGTCTGTGGAATTCTCCAGGCCGGAATATTGGAGAGGGTTGCCTTTCCCTTCTGCAGGGGTTCTTCCCAACCCAGGGATTGAACCCAGGTCTCCCACATTGCAGGTTGATTCTTTACCAGCTGAGCCACAAGGGAAGCCCCAAAGGTGTGTTTGGTTAACTTTAAAAAAAACCTTTCAGGAACCTCCCTGGTGGTCCAGTGACGAAGATTTTGCCTTCCACTGCAAGGGATGTTTTTCCAGTAGTCACGTATGGATGTGAGAGTTGGACAAGGCTAAATGCCAAAGAATTGATGCTTTTGAACTGTGGTGTTGGAGAAGACCCTAGAGAGTCCCTTGGACTGTGAGGAGATCCAACCAGTCCATCCTAAAGGAGATCAGTCCTGGGTGTTCATTGGGAGGACTGATGTTGAAGCTGAAACTCCAGTACTTTGGCTACCTGAGGCAAAGAGCTGACTCACTGGGAAAGACCCTGATGCTGGGAAGGATTGGGGGCAGGAGGAGAAGGGGACGACAGAGGATGAGATGACTGGATGGCATCACTGACTCGATGGACATGAATTTGGGTAAATTCTGGGAGTTGGTGATGGACAGGGAGGCCTGGCGTGCTGCGATTGATGGGGTCGGAAAGAGTCGGACATGGCTACAGGACTGAACTGAACTGAACTGCAGGGGATGTGGGTTGGGTCCCTGGAGAGGCAGATAAGATCCCACATGCCTTGAGGCCAAAAAATCAAACTGGACAACAGAAGCAACATTACAACAAATTCAATAACGAGTTTAAAAATGGTCCACATTAAAAAAAAAAAAATCTTCCAAAAAGAAAAAAACAAAAACTAAGCCTTCAGAAAGAGGTCATTGATGTGGATGATTCCTTCATTTTGTTGATTGTCGAGAAAGTAAATAGATGTTAGGGTAAATAAATCTCTGTGTGAGGGTATTAAACCAAACACCCACCATTAACAAAAAAAACAGCCTGGTTGAGTTAAGAGCATGGAAAATGTTGGTTTTAAGAAATTACCATATGGGGTTGAAGACAATGAGTTCTGACGGCTGACTAGCACTGGGACCTGGATGCTGTAGCCAGACATGTGAATTTTTTTTTTTTCAGCTTTAGAAATGTTTTCTTTCCCTCCCACGCATGTAAGATTCTTTGTATTCTGTGCTGAAGATTAAGAACTAAACGTTTTACTTTTATGTCCCTCCCATGGGGTACTTTTAAATTAACTTGTTCTCCAACTATTATATTTATTTTAATCCTCTGAGTTTATTTTTCTTCAACCATAAAGCCTACAGCTTACCAACGTACTGTCAGATGCTGCTGAATGCTTGGAAGATGGAGGCATTATCTTACTCAGCAAATGGATTTGCTCGTGCCTAAGATAAGTGATTAGGTTTGAAAGCTTTTACAACAACTTGTTAGAATTTCCTTAGGAAATCTCAGGGATTTTTTTTTTTTTCTTGTTCATTTTCAAATAGTATGAAAGGACAGGTATTCAATATTAGAATTCAATCACAGAATTTTAGAATTCTATGATCTCTTAAACTTAGGATCTTAAGCCCAAGATCCAAGTAGGTGTTTTACAAGGAGTATAAACAGGGTCTTGGGCTTCCTAGGTGGCTCAGTGGTGAAAAATCCACCCGCAATTGAGGAGGCCACAGGTTCAAGCCCTGGTTTGGGAAGATACCCTGGGAAGGAAATGGCAACCCACTCCAGTACTCCAGCCAGGGATAATTTCATGGACAGATAAGCCTGGAGGGCTACACTCCATGGGGTCCCAAAAGAGTAGGACAGGACTTAAGGACTGAGCGCGCACGCGCGCGCACACACACACACACACACACACACTACATTTAAAATGGAGAAACCCAACCCATAGGTACAAGTTTACTAGACCTGCAGTATCCAACAGGGCGGCCACTCATCACTCCAGGCAGGAAAGCGCTGGAAACCTGGCGGTCAGAACTGAGGTGGGTTGAAAGGACTAAAGGCATACGGATGACAAATCATGCAAATTATCTGTTCACTACACTTAGAATATAGATTAACTAAGGGGAGATGACTGCGCTTCCCAGGTGGTGCCAGTGGTAAAAGAATCTGCCTTCCAATGCAGGAGACCGAAGAGATGCAGGTTCGATCCCTGGGTGGTGAAGATCCCCTGGAGGAGGGCATGGCAACCCACTCCAGTCTTCTTGCCTGGAGAATCCCATGGACAGAGGAGCCTGGCGGGCGACAGTCCACGGAGTCACAGAGAGTCAGACACGACTGAGCAACTAACATTTTTCTTTCCTATTTGTGTAGGAATTTTCTTGCTAGAAGAAAGAATGCAAAGCATCCATAATTCATCACTTGCATTCCTCAAGAAGTACAGTATCGTGCTTAGGGACTCTATGACATAACCCTGTCCTGGAGACTAAGGGTGGTCTGCAACAGACATGTTATTTCAGCTGTTTCTACTGTAATCACTGTAGACCCACAGATGCAGTCACAAAGAAAATCAATACAGCTGTACGAAGTATGTTTCCTACATCTTTATTTTTCACATAAAATTCTCATCTAGGGAATCCATATGTGTGAGATACAGGGAGTTGTAAAACTCTATGAAAAGCTGCCTCTCAATGTTGTTTCCACTTTTGTTCCTCCAAAAAGCTGTTATCTTCTCAAATAACTGTGCATCTCAGCAATGGGAAATTATAACGGCTTAGCCTGTACCAGAAGAAGAACAGTCTAGAAGTATGATTCATTCGGACATGGATGGCAGGTCATACATAGAACAGGGTGTCTATTTGTAAACACTGACTCCTGGATGTAAGCCACCCCCTAAGAAATCTGTCAGTGTGATGGTACCTGTGTTAAATAAGTGTCAGGTTTTTGTAGAAGATATAAATGCTTCAGGCAAATTCCTATAGTACGGTAAATAAGTTATACCTTCAAGGTATTCAACAACCATGACTGGGTATTTCTTTTTTTTTTTGGTAGGGATAAGACCAAAAATAATAATAATAATAATTGAAAAATACAAATAGGTTAACTGGAAGAGAAAATGGCAACCCACTCCACTATTCTTGCCTGAAGAATCCCATGGACAGAGGAGCCTTTTGGGCTACAGTCCATGGAGAGTTGATCATGACTGAGCATTGTCATGCATCCACGAATAGGCTAAATAAATCTCCCAAAAGGAAAGACTCTGATTGAATCATAAAGTAAAACTCAATTAGTAGCTGGTACATGTTGCTGCTGCTGCTGCTAACTCGCTTCAGTCGTGTCCTACTCTGCGCGACCCCACAGACGGCAGCCCACCAGGCTCCCCCGTCCCTGGGATTCTCGAGGCAAGAACACTGGAGTGGGTTGCCATGTCCTTCTCCAATGCATGAAAGTGAAAAGTGAAAGGGAAGTCGCTCAGTCGAGTCCTACTCTTTGCGACCCCATGGACTGCAGCCGGCCAGGCTCCTCCGTCCATAGGAGTTTCCAGGCACGAGTACTGGAGTGGGGGGCCACTGCCTTCATGAGATACATCTTTTTATGAAAATTAAAAAAAAAAAAAAAACATTTCCTCGGGTCCACTACAAGAAACAGAAGCAGAAAACCTTGTTCACTCTCTTCTGCTTGACGTTACACGTTGTCTGCCTTAAAAGAGTTTAAAATTAGGAAAGTAGCCAGTAAGTAATGGAAGAATTTCTCTCCATGGTAATGGGGAGAGAAGGTGGGTTTTGCATCAGCCAACTAGACGTGAGTAGCATTCTGCCTGCTTCATTATCTTCCTGTCCTGAAGTTAGAGACCGGGAGGAAACTGAACACCACGAGCCACACCATACTGAGCTGGGTAGACCTTCCGCAGCAGGCTACCATCCACACATGTAGAGTATCCTTGGCTCGGTTCCATGTCTTGGCCATCCACTAGGTCAGTGATGGAGCCAGGCTGATGGTGATAGATGGTATGGATGAAACAGCACAGGCATCTCAGCTGAATGCAACAAATAACTATGGCGGGTCTCCTGTGTGCCAGGCTGTGTGGTAGACACAGTGAGATGGTCAAAGACGGCCAGACACTGATTCTGTCCTCAAGATGCTTTTCACTATGGAAAACAGTAGGGAGTTTCCTTAAAAAAAAACTAGAAAATAGACTTATCATACGACCCAGCAATTCCTCTCTTGCACACAGCAGTGAAGGACAGGGAAGCCAGGCGTGCTATAGTCCATGGGGTCACAAAGAGTCGGGCACGATTTGGTAACTGAACGGCAACATACAACTCATTAGAAACGGTGCACACACCCCAGTGTTCATAGCAGCGCTATTTACCGTACCCAGGACAGGGAAGCACCCTAAGAGTCCATCGGTGGAGGAATAGATAATAAAAACGTATACATGTATACAATGGAGTGTTACCCAGCTATAAAAAGAAAGAAATAGCGCCTCATTTGCTGCAACACAGATGGACTTGGATGGTATTATGCTAAGTGAAGTAAGTCAGACAGAGACACACTGTATGATATCCCTTATAAGTGGAATCTAAAAAAGACAACAAACTGATGAATAGCGACAACAACAACAAAAAAGCATACTCACAGATGCAGAGCACAAGCTAGTGGTTCCCTGTGGGGAGAGGGGAGATGGGAAATAGGGGGAGGGGGTCAAAAGCACAAACTATTAGGTATGAAATAAGCTACAAAGATTTATCATCCAACATGTGGAATACAGCCAATATTTTATAATGACTATGAAGGGACTATAATCTATAAAATCGTGAATCACTATAGTGTACGCTTTTTTGGGGATTGGAATGAAAACTGACCTTTTCCAGTCCTGTGGCCATTGCTGAGTTTTCCAAATTTGCTGGCATATTGAGTGCAGCACTTTCACAGCATCATCTTTCAAGATTTGAAATAGCTCAACTGGAATTCATCACCGCCACTAGCTTTGTTTGTAGTGATGCTTCCCAAGGCCCACTTGACTTCACATTCTGGGATGTCTGGCTCTAGGTGAGTGATCACACCTTCGTGATTATCTGGGTGGTGAAGATCTTTTTTTGTACAGTTCTTCTGTGTATTCTTGCCACCTCTTCTTAATATCTTCTGCTTCTGTTAGGTCCATACCATTTCTGTTATTTATCAAGCCCATCTTTGAATGGAATGTTCCCTTGTTATCTCTAATTTTCTTGAAGAGATCTCTAGTCTTTCCCATTCTATTGTTTTCCTCTATTTCTTTGCAATGATTGCTGAGAAAGGCTTTCTTATCTCTCCTTACTAGTCTTTGGAACTCTGCATCCAGATGGGAATATCTTTCCTTTTCTCCTTTGCTTTTCACTTCCCTTCTTTTCACAGCTATTTGTAAGGCCTCTTCAGACAGCCATTTTGCTTTTTTGCATTTCTTTTTCTTGGGGATGGTCTTGATTCCTGTCTCCTGTACAAAGTCATGAACCTCTGTCCATAGTTCATCAGGCACTCTCAGATCTAGTCCCTTAAATCTATTTCTCACTTCCATAGGCATTTGATTTAGGTCATACCTGAATGGTTTAGTGGTTTTATCCCCTTTCTTCAATTTCAGTCTGAATTTGGCAATAAGGAGTTCATGATCCAAGCCACAGTCAGCTCCTGGTCTTGTTTTTGCTGGCTGTAAAGAGCTTCTCCGTCTTTGGCTGCAAAGAATATAATCAATCTGATTTCGGTGTCGACTATCAAAGCTTTTGACTGTGTGGATCACAATAAACTGTGGAAAATTCTGAAAGAGATGGGAATACCAGACCACTTGATCCACCTCTTGAGAAACCTGTATGCAGGTCAGGAAGCAACAGTTAGAAATGGACATGGCACAACAGACTGGTTCCAAATAGGAAAAGGAGTACGTCAAGGCTGTGTATTGTCACCCTGCTTATTTAACTTATATGCAGAGTACATCATGAAAAATGCTGGGCTGGATGAAGCACAAGCTGGAATCAAGATTGCTGGGAAAAATATCAATAACTTCAGATATGCGGATGACACAACCCTTATGGCAGAAAGTGAAGAAGAACTAAAGTGCTTCTTGATGAAAGTGAAAGAGAAGAGGGAAAAAGTTGGCTTAAAACTCAATACTCAGAAAACTAAGATCATGGCATCTGGTCCCATCACTTCATGGCAGATAGATGGGGAAACAGTTGCTGACTTTATTTTGTCTGGGCTCCAAAATCACTGCAGATGGTGATTGCAGCCATGAAATTAAAAGATGCTTACTCCCTGGAAGGAAAGTTATGACCAACCTAGACAGCATATTGAAAAGCAGAGACATTACTTTGCCAACAAAGGTCCATCTAGTCAAGGCTATGGTTTTTCCAGTAGTCATGTATGGATGTGAGAGTTGGGCTATAAAGAAAGTTGAGCGCTGAAGAATTGATGCTTTTGAACTGTGGTGTTGGAGAAGACCCTTGAGAGTCCCTTGGACTGCAAGGAGATCCAACCAGTTCACCCTAAAGGAGATCAGTCCTGGGTGTTCATTGGAAGGACTGATGTTGAAGCTGAAACTCCAATACTTTGGCCACCTGATGCGAAGAGCTGACTCATTGGAAAAGACCCTGATGCTGGGAAACATAGAGGGCAGGAGGGGAAGGGGACGACAGAGGATGAGATGGTTGGATGGCATTACCGACTCGATGGACATGGGTTTGGGTGGACTCTGGTAGCTGGTGAGGGACAGGGAGGCTGGGCGTGCTGTGGTTCTTGGGGTCGCAAAGAGTCAGGCACGACCAAGCAACTGAACTGAACTGAACACTGTACACTTGCAACTTACATGATACTATACAGCAACTATACTCCAAGCAACTCCCCACCAAGAAAAGAAACAACACAAAAAAGACCTATAAATATATTTTATCTGAATCCAGGACCTAGGAGTCTAAACATCCAGAACACATGTCTTAAGGACAATCATCAGTCAGAGATAAGTTTACCGTCTAAAATGTTTACTTCTTGCTTTCCTTGCTCTAGTATTAAGCCTCAGGTCACTGTCAAATGTCATTCATTCTGATGCAGCAAAAATTGATACCAAGTTGAATGAGATAAATGAGCACTGTGGCTGGTTTTTACCTGCCATTTCGTTGAGTCTCCTCTTTCTGTCTGTCCAGTTATTTAGGTTCTAGGCTACATATACACTGTGGCATTTTGGTCTCCATAACTGGAAGAGATCTGCTCTGAGTAGCAATCATAATAACTTAGCTTAGCTTTATGCTATTTTCCTTATCTGAATGGCTCAACATTCCACAATATTTCCATCAGGAGAAAAACATCTTGACAATAAAAACTTGTCTGCGTTCTAGATCTAGGTTTGGCATGCGTTCTCGGGAACGACCTTGAAAGTCAGCATTTTAGGCTTTGTAGGACGTATGGTCTCTGTTAGAATTAATCAACGGGGACATCATGCTGTGAAAGCAGCCATATACGGTATGTAAAGAAATGACCATGGCTGTGTTCCAATAAAACTTTATTTACAAAAGCAAGCTGCAGGCCAGTTTGATGACCACTGATCTAGATGCTATCAATTAAGTGCATACACATTTGCAGGTGTATCTGATTGCAAATATCCTTGAGCAACTCTTACTCTAATAAAAATAATAATAATAAAGGACTTTCCCAGTAGTCCAGTGGCTAAAACTCCGTGTTCCCAATGCAGAGGGCAGGGGTTCAATCCCTGGGCAAGGAACTGGATCCCACATGCAGCAACTCGGAGCAACTAAGACTTGCAACAGCCAAAAAACATGTATTTTTTAATAATTAAAAAAAAAAATCAAAAGAAAACAAGATTGGCCACTGTTATTGTTGTTCAGTCACCAAGTAGTCATTCCAACACTTAGAGATGATATAGACAATATATACAAAAGTCAGTATAGACAAAAGCCCATATTGACTTTTAATGAAATCACTAGGGTTAAAAGAAGATATTTTCCATGGATTTCCACGGCTGTCCTTGAAGATTTTAAACTCTAATGTCACACTCTTTAATTGGCTTTGTTGCATTAAAATGTTGATTCTTCATTTTAAACACACACATGTTACAAGGATATCAGTCAGTCATAAAAATGAATGATGCTATGCTCATTTTGCACACTAAGGCTTAAAGAGAGCGACTAATTGAGAATCTGTTGTTATTAAGGGTGAAAATGGAATTGGACTGTGATCCACACACAAGAAGTTTCTGAGCCTACCGTAAAAATACCATTAAGGCTAATTTTGTGAAGCATTCTGGGGGGAAAACAAGGTAAGATGCCCTCCCTTATTTCACGGTAAAAGAAGGGAACAAATACAACCCCATACACAAGAGTGATATTAACAAGTGTCCTTAATATGGACGGCGGGTCCCCGAATGCCAGGATGGATATGGGGGGAATTCATCACTCATTCGGTTTCCACTTTAGGGAAAATGAAGCAGATATGTGATCTCTGGCAGCTCTGGTCTGACAGCCCCATCGACGGCAACGCAATTACCTGCCGTTTCTGTTTGAGAAATATGTGTTCGGAAAGCTAGTTGGTTGGGCTGTGTTTCATCACTTAGCGAGATCCAATTCTCAATTCAATGAGCTGAAATTAACTGCCGCTCCCCAGCTGGTGAAAAAGCAAGCTTCCCACACCATTTCTACAACAGCTAGGCAAATTAATTTATTTGCAGACACTCCTGAGAATCTCACACCCTCACTACCCACCCAGGGCTCCCTTGAACTGGAACATTCTTTTCTCCTCCCTTGATTAGCTTTTAACTTAAAGGAACAATGAAGCTTGAGGGCAAAGGGGGCCGGGGGACGATTAATCCAAGGAAAAGGTTCAAGCCAGCATTGTCTCAGACATCCTCAGAATTCCCCAGCAGTTGACATCTGGGTGCCAGAGCAGAGATAGGATACATTACTAGGCTTTTACGAATTTAGGGACTTTTTAAAGGAAATTGTCTGAAGATATTGTAAACGCTCTAACAGGTTCCTTAAGAACTGGGGTCTTACAATTGATAAAGGAGATGACAGGCTGACATTTCCTTTCCCACAATCTGAAAACCGAGGAGGCAGAAATTACTGGGTTGATGTTTAATCAATTAAAAAAAAATCAGTGGATATGGGAGCATGTAATTATCGAGTCCCTTCCAACATCCCACCAATATGCAAAACATAAAGGCGAGTGTGGCTTATTCTGTTGGGGAAGAAGGATGGGAGCAATATTTTGTACACAGCTGTTTCTTTTTTTAAAAATTTTATGTGTGTTTGATCTACATCTACAGCAATCTCAGATTGCCAGTGTAATGATGCACTTTTTAGAGGTGAGACCATGGAGGAGCCACACAGCCGTATCGACCGAGTTATGATTCAGAGTCGGACTTGCTTGGTTCAAGAAGCTTTGGGCTTCACATGATGGCCTGTGGCTTCGAGGTGGAGGGGAACATGCGTGTGTGTGGTTGTGTGAATAGACGCATGCTATGCACTCACTGTGCGCATGCACACACACACACACACACACACACACACACACACACACACACACACACACACACTCAGGGAAACCAAGCACAAGAGATGGTCAGTTGCACCAGAGGGGGTGATTTTCCTATCTTAGCTGGCTTTCAGCAACTTGATGGAGAGGAATCAATATAGAAACCAACTGACCCAGATTGCGAGAAATAGAATATGAGGGTTTGGGGGCACTGACAGAATACATCGGGCGGGAGGTAACTCAAAGAACATGGGAGCTTTGACTTGACCAGTGTGGCTGGAGCCAAGATCTGTGCTGGGATGCAGTCAGAGGTTTCAGTCTGCAAGGGAACAAGAATCTGAATTGTCAGCATGAAGAAACTGGGCTTTAGATGAAGATGCTATTGGGAGGAATTACCACAAGCACACCCCTGAAAGTCTCCTTAAGATCTTCTAAGAGTATGTTTCAGCCCACAGAAAATTTTACTTTGGTGCAAAATCATTCCTTAATGATGGCATTAGCAGGGAAAGAGCCATTCTTTAACAGCTAAATTTGAGAAATTACAAATGAAAAACGTTGCATTAATTTTATAGAGCAGAGAGGGTTCTGTACTGGTTGATGAAAGCCTTAGCTTAGACCTACCTGAAGAAAAATTACAGCCTAATTATATGGAGGAACTTCCCTGGTGGTCCAGATATTAAGGGGGGGCCTTCCACTGCAGAGGGGGTGGGTTCAATCTCTGATTACGAACAAAGATCGAGTGTGCCACGTGTCATGGCCAAAAAGCAAAATAAAAAGAAGAAAAGAAACATATAAGTAGAAACTCTTCCAACATGGAAACGAACTGTGGGAATCATAAGGCTTCTAGGAAGGAGGAGAATGCATTTTCCCCACAAACAAATCAGTGAGCTTCTGCCTCAGGAAAAGATTCCATGCTAGGAAGGTCATTCCATCTTTCATCAATTTGCTGTAACTGATGTAACATGAAGACCTAGGGCTTAGAGACCAAAAGCTAACACCGATCTCCCGAGTTGAAAAATAGCGTTCTTGAAAATAGGAGGATGCTGAAACCTGCCTTGACTATTGCCTTCCTGAATGAAGGTGACCTTCAATTAGAAATGCAAAACCCCATTGCCCGAGTGCCATCAGAAAATCAAATAATACAGAAAGAAAGAAAAAAAAAACCGCATCACACGCACTAGTGCCTGAAGAAGAGAAATGATTGAGCAAGGGCTGCTGAGCCCATTGTGTTCAACTGTTCCACCTTTTTACCGGGAGGAAATCATCAAGGAGAGGAAGACTTAAAATTATGACATGCTGAAGGGTGTGACACAACCAATGACCTTTAGAAAGAATATATTTTCTCTTTCCCAGTCTCTTTAATAGCTCAGCCAGGGCTATCTCCTGTCCAGGGGAAGTTTTAATGTGTGACTTAAATGAATGCCTGATAATCTGAGTCAAGAATTGGCTGTGAAAATAAAGGCAGGGTGGTAAGTATTTAGGAAGGTGGTAACACACCACGCAAATTTTTTTATAACTTTTAACTTGTAGGAATTTCTCCATTTTAGCATGCATTTATGGGCAATGGGAAACCCATCCTTTTTTTTTTTTTCCTCCGAAGATGGAAACAGAGAGTCAAAGATGTTATGCTGGCAATATTAATTGAATTTATCCTATTTGTCTTACTAGTGAAGCTAGCTACAGAATAGATTATCGGCCAAAAGACTTAAAGTCTAAACTTTATCTAAGAGTTAAGTTTCCTGATGTTGTCTTTTTTTAAATTTGCTTTATTGAACAGTAGTTGATTTACAATACTGTGTTAATTTCTACTATACAGAAAAGGAATTCATTTATATACCTATATTATTTATGAGTGTATACATACATATAGGTACATGCACATTTTTTTCATGTTCTTTTCCATTATGATTTATCCCAGAGAATTAACTATAGTTCCCTGTGCTCCACAGCAGGTCCTTGTTAACAAAGAACAGAATCTTCATTCGTAATCAAGAAATCAAAGCCATCCCCTCTGCAAAGGAAGCTCCCCCTTAACCTCCGGACCGCCAGAGGTTAGCATCTGCTAACCCGAAACCCCCAGTCTAGGACCCCTCCACCCATGTCCCCCTGGTCAACCGCAAGTCTGTTCTCTGACTGTGAGTCTGCTTTCGTTTTGCATGTCAGCTCATTCATGTCATATTTAGACTCCACACAGAAGGGATATGCTACTTCTTTTTCTGTGTTTGACTTACTACGGTTAGGACGGCAGTTTCTAGGCCCTTCCACGTTGCTGCAAATGGCATTATTTCACTCTTTGTTTTTTACAGCTGAGTAACATTCCATCGTGTGTATGTACCACATCTTCTTTATCCACTCATCTGTCGATGAATACGTAGGTTATATACACATACTGGCTACCGTGAGTAACACTGCTATGAACGTAGGGATGCGTACTCTTTTTGAATTATAGTTTTGTTTGGATATATGTCCAGGAGTGGGACTGCTGTGTCATATGGTACCAATAACAGCCAAGTGCCAAGCGCCAAGCATAACTGTTAACTGAATGAACTGTGGGCTCTTATATATATATATATATATATGGATATACATACATATATATTATTTAGATATATATGATATTTGTGATAGCTGGAAATATTGAATTTTAGATATTATTGTATCCATTTTAAATGTCTTGGATACGATCATGGTATTACAGTTATCTCAGGGAATATTTTTGTTCATATAAGACGCACAACAAAGTTTGTGGGTGTTTGTGCTCAGTCGCTCAGTACTGTCCAACTCTTTGCGAGCCTATGGACTGTAGTCCGCAAGGCTCCTCTGTCCAGGGGATTCTCCAGGCAAGAATATTGGAGTGGGTTGCCATGTCCTCCTCCAGGGGATCTTCCCGACCCAGGGATGGAACCAGGTCTCCTGTGTCTCTTGTATTAGCAGTTGGGTTCCTTACCACTGGGAAGCCCCACCAAAAGTATTTATCAGTAAAATGTCATTGCTTGTAAATGATTCAGAAGAATCCATATATGTATACACACATTTATAATGGGCTTCCCTGGAGGCTCAGTCAGCAAAGAATCTGCCTGCAATGCAGGAGACCCAGGTTCAATCCCTGGGTCGGGAAGATCCCCTGGAGGAGGAAATGGCAACCCACTCCAATATTCTTGCCTGGAGAATCCCCTGGACAGAGGAGCCTGGTGGACTACAGTCCATGGGGTTCCAAATAGTTGGACATGACTGAGTGACTAAACCATATATATAATATGTTAATATAATATTCCATTATAAAATGTGTATATAATGTACCTACATGAGTTATAGATGTTTATATGTACATTATATATGTATGTATAAGAGTGTGTGTAAGCAAGAATGGTAGAAAGCAAATGTGGGAAAATAATAAGTATTAGTCACAAAGAAGGGTACACAGGCATTCATTGTATCATCGTTACAACTTTTCTGTACTTTCGAAGTTTTTCGAAACAAAAATGTGGGGGAGGCGATGAAGGCAGCTCTGACGCTCATGGACCAAAGTGTAAGTAAAAGTTAATGAGGGCTTTCTGTAGCAGTTGTTCTCTGCATTCTGTCCTCTGGTTATACCATATGCTCCATATATTTCAATGCAACTGCCATTGTTTGCAGAGGTAGTGACTCATTACGTTTCTGTCGTCAATGATTTTTTTTTTTTTTTTTGCCTCTGATGTGGCTTTCGGTCTGGGAAATGGGCACATTTATTCAGAGGTAACGCCTGTGAATGTGGTGGGAAATCAAAATGGCTTTTGATTACTTTGCTGAATAGTCAAAGCTATGGTTCGTCTGGTCAAAGCTATGGTTCTACCAGTGGTCAAGTGAGAGTTGGACCATAAAGAAGGCTGAGTGTCGAAGAATTGATGCTTTTGAACTGTGGTGTTGGAGAAGACTTGAGAGTCCCTTGGACTGCAAGGAGATCCAACAAGTCTATCCTAAAGGAAGTCAGTCCTGAATATCCATTGGAAGGACTGATGCTGAAGCTGAAGCTCTAATCCTTTGGCCACCTGATGCAAAGAGCTGACTCACTGGAAAAGACCCTGATGTTGGAAAAGACTGAAGGCAGGAGAAGGGGACAACAGAGAATGGAATGGTTGGATGGCATCACTGACTCGATGGACAGGAGTTTGAGTAAACTCCGGGAGTTGGTGATGGACAGGGAAGCCTGGCGTGCTGCAGTTCATGGGGTTGCAAAGACTGAGACACGACCAAGCGACTGGACAACAACCACTGTGGGTTCTGGTCTAATGCAGAGACTCGTGGTCATGGGATGTTGAGGACGGAGCTGGACCTCCATGCCTCAGTTTCCCTATATACTTGTTAGTGAGTTAACACGGAGCATGAAAAGCATGTTAAACCAGTGAAAGTCAAGCTGAACAATGGTGGTCTTCACTGTCGTGGAAATGATGAATAAAACAAATATTAGAAAAGGGGGAAACACTTTCCTCGTTTAGAGTCCAGACTTTTCTAAAATTGGGACATCATTTTTTTTTCAAAATTAGTTTATTTATTTTTTCCTTTACATTATCGTGTCGGTTTTACCATACATTGACATGAATCCACCATGGGTATACATGTGTTCCTCTTCCAGAACCCCCCTCCCAACCCCCTCCTGAAACCATCCCTCTGGGTTATCCGAGTGCACCAGACCTGAGCACCCTGTATGAAGCATCAAACCTGGGCTGGAGATTCATTTCACAAATGATAATTTACATGTTTCAATGCCATTCTCCCATATCATCCCACCCTTGCCCTCTCCCATAGAGTCCAAAAGACTCTTCTATACATCTACGTTTCTTTATAACATTGTGTTCCTTTCTGTTGTACGACAGAGTGAATCAGCCACATGTATACATATGTCCTCTCCCTCCTGAGCCTCCCTCCCACCCCCCGTCCCACCCCTCTAGGTCAACACAGAGCGCGGAGCTGAGCCCCCTGTGCTGCGCAATAGCGGCTTCCCACTCGCTGTCTGTTTTACACATGGTCGTGTGTATATATCACTGCTACTCTCTCAATCCATCCCTCCCTCTCCTCCCCCTGCTATGCCTACAAGTCCGTTCACTACATCTGTGTCTCTGTTCCTGCCCTGCAAATAAGCCCATCCGTACCATCTTTCCAGATTCCACATATATGCATTATAGCACTATTTACAAATGCCAAGACATGGAAGCAGCCTAAATGTCCATAGACAGATGGACCGTAAGAGCAAATACGCACAGTGGAACATTCCTCGGCCATTCAAAGAAGTGGAATTGGGTCCTTTGCAGAGATCTGGATGGACCTAGAGTCTCTCATGGGTGCTTAGTCGGTCAGTCAAGTCCGACTCTGCGACCCCGTGGACTGTAGCCCGCAAGGCTCCTCTGTCAGTGAGGACTCTCTAGGCAAGAATACTGGAGTGGCTTGCCATGTCCTCCTCCAGGGGATCTTCCCAACCCAGGGATCGAACCCAGGTCTTCTGCATTGCAGGTGGATTCTTTACTGTCTGAGCCACCAGGGAAGCCCATGAATACTGGAGTGGGTAGCCTATCCCTTCTCCAGGGGGTTTTCCCAACCCCAGAATGGAACTGGGGTCTCCTGCATTGCCCGCAGATCCTTTACCAGCTGAGCCACCAGGGAAGCCCCAGAGTCTGTCATGCAGAGTGAAGTCAGTCAGGAAGAGAAAACCAAGCATCGTATACTGATGCATCCACGGGGAATCTTCTTTCAGTTACATTGGGATACGATTGACTGTATAAGTTAAAGGTGTGTGACATAATGGTTTGACTCACACACATAAGGAAATGATTATTACAAGTTTAGTGAGCGTCACTCGTTGTATACAGACAGAAAGTTAAACAAATAGAGATTCTTTTCCTTTGTGATGAAAGCTCTTAGGATTAACTCCCTTATCAACTTTCATCTACAACACACAACAGTGTTAATTTATATTTACCATGCTATACATTACACCTCTAGCTCTTGTTTTTCTTTTAACTGGAGTCTGTACCTTTGAAGCAATTAAGCTGATTGCTTTGGGTACTCAATATGTTGTCTTTTGAATCCCTGGTGTCGCAGATGGTAAAGCATCTGCCTGCAACGTGGGAGACCGGGGTTCGATCCCTGGGTCGGGAAGATCCCCTGGAGAAGGAAATGGCAACCCACTCCAGTATCCTTGCCTGGAAAATCCCATGGACGGAGGAGCGAGGTAGGCTACAGTCCATGGGGTCACAGAGAGTTGGACACGACTGAGCGACTTCACTTTCTTTCTTTCTTACAGCAAAGAAACTCACGAAAATAGCGGGGTAATGACAACAAACGCTGAGAAACAACAGGTGCATTCATGGGCTGGGTCCATGAATTCAACGATTTTAAAATAGTTGAATTAAGTGATCCATCATGCATTTTTGTAGAATTCCATTTGTGTGAATGTAGGTACTTATGTTCATCGTGATAAAAGTGGCAAGCAATTTCCTAGACATTGCTAAGAAGTGGGATATTCATGAAGTGACAAGAGGTGAAATTGAATATAAGCAAATAGTGATTCATTTGATGCAGGATAGATGTGTGACCTTCAGTGGGTTCATTTGGGTGGATGATGAGATTTTAAAGAGAAAATAAGTACATGGAAGCTATCTGGGCAATTGGCAGGCCATCCTAAGATTTCTGCAGAAAAAATCCCCTTTAGGGTGATAATACCATTTTCATAATCATTAATTAGTTACTTTCCTAAGCACAGTTTTCTCATAATCATCAATAATTCCTCTACCCTCAAACCTTAAGACTTTACTTTTCATGTGCCTCCTGGCCATGCGTAAGTCTTCTTCGGAGAAATGTCTATTTAGGTCTTGTGCTCAATTTTTGATGGGGTTGTAACACGAAGTAAACTCCAGTAAGAATTTTTCACAAAAAACAGACTTAACTTTTAGCGTTTTGAAATCAGAATAGAGGTACAGTGGGATTAGCCGACAGAAATGATTGTGTGTAGGATGGGTTAACAATGAAGCCTTCCTGTGTAACACAAGGAACTATTCTCAATACTCTGTGATAAACCATAATAGAAAACCCTCTCAAGGAGAATGTCCATATGTGAATAACTGAACCATTTTGCTGTATCGCAGAAATGAACACAACACTGTGTACTTCATGTCTACTTCAATTAAAAAAAAATATGTACTGCAGAAAATAATACACCATTGTAAATCAACCATATCCCAATAAAAATTATTTTAAAAAATAGTTTTCTAACTAAAAAAAGAGAAACATACAACTTTCAAATATTACATAAATATTTTGAAGGCTCTGGCTGTGTTTTCATATCAATAAATTACTTTTATGTTATATATCAACATATATTTATATAACAATAAATTACTATTATTATTTTTTTAAAAAAGAAGTGCAAAATACAGCCACACTCTTCCCCAAATCTACCTGACCATTTTAAGTTTTTCTTCATTCCCCTCCACGCCTATAAATATCTATGAAGCAGACGCAGTATATTTTATTACCTTTCTCCTTCTGTCCTATTTTACATCACCCAGTCTGACTCCTGTACCCAATGCTTTCCAAGTTCTGTGCTTGGCATCTGGTTCTAACTGCCCGCATGCAGAGAGCTCTCTTCCCACCGCTGTGGTCATGTTGCCTTCCTTGAGCAAGGTCTCATGGACCTATGTTAAGAGTTCATAAATAGACCACTGACTTGGAAATCTCCATGGCTTTTGTGTCATCTGCCTGTTCTGGGTTTTCCTGAGAGGGAGGGGGAAACCATGGCAGGAAAGCCAGGCATAGGAGATTCACGGCAGCAGGGATAAACTTCTAGCAAACAGATTCATTGTCAGAGGTGGATAGGTAGGTGTCCATCGGCTGATGAATGGATGAACAACATGCTGTATGCATGCAATGGAATATTATTTGCCCGTTAAAAGGGACGAAAGACTGGGACTTCCCTGGTGGTCCTGTTGTTAAGAAGACTCCTTCCAGGGCAGGAGATGTGTGTTTGATCCCTGGCTGGAGAACTACGATCACATGAGTCATGAAGCAACCAAGCCCAAGTGTGCCAACTACTGAGGGCTTGTTCTCTGGAGTCCCCACGCCACAACTAGAAAGAAGTCCGCCCACGGCAACCTAAGGTACCGCTTGCTGCAAGGAAGACCCCAAATGCTGCAACTGAGACTGGACCCGGCCAAAGAAATTCATTTACAAAAAAAAGCAATGATGTACTGGCTCATGCTATGGACAGGGATGGACTTTGAACACAGCATTCTAGGTGAAGGAAGTCAACCATAAAAGGACAGTATCATGTGATGACATTTAGAGGAAGTGTTTAGAACAGGCAAACGCATGCAGACTCAGAGACTTGATTAGGAGTTGCCGAGGGTTGAGGTGCACGGGGCACAAATCTGGATTCGAATGCTCTCAGGACTGTGGAAATACCCTCCTGAAAACAGATCTTGGGAAGGCGCTGGAAGAATGCTGTTGTAATGGGTGCATTCCCCATTACCTCCATTTGGACTTCCGTTTCTTTAAAAATCAGTCTGTTGCAGGTGAGCTGACCCGATTTTTAATGTATCTTAAGTAAATATATTATTTACTATTTAAATGTATTAACAATTATATTTATTTATGTTTAATAGTTTCTTATTTAATCTTTGTAAAAAAATTATGTTTAATAAATATTTAAGAAATAGATTAATATTTTAAATATATAGCTCTCTCTATACATTATAGGGTCAAAGGGTCCAATCATGAAACATGAAATAAAATATATATACACATTATCCATGTGTGTTTTTATATCCTACACATGGGTATATGTTTTCTTACTTCACCTCTGGGGAGTGGACCATTTGACCCTGAAACATAAAACAGAAAATTATGCATAACACGATTTTTTTTTTTTTTGCTTTCAGTAATTGTGCTTTTCATTTGAGCTGTAGAATTTTGCTACAGAAAATTGGATTTACGCGCATAGAATCAAAATGAGCCCAGCAATCATGCTTAATTTGACTACCAACAACGATACACCCCCTCAATCTCTTTCCACATACAGAAACACACACACACTCTTGACATACAATTTTTTTTTTTTATTGGTCAGAGTGTTTCCACATCTCTGCATTTTGCCTTCTCTCTGCAGATAACTTGAAAGGAAGCATCTCCCACATTCTTCCCGCTGCTAATGTCTCCCATCCCTTTGACTGTCTCCTCCGATTTCTTAGACTATAATACAACGGACTCCTAAATGGTTCTGATTCAGTCCTGCCTGGCATAGCCCACCGTACCTTCCACAAACACACAAAGAATCTCTCCCGAAATGTGCATTTCTGTGGAATCATTGATTGCCTAGAAGATCTTTCCTTCACTTTCTCATTCTTTATCTCCAGGGAGCCCCCAAACACCACCACCCCAATCCTGCTCCACTTATAATTCCAGCCCTTTGAACCCCCACTGCCTTGCCTGCAGAATATTAATTTTTCTTGAAATCTATTCCCTGGCTCCAATGCATTTTCCCTCCAAGTAATGCTGTTTCTATTTCTGATGGGGAGTTAAAAGAAAAAAAAAATCCATCTCAATGCAAAGCTTGACTTTGAGCTGTTTTAGAAAGATTTTCCCATCATTCCTCTGTCCCCCTCTACAGACCGCTCTCCCTGTATGGCTACCACATCCGTTAGGTATTTGCTATATGGTGTTTGACGACTTCCCTGGTGGCTCAGTGGTAATGAATCCACCTGCCAATGCAGGAGATGTGGGTTCCATCCCTGGGTCGGGAAGATCCCCTGGAGGAGGAAACGGCAACCCACTCCAGTGTTCTTGCCTGCAGAATCCCATGGACAGAGGAGCCTGGCGGGCTTGCAAAGAGTCGGACACGGCTTGGTGAATAAGCAGCGTGTGATGTGTTGCAGTCTGTTAATTTTCAAACTGACCTTTTGTAGAGGCGAATTTCCACCACGTTTTATGTGAAAGGTAAGAAGCGGGGTGTTCCTCTTCTGTACCTCTGTGGCAAATCGATACAAAGACAGTGCCCTAAAAGGCCACCCCTTCATAAGCTTGCAGTGTCTGGGGGTGAAATCTCCCGGTCCTGTGTGGCTCAGCTGAGTCTCTGTTTTGTGTTCCATGAGAACAGAAACTGTGGGCAGGGTTCCGTCCCTGGGTGGATGCTCATGAGTCGCAGACTCATTTCCAGACTCTTTAGGATGATGGCAGGAATGCCATCGGAGGACCGAAGTCCCTGTTTCCTGGCATGGTTCTCAGCTTCTAGGGGCAGTTCTGATTCCCTGGTCTGACTCTGCAACCCCATGGACTGTAACCCGGCAGGCTCCCCTTTCCATGGGATTCTTCAGGCAAGAATACTGGAGTGGGTTGCCATTCCCTTCTCCAGGGGATCTTCCTGACCGAGGGATCGAACCTGGGTCTCCTGCATTGCAGGCAGTTTTTTTTTTTTTTTTTTTTTTTACCTCCTGAGCCACCAGGGAAGCCCAAAGGTCCCTTCTCTGCAGTAGGTAGGTTAGTATTTAAATGATTAAACAGGAAATATGACTGTCAAGTAGACATCTCCTGAAGAGTGCAAAGACACTTAAGATTAAACCATGTCGAGAGAATGGAGAAAGCCACAGCTGAATTTGTGGAGTGTGAACAGAAGCCAGAAGCAAGAAGGGACACGTGGATGAGAGGGGTGGGGGCACATAGGAGCTCAGACCAAGGAGAGAGAAACATGAGTGCTGGCCTCCTGCAAGCCGGAGGGGAGAACGCGTTAAGGGGCTTGAGACTGCAGTTGCAACCACCTCCTCTACTGCTCAACTCGTGTCAAGGCATATGGAACTTTAAGCCATGCTATGCATTCTCCCATCTTCTGGTGTTTTCCTTTGCTTGCCTCTCCACCTGGGGTGTTCTGTCTTCTGGGATGCTCCTGGTGACCCTCCGTGTGCTCCCCCCCACCTCCAGCTCACTCTTCCAAACCAAGGAAGTCTTCCATTTCTCAAAGCCTACTCTACTAGTCCTCTGTGGGCAGTCAGCTACATTGTCTGTGATGTCCCCCTGCCGGAAGCTCTCTCCTCTTCATTTGCATGGAGATTTTCATGTGTTCTCAAGATACAGGAGTCTCTGAATCAATCTTTGTAGAAGGAACTGTTCTTCTTATCCATCAGGTAGCACATTTTGGTGATAAATTATGCTCATGAACCTTGGGTTGTGAAGAGCACAGGTAACTGTGGCTCAGATGGAAAAGAATCTGCCTGCAATACGGGACTTCTGGGTTTGATCCCTGGGCCAGGAAGATTCCTCTGGAAGAGGAAATGGCAACCCACTCCAGTATTCTTGCCTGGAGAAGTCCATGGACAGAGGAGTCTGGTGGGCTACAGTCTATGGGATCGCAAAAAAAGTCAGACAGGACTAAGTGACTGATACACACACACACACACACACACACACACACAATCATTATGTTTGGTATCCAGTGGTTTCATAACCAAAGGTTTAACACATTTCTTTAGAGGTAAACAGTTCTGCGGATAACAAAGGCCGAGAAATACAGTTAGACTCAAATATTTATGGTGTGTTAAAGGGCTAAGTCTCTGCCTAAGTTGAAGCTAATTTGCTGAAACAAGTACAAAGACATAATAACAACCCCAAGGACAAAGGACATTTCCACGGGAGGCTCAGACCTTTAAGAGTTGAAGAGATTTACAACACACACGATCACAGGGCTGTGTGGGTAAATCAGGTTTTGGAAATTCTCCCCGTAGTCACCGCAGGATGTTTCAAGTCAGACCCTTGACGCAACGAGTATTTTACCCTGAAGAGGTGCTTACCGCTGCACAAAAGCATCATAAGTGCCTTCCCAATTGCTCTGTCCACTGGCCTTTGATCACCTTTATACCTGCTTAAAGCATAAGAAAACTCTCGAGAGTCCCTTGGACTGCAAGGAGATCCAACCAGTCCACCCTAAAGAAAATCAACCCTGCATGTTCACTGGAAGGACTGACGCTGAAGCTCCAATACTTCGGCCACCTGATGTGAAGACCCTCTCACTGAAAAAGACCCAGCGACTCGAAGGACAGGACTTTGAGCAAACTCCGGGACATAGTGAAGTACAGAAGAGATTGGTATGCTAAAGTCCGTGGGGTCACAGAGTTGGACACGACTTAGTGACAGCAACAATGACAAGTATGAGAAGGAAACACCCATGATTTTGGCCCTGAAGTATTCAAGAGTTTGTCTGCTAATTAGTTTAAGGGCTTCATACACTGTGGGCACCAGTAACAAATGATAAAGGGACATGGGTACCAGGCATGATAATTAACGAATGATAAAGATTATATATGTGTGTGTCTACTTTCTGTCAATGCTATAAGAAATAACCACAAACTTAGCAGCTTATAGCAAGCCCTATTCCTATTTTAAAATTTTATTAAAGTACAGTTGATTTGGAATTTCATATTAATTTCTGCTTCAGTTCAGTCACTCAGTCGTGTCCGACTCTTTCTGTTCCCATGGACCGCAGCACGCCAGGCTTCCCTGTCCATCGCCAACTCTTGGAGCTTGCTCAAACTCATGTCCATTGAGCTGGTGATGCCTCCAACCGTCTCATCCTCTGTCATCCCCTTCTCCTCCCACCTTCTTCACATCAGATGGCCAAAGTTATTGGAGTTTCAGTTTCAGCATCAGTCCTTCCCATGAGTATTCAGGACTGATCTCCTTTAGGATGGACTGGTTGGATCTCCTTGCAGTCCAAGGGACTCTCAAGAGTCTTCTCCAACACCGCAGTTCAAAAGAATCAGTTCTTCGACTCTCAGCTTTCTTTACGGTCCAACTGTGACATCCATACATGACTCCTGTAAAAACCATATACATATATATATATGTGTGTGTGTTTTATATATATATTCATTTTTATATCCTTTTCCATTCTGGTTTATTGCAGGATATTGAATACACTTCCCTGTGCTATACAGCAGGGCCTTGTACTAGGTCCATGCATCCTATACATTACAGTTCACATCTTCTAACCCCAAATTTCCAGTCCATGCCTCCCCCACTTCTCCTCTGCCTTAGAAACCACAATTCTCTTCTCCACGTTTGTGTGTCTGCTTCCGTTTCACAGATATACCCGTTTGTGTCATATTTTAGGTTAGACAGATGAGTGATATCATAGGGTATTTGTCTTTGTCTGCCTGACTTAAGTTACTTATTATGATCATCTCCTCAGTCCACCCACGTTGCTGCAAATGGTATTATTTCATTCTTTCTTTTATGGCTGGGTAATATTCCATTGTGTAGATGTCCTGCATCTTGTTGGTCCATCCCTCTGTCAGTGGACCCCTAGGTTGTTTCCCTCTCTTGTAAGCCTCATTGCTGATTTCATAGTTCTGTATGCAGTGCTTGCTGGTTCAACTGACTTCTCTGCCATAGGTTCCCATGGACGAATTCAAGGTGGTAGTCAGACGGGCCTCTTTCCTGCAGGTTCTGGAGATGAATTGGTTTTCAAGCTCCATAAAGGTGCTGGCAAAATGCATGTCCCTGTGTAGAGCCGTGGGCCCCCTTTTATCACTTACATCACCGGACAATTGTTCTAAGAATCTGGAGTCTTCCTGCCCCAGATTCCTTGGTTCATAACCCACTTCCTCCTTTTCCAAAGCAGCACAGCTGACCTAATGTGTTTCATGCTTCAAATCTCCCTGCCTTTCCCCCCCCCCCCCCCCCCCCCCCCCCCCCCCCCCCCCCCTGCAGCATTTCTCTGAACATAGCCAGGAGCAGGCCTCACCAGGCTGTGAGCTCACTCAGACCAGGCGGGGTAATCTCTGCATCCTGAGGTCCGTAACTCACTTCCATCTACAAATCCACCCCTCTGTCATTTCGTCATTGATTTAGCTTGGTGCAGCTGCCACCCCAAAGTGGCTTGCACGATAGAAATGTGTGGTGTCACAGTCCTGGAGGCTAGAGGCCCAAGATTAAGGCCTCTCCTGGGCGTGTCGACGGCCGTCTGCTCCCTGAGTCCCCACGTGGCCGTCCCTCTGTGTGTGTCTGTGTCCTGATCTCTTCTTATAAGGAACCCCAGTCCTACGGGATCAGGGCCCACCCTAGAGACCTCAGTCCACCTTGATCCCCCTCTTTAAAGATGCTTGCGTCAAAACACAGTGGTATGCTGAGGTCCTGGAGTTTAGAACTTCAAGATGTGATTCTGGGTGGGGGCACAGTTCAGTCTCTGACAACCCTGTAATGGGACATATCCAGAGGCTCCAAGGATTACGATGTGGACATTGGTGGGGGTGGGGGCCTGCCTTAGCCTCACAGAGAGTTAACTCTTGAAAACTAGCAAACAATTGAGTATACGATGAGAAATGAAACCCAAGTATTCTTGACAAGTTTTCACAGACGGCTTCATGATACTCAGGATGGCTGCTTGGAGTTCATCATCAAGGGGGTCCTGAACCTCCTAATGGGAGGTCACTCTGTGATTTACATGGGCCATCATGTCAATTTTGGGGCTTCCCAGGTGGCTCAGCCTGCCAAAGCAGGAGATGCAGGAGACGTGGGTTTGATCCTTGGGTCAGGAAGATCCTCTGGGGGAAGAAATGGCAACCCACTCCAATATTCTTCCTGGAGAATCCCATGGACAGGGGAATGTGACCAGCTACAGTGCATGGGGTCACAAAAAATCAAGACACAATTGTGGATACACACAGTACATGCCAACTCTGGCTCATAATGGAACCATCCCTGACCTTGGGTGTCTTGAGATATGAAAAAACCGCTCTTGTGTTATTATGTTTAGTTTTAAATAGTCTAACGTTCACATTATTATTCAGACTGATACCATCTAGTAAAGAGATCCCTGTGCCCAATACATCAGTACTAGCTACATGGGACAGCTTAAGCTAAAATCAGGATTAGCTACAATTAAAGCTGAAATTCAGTTCCTTGGAGGTGCCTGCCACCGTTTAAGCCCTCCAGGGCACATGATGTGGTGGGCTTAATCATGGACCACAGAGATGTAGAACTTCTCTGTCATCACAGACAGTCTGGCTGAACAGCCCTTGTCTAGACAATAATATTATGATTTTTTCATGATGCGATTCCCTCAAGATTATGTAACCTGATTAAGGATATTACAAACTGGATGTTGATTTCTTATTAAGGTGATATTTACAATGATTAATTTCTACGAAGGAATAATTATCTACTAAATACAGGATGAAAGAGACAAAGATCACCATTTATATTGAGGATGTCAACCAACAAGGAAATGTAATTGCTGGAGATAGATCTGTCTGCTTCGTGCATTTGGTTCCACGGCCCAACAGATTTCCAAAAACGCCCTGACAGTTTTCATCATTAATGATGGATTATGCCCCGGAGACTCCCAAACTCTTGGTTTCCAGTTGATTGTATTCAGACCTGATCTTCCTTTAAAACAGAGTCGAGTAAGAGTTTGGAAGCTGTGGAAATCACTTACTGATACAGACACAGTCAGTGCTTTTGATAGAAAGGAAAAAACTTCCTTTCAGAGCTCATTAGTACAGCCTTGAGTGTTAATTGTTTACTAGATGGCCAAGTCAATCCTAAAGAAATCAACCCAGAAAAGTCATTGGAAGGACTGATGCTGAAGCTGAAGCTCCGATTCATTGTCCAGCTGATGCGAAGAGCTGACTCACTGGAAAAGCCCCTGATCCTGGGAAAGACTAGAGGCAGGAGAAAAAGGGGGCAACAGAGAATGAGATGGTTGGATGGCATCACTGGCTCAAAGGACGTGAGTCTGAGCAAAGTCTGGGAGTTGGTGATGGACAGGGAAGCCTGGCATGCTGCAGTCCATGGGGTCGCAAAGAGTCAGATATGATTCAGTGACTGAATAGCAGATGGCCAAGAGCTGCAAAGCACCATAAACACCCTTCCTTTTTATTTACGTCGGGCTACCTATAAAGGCTTGAGTGCATTCTGTTTGAATCCACATACCCAACAGAGGTTTTAGAATAATCTTTAAAGATGGACAGCTCTTTGTAACAAAGGACCTTTTTGTACAAGCCCTCATGGTACTCTGTGGATTCCTCAAGGATACCCAGAAACTAGAATTACTTGAGAAGAGACACACAGTGGAGTTGGTGGGGAGAGCCTGCTTGTGCTGAACCATGCCCTGCTGGCAGCTCACGGTCCAATAAATACCTGTGTACCCGGCGTTTGTGAACTCATCACTGGTATTTATAAAGCGTGGGGACCACGTGCTGCAAATACAGAGCCGATGAGCCTCAAGCCCATGCTCCAAAACAAGTCAAGCCAACAAAACAAAAAGCCCTACCCAGCGACTAGAGAAAACCCAAGCACAGCAACGAAGACCAAGGGCAGTCAAAAAAGGACAATTGGCTGTTAATATCATCTAAATGATGATGACAAGCACTGTGATAATGCTAAGTTCTTGATGCCTGATAGATGTATAACTTCCACATGATGGAGTAGATATAAGAACGTTTCCATCTTGGAAGTTCATGAAGTGAAAGGGAGACAGAGGTGGTCCATGGATCCCTTGAGCTGTTGAGTTAAGAAGCCTTTATACAACGCTGCTTGTTAGTTACCAGTGGTTCACTCTAAACTGCATGATTTGGGGGCAAATATCCCCAGGACTCAGCCATGAAGAATGTACCTGCCAATGCAGGAGCCCCAGGAGACAAGGGTTCCGTCCCTGGGTCGAGAAGATCCCCTGGAGAAGGAAAATGGCAACCCACTCCAGTATTCTTGCCTGGGAAATCCCAAGGACGGAGGAGCCTGGAAGGCTACAGTCCATGGGGTCATGGGCCTGCTATAAACTAGGTAATTTTTTAAACCACCCCTTAATATCACTGCACACAGTCAGTGCTAATAAATATTAGCTACCAGAGGCCGTTGGATCCATGTGTCTGTACCTTGATGGGAGGCACAGGACAAGCACCCAAATTTGGTCATCAGCCCAGAGAGATGCTATTTGAAGCCATCCGTGTGTGTGATCACTCATCTGGCAAAGGTGTAAATAGTTTCTCCATTTGTGAGAAATCTGAAGAGTGAATCTGTGATGGGCGGAGAAACTTGAGGCTAAAAATTGTGTATAGGTGGGCATCAGTGAATCAAGGCTTTCCCAAGGGAGTGTCTTGTCTGGGAATGAAATTATGGGTCTGTCTGCACAGTGATCTCTATGACGTGTGTGGACCGTGGTCATTCTCCTGAGTGTCCGAGGTCCCGAGGCTGCCATCACCAGTGACCACAAGATGCACATGAGAACAGGGCTGGCTCCTTCTGGAGCCTGTAAGGGAGGACCTGTAACATGTTCCTCCCCCAGCCTCCGGTGGTCACTTGTCGGTGTTCGATGTCCCTTGTATTAATACAGGCATCACTCCAATCTCATCTCTATCACTGTCCTTGGCCTTGTTCTATCTGTGTGTCTGTATCCAGATCTCTGTCTAATTTCGCCTATGCAGATGCTCTTCATTGAACTAAGTGTCAGTCATTCAGTTATCTCTGACTCTTTACAACCCCGTGGACTGTAGCCCGCCAGGCTCCTCTGTCCATGGGAGTCTCCAGGCAAGGATGCTGGAGTGGGTTGCCATTTCCTCCTCCAGGGACTCTTCCCAACTGAGGGATTGAAACTGGGTCTCCTGAATTGCAGGCCGATTCTCTACCACTGAGGCACCAGGGAAGCCCTTATTGAACAAAGAACTGACACTAATCCAGTAGGATTTTACCTTAATTACATCCTCAAAGAGGGGCTTTCCAGGAGGCTCTAGTGGTAAAGAACCCACCTGGCAATGCAGGAGACATAAGAGATGTGGCTTTCATCCCTGGGTTGGGAAGATGCCCTGGCAAAGGAAATGGCCACTCACTCCAGTACTCTTGCCTGGAGAATCCCATGGACAGACGAGCCTGGCAGGCTACGCTCTACAGAGTTGCAAAGAATTGGACACGACTGAGGCAACTTAACACACACACACACACACACACATCTGCAAAGACTCCCACATCCCACAAAGGATGTATTTGCTGGTGCCAGAGGTTAGGACTTGAAATTTTAAAGTGAGGGGGAGGGAGACACAATTCAGCCCATTCTGTGTGGTAATCACCCGCTGAGATGACATTCTAAGAAACCCTGAACGAATGGTGGAAACAGGAACCCTAAATTCATGAGGTCAAGCCCTGCTTCATCACCGGGTGAACATCATCACACCTCGGACCGGGAGGTCTAGTGACCCCGTTTTGGCAGCTGACCGAGGCGTACAGGTGAGAGGTGAGCTGTTAGGAGTTAGACCCTGCTCACACTGAAGGGCTGGGCAGGTGCAGACCTGGGCGCCTGGCAGACTGGGAAGAGACGGGAGGCTGGGAGCAGAGGGACTCTCATTAGTATCACCAAGGAGCATGGCTCCAGGAAGCCGGGAGAAGGCCAGGCTTGCGGACCCCACAGAAGGTGCCTTCAAAAACCCAGTAGGACTTCCACTGGATGCCGTGTGCACGCTGGGCTTTAGCAGCTATAGGCAGCAGTCTGTGTCCGAGACCCAACTCAGTTGGTATGAGTTGAACAGAAACATCGAAGCAGGACCCCTGTTTTGTTTTTTTTTTAAATAATTTTATTAGTTATTTTATTCAGTTCAGTTCACCCACTCAGTCATGTCCGACTCTTTGTGATCCCATGGACAGCAGCACGCCAGGCCTCCCTATCCATCACCAACTTCTGGAGTTTACCCAAACTTATGTCTGTTGAGTTGGGGATGCCATCCAGCCATCTCATCCTCTGTTGTCCCCTTCTCCTGCCCTCTATGTTTCCCAGCATCAGGGTCTTTTCCAATGAGTCAGCTCTTCACATCAGATAGTGAAACTACTGGAGCTTCAGCTTCAGCATCAGTCCTTCCAATGAACACCCAGGACTGATCTCCTTTAGAGTGGACTGGTTGGATCTCCATGCAGGCCAAGGGACTCTCAAGAGTCTTCTCCAACACCACAGTCCAAAAGCATCAGTTCTTCTTCAGTCAGCTTTCTTTATAGTCCAGCTCTCACATCCATACATGACCACTGGAGAAACCATAGCCTTGACTAGATGGACCTTTGTTGGCAAAGTAATGTCTCTGCTTTTTAATATGCTATCTAGGTTGGTCATAGCTTTTCTTTCAAGGAGCAAGCATCTTTTAATTTCATGGTTGCAGTCACCATCTGCAGTGATTTTGGAGCCCAAGAAAATAAAGTCTATTACAGATTATTTTATCCAACTGTACTTATTTTTGGCCATGCTGGGTCTTCATCACTGCACGAGCTTTTCTCTAGTTGCGGCAAGGGGGCCTACTCTCTAGTTGTGGTGTGAGGTCTTCTCATTGCCGTGACGTCTCTCATTATGCAGCACAGGCTCTAGGATACATGGCCTTCGATAGACGTGGTTCCCAGGTTGTAGGCCACAGGCTCAGTAGCTGTGGCACATGGGGCTTGTTGCCCCAAGGCATGGGGGATCTTTCCGGACCAGGGATCGAGCCCACATCCCCTGCACTGGCAGGAGGATTCTTCACACTGAGCCACCAGGGAAGCCCCAGGACCCCAGTCTGAATGGTTCCACAGTCTAAGCAGGGGAGACAGGGCTCAGGCTCAGGGAATGGTCACCAGGTTTGGAGTATAAGTGGAGGCTGCTTCTTGGGCACAAACCCAGGTATCCAAGCAGGATCAGAGATCAGAGAGGGGGAGCAAGACTGAGTTGGAAGGTCACTGAGCCTTTCCAATCTTTCCACCTGAAGCGGAAAGGTAAGAACAAGGGGATGAGGAGGACAAGGGAAGAACGGCTGAGAGTTCAAAGTCAAGGGCAGCCACGTGTCGGGGTTAAATGTCGGATCGACTGGGGATGGATCTGGCTTCCTCTCATCACCAAAAGTCCCTGGAAATGTCTTCTTTGGGGCTTCGCTGATGTTCTGAGAAAGACTCAGAGGGCTCTGACCCCTCCCTCACCTACAGTCCCTCAAGGTCAAGATCCTCACTCCAACCTGCAAGTCGGCAGTGGGAGAGAAGGTTGGAAGAGTCAGTCCTTGAAAACGATGCTCTAAAAATAAAATGCAACCGGAGACTCATGTTTTAAACATGGACGGCTCCTGCACTGCGGCGGCCCTTTGATATAGATGTTTCGCTGTAGGCTGAATTAATTAATTAATTTGCATCAGGCCTCCAGACTCAGAGGGCTTCTTTCTAAACTCATCTGCATTTCCACAAACACGTTGGCATAAAGGGAGGCAGAGTAAGACAAGGAGCCCCGCCTTGTCTGGAATCCGCTGGAATGGCTTCCGTGTGGGGATGCTCACAACAGTTCTTGGGATTCGGTGGATTTTAATGCCTCATTGAGACACTGATTTGTCGCTGGGAGGGACCCAAACTTCAACCTTGAATACCCCCCAGGCTATTTATGTTGTGGATGCATCTGATGTGTGGTGGTGCAGGAATGTTTTTTGACTCTGTCGTGGGAGAAATGTGTGGCTGTGCAAGGTCATTTTGAGTCACAATCAGTGAATAGAATGAAGATTTTTTTTTTTTACTTCTAGTTTTATTCTTTAGACTATACTAAGCACTCATGGAATGCCAACACATATTACAAAACTCTTAAGAGACTTAAAGACAGATGGGTAACCCAGTAAGAAACATTTATAGAGCAGGGTGTAGACCGGGATTAGAAGACCATATTCAGCCTGCTACCTGCATTGTCTGACCTGTAAAATAATTTTTTTCCTAAAACTAAAAGCTAGTTCTTTGAAAAGATAAGAAAAAATCAATAGATCTTTAGCCAGTCTCATTGACAAAAAAAAGGAGAAGATCCATATCAATAGAATCATAAAGAAAAAGGAGAAGTTACAATGGACATCACAGAAATACGAAGCATTGTCTGAGTGTGTGCAAAGTCGCTTCAGTCGTGTTTGACTTTGTGCAATGCTCTGGAGTGTAGCCCACCAGGTTCCTCTGTCCATGGGGTTCTCCAGGCAAGAATGCTGGAGTGGACGGCCATGCCCTCCTCCAGGAGATCATCCCGAGCCAGGGATCGAACCCATTTCACTTACATCTCCTGCATTGTCAGGCAGGTTCTTTATCAGTAGTGCCACCTGGGAAGCCCAAAAAGAATCATAATAGACTATTATTCACAGGCATATACCAATAGATTGGACAACCTAGAAGAAAGGGAAAAATTCTTTTTTTAATTGTATACAGTTGATTTGCCGTGTTGTGTTAATTTCCACTTTTCAGCAAAGTGATTCAATTATACACATACATATGTCCACTGTGGTGTTGAAGACTCTTGAGAGTCCCTTGGACTGCAAGGAGATTCAACCAGTCCGTCCTAAAGGAGGTCAGTCCTGGGTGTTCATTGGAAGGACTGATGCTGAAGCTGAAGCTCCAATACTTTGGCCACCTGATTTGAAGAAGTGACTCTTTGGAAAAGACCCTGATGCTGGGAAAGATGGAAGGCAGGAGGAGAAGGGGACGACAGAGGATGAGATGGTTGGATGGCATCACTGACTCTACGGACATGAGTTTGAGCAAGCTCCAGGAGTTGGTGATGGGCAGGGAGGCCTGGCGTGCTGCAGTCCATGGGGTCACAAAGAGTCGGACACGACTGAGCGACTGAATAACAGCAATATGTTGCTCAAAGTACTAACGAACTGAATCCAACAACACATTTAAAAAATCACACATCATGATCAAGTGAGGTTTATCCCAGGGATTCAAGGCTTCTTCAGGATACACAAATCAACCAATGTGATGCAGCATATTAACTAACTGAGAAACAGAAGCCGTATGATAATCTGAATAGATGCAGAGAAAGCTTTCGACCAAATTCAAAACCCATTTATGATAAAAACTCTCTAGAGAGCATAGAGGGAACCTACCCAAACATAATAAAGGCCCTGGATGACAAACCCACAGCTCAATGGTGAAAAAATGAAAGCATTTCCAAGATCAGGAATAAGACAAGGATGTCTACTGTCCCTACTGTTAATCAACACAGCTTAGGAAAGTCCCAGCCATGGCAGTCAGAGGAGAAAAATAAATAGAAGGAATCCAAATTGGAAAGGAAGAAGTAAAAGTGTCACTGTTTGTACATGACATGATAGCATACACGGAAAATTTTAAAGACATGGCCAGACAACTACTAGAACTACTCAAGAAATTCATTAAAGTTGCAGGAGACACAAGTAATATACAGAAATCTGTTATGTTTCTATATGCTAACAATGGACTGTCAGAAAGAAAAAACAAATAACCCCATTAACCATTGCATCAAAAAGAATAAAATACTTTGGAATAAACCAACCTAAGGAGGTAAAAAAAAATTCTTTTCTTAAATTATTTTTCATAGGTTGAAGAAATCAAAAGAGGACAGTTTTGTGGCTTGAAAAATATATGAAACTTGACTCTTACCAGACAATCGGCAATCATAATCTTTACTCAATACTTTGAGTACGTACTCAAAGGGGGTGAAAACTTAACACAAAATGCTGCAGATGGATGTTTATAGAAAATTTATTCATAACTGCCAAAACGTACAAGCGATTCAGATGTCCTTTGAGGTAAATAAATTGGAGCTTCAGATGATGGAATAGTATTCAGTGAGATAAAGAAGTGAGCTATCAAACCATGAAAAGAGAGGGAGGAAATTTAAATGCATATTGCTCAGTGCAAGAAGTTGATTTGAAAAGGCCACATGTTCTGTGATTCCAATCCTATGACATTCTGGAAAAAGCGGGCTTGTGGAGACAACGCAAGTTCAACGATCATCAGTGATGAGATGAGTAAGTGGCTCAGAGGGATGTTTAAGGTATTGGTGTGATATTGTAGTGATGGATACATGTCACTATCTGTTTGTCCAAACCCAGAGAATATATCACACCAAGAATGAACCCTAATGTAAGCTATAGGCTTTGTGTGATGGTGATGTATCACTGTAAGTTCATCAGTGGTAACATACTGGTTTAAGTAAATGAAGATACTTGCTCCTTGGAAGGAAAGCTAGACAGTGTTTTAAAAAGCAGAGACATCACTTTGCTGACAAAAGCCTGTATAGTCAAAGCTATGGTTTTTCTAGTACTTTTGGCTGGATGTGAGAACTGAACCATAAATAAGGCTGAGCACCAAAGAACTGATAGTTTTGAACTGTGGAGAAGACTCTTGAGAGTCCCTTGGACTGAAGAGATCAAACCAGTCCATCCTAAAGGAAATCAACCCTGGATATTCATTGGAAGGACTGATGCTGAAGCTAAAGCTCCAATCCTTTGGCCACCTGATGTGAAGAGCTGACTCATTAGAAAAGACCCTGATGCTGGGAAAGACTGAGGGCAGGAGGAGAAGGGGACGACAGAGGATAAGATGGTTAATTAGCATCACCGACTCAATGGACATGAGTTTGAGCGAACTCTGGATGACAGTGAAGGACAGAGAAGCCTGGCGTGCTGCAGTCCATGGGGGTCACAAAGATTCAGATGTAACTGAGTAACAACAGCAATAAAACAGACTGGTGGGGGATGCTCATCATGGAGGCCGTTGTGTGCATGCGGGGACAGAGGGTACACAAAGCATCTCTACTCCTTCCATTCCATTTTGCGGTGATTCTCAACACTCTCTAAAAAGTGGCTGCTAAAAACCATATGAAACTCAAATACCAGTGTCTGTAAATAAAGTTGTACTGGAAGACGGTCACAGTGATTCATTTCCACACCACCCGAGGCTGCTTCTGAGCCACAGTGGATGAGCTGAGTGTCTGAGAGAGAGGCCACATGACCTGCAAGGTTGAAAATTCGTGGTAGGTATGATAGACGAGCTGACATCTCACACGCCTAAGTACAAGTCACCTTCCAGTTGTTTCTGGGACAGAGCTGTCTGTTAGGGGAGCCTCACTCTAGAGACTTAAAAAAATCTGAGTAGCTTCTTTATGCCAAATGGTGAACGGAAGTGTTTCGAGGAAGCTGAAAATTACATACGTGTTCCGCCCTTTGTAGTACGAGCAGTTGGACAAGCATCCAATCAAGGGACTTTTTCTGGTGATCCAGGGGTTAAGGATCTGCTTCACAATGAAGGAGGCCCAGGTTGGATCCATGATCCGGGAACTAAGATTCCACATGCTGCAGAGAGCTAAGCCCATGTACTGCAACTACTCAGCCCGAGTGCCAGAAGGAAAGATCCTGCAAGATGCAATGAAGACCCCGCGAGGTGTAACCAAGACACCCAACGCAGCCACAGTAAAAAAAAAAGAAAAGGCATTCAACCGGAGGTCAAGCATCGCAGCGCTTACTTATCTACACGATATGACTGAGACTTGCCACCCAATTGTAGAGAAACCTATTGGGTTTCTCCATGACCTGATGCAGGAGAAAGAATATCCTGAGCCACAAAGGAGGGATGAGTGGATTCTCTATGGTGGGACGACAGACGACGGGATGGGGGGATGGCATCACCGACTCGATGGACATGAGTTTGAGCAAGCTCCGGGAGGTGGTGATGGACAGGGAGGCCTGGTGTGCTGCGGTCCATGGGGACACAAAGAGTCGGACACGACTGAGCGACTGAACTGCAATATCCTGCTCTCAAAGGTGATGAACAGTGGCTTAGTTCCCCACTGGGAGTTCCTTACGGGTGACACCTCCTCCAGGCCTCACGGTCTGCCTGCTCCTTGTTCCTTGACCACGCTTCTGTCTAGATGACAAGGGGACGAGCCGAAGACCTCGAAGCACGCTGATGTGAAAAGCGCCTTGCTGCACTGGCTGGTTTTGAGGAAAGCCTCAGGGAGCATGCCTGAGTCCTCTCTGCATGCAAGTCCTCCTTGACTTTGGGTGTGAACGCTTGTGTGACCTCATGGTAGGGGGCCAGTAGGTAGTATGGATGAGGAGGCAACTCTTCATGGGATTTTGACACAAAATATGACAACCTTAAACTGACCTTCGGAAACCACAGCAATGAGCTGCTAAGAGAAAAGTGATTTCGAGGACTTCCCAGTTGGTCCAGGGGCTGAGACTCGGAGCTCCCAATGCAAGGGGCCCAGATTCCATCCTCGGTCATGGAACTAGGTTTAGCATGTCTCAGCTAAGAGGGAAGATAACCGTGTGGGGCAACTAGGAGACCCTGTGCAGCTAAATAAATAAATACGTAATATCTTTTTTTTTCCTAAGAAAGAAAAATGACTTCATCATAGAAGTCAGCTTGCCAGAGGTGAACCAAACAGAACACATCAAACACACAGGTTTTGGAGACAGAAACGTTGCTGATTAACCTGAAATCTGTGTATTCCCCGCATGCAAGTCAAACGTCTTTCTAAATCAAACTCATTTTCTAGAACACAGCATTGGCAGGTTGGAACTTCAAATGGCTGGGAGATGAAAGCAAGTAAATGGAAGCAAGGTCTTTCTATGGAAAAAAAAAATAATTCTAGCTCCTCCCAAATGCTCTTGTATCACTATTGAGACCAGGTGAAATCTACACGTTGACGACGTGGTTGCTCCCACACATGGGATGTTGTGTATCTACGTGTGCCAAAGCTCTGTCTTAGCACCCTTCCTCAGCAGGTAAAGAAAAAGTCAGAATTGGGTTTTAATGTTTTTTTTTTTTTTTTTAATGACAAAGGTAAAATGGAGGGAAAGGAGGGTGTTTAATAAAGCAGCTCTCCCTGGGGACTTTCTTCCACAAGGAGGGTTGTGATTAGAATGGATGCTTCTGAACTGTGGAGTTGGAGAAGCCTTTTGAGAGTCCCGCGGTCAGCGAGGAGATCCAACCAGTGAACCTTAGAGGAAATCAACCCTGAATATTCAGTGGAAGGACTGATGCTGGAGCTGAAGCTTCAATACGTTGACCACCTGAGCAAAACCTACTGGAAAAGACCCTGATGCTGGGAAAGATGGAAGGCAGGAGGAGAAGGGGACGACAGAGGATGAGATGGTTGGATGGCATCAATGACTCAACGGACATGAGTTTGAGTAAGCTCCGGTAGGTGGGGATGGACAGGGAGGCCTGGTGTGCTGCGGTCCATGGGGTCGCAAAGAGTTGGACACGACTGATCAACTGAATAATTCTTTGCTTTCTCTCTTTCCCTCGAAAAGCTTGTCTTGTCTGTCTGCCTCTCTGCTTCTGTCCACCTGCATTCTTGCAGGTCCTCTGGGTGTGCACACTCACCGACCTAGTCTATGGGCACGCAAACAGTTTACCCTGAATTAGTGGGTAAAGCAATTACTTTCCTAATCAAATAAAATGAATGGATTCAGGAAACAGACTAGATAATTTCTTGTTAAGAGCAAGCCTCCCTTTGAAAAAGAGCATCACATGTCTCCAATTTTGTATGCAAAATGCGTCTGTGAATGAGTCTAACACATTTAGTTACTTTCAGGAATCGACGGGTCATGCTTCTTGAAATAATTCAATGTATCGGGGGCATTGGGGGCGGGGTGGGGTACGGGCAAGAATGTTAAATCTTCGGAACACGGGTGTCAAGCATCTTCCTTAAAATCTGTTGGAATGCTCAGTTCCTAAGACAGCATATTCTCATGTCCTTGTAAAGAGACCTGGAGGTTTAAAGTGATTCATTCTGTCAGTTTTAGCACTGTTTACCCCCAACTCTAAGATCAGTTTTTCATCCTTTGTACCAGCTGGACTGACTTTCTCCTGCAAATATCGAATGCTTTTCAACAAGCCTTTCACAGTGAAATAATAATTCCTATAAACCCTCTTCTCTAAGAAGGCACTGGGATTTAAGACCCCCTCAGTATAAGATTTCTGGGCCGTTTCCACTAGAGAGGAGTTTTTAAAGAGGAACCAGGAAGTTTATCAGTTGCCATTGGGTGTGGCACTTAGCTTGTTCTGTGCTGGGCTCCAAAAGCGAGTTATTTTATTGATGTTGTGATTTAGTTACTCAGTCGTGTCCGACTCCTTCTTCGAACCCCATGGACTGTAGCCCGCCAGGCTCCTCTGTGCATGAGATTCTCCAGGCAAGAATACTGAAGCGGGTTGACATTTCCCTCTCCAGGGGATCCTCCCGACCCAGGGGTCGAACCTGAGTCTCCTGCATTGGCAGGTGGGTTTTTTCCCCTCTGAGCCATCAGTGAAGTCTGCAGATTTTTATCCTGCCAAAGAAACGCAACTCAGTCTCCGCTGCAGACCACTGAAGCGGTATGCGTTAATCAGTGCAGAGAGCCACTTGAACTATTTTCGATACGATATTCACAGGTAAAAGGTTTTCATCAATAGTTTTGGAATATTTTCTCTCCGGATGTCATGTAGAGAGAATCAGAGCGCAGTGAGAAGACCCACTTCTAAAGGCACACGTGGGTAGGAGGTAATACTTCATTGCTGCAGCGAACATTCCGATGCTTTCTTTGGAATTTATGTTTCATTTGCGGGTGAGGAAATGCCTCTTTAACTATATTTAAATGGAGGCTGCATGAATATTTAAATGATGGTATCAGCCAAAGGAACATTTTCCTCATGAAATGAGCAACACAGAAATTCTCCCCGCGACTTTCTCTGCAGGGTTTCAAAGCTCTAAGCCCCTTCTCTGGAAACACTGGTATTCAATACGCTAATTGTAAAAATAAATAGATGGGGAATAAACAGCCTAATGCTACTTTGCTATACTGCTACATTAAAGAGACGATTAAACAGACCCTCCAAATATGGAACACTATCACCGAATTTAGTATAATGACCGTGATGATGCCTGGCCTGTTTCTGGAACTTTTTATGTACTGAATCCCCACATCCCCATGCAAATAGACTGCAGAAATTCTCTCTGCTTTGCATATATGGGAACAGAACCACTGTTGTTGTGGCTCATTAGGTCAGTCGTGTCTGACTCTTTGTGACCCCATGAACTGCAGCCCACCAGCCCTCCCTGTTCTTCACCATCTCCCAGAGTTTGCTCAAACCCATGTTCATTGAGTCGGTGATGCCATCCAACCATCTCACCCTCTGTCGTCCCCTTCTCCTCCTGCCTTCTCAATCTTTCCCGGCATCAGGGACTTTTCCAATGAGTCAGTCCCTCGCATCAGGTGGCCAAAGTACTGGAGCTTCAGCTTCAGCATCAGTCCTTCAAGTGAATATTCAGGATTGATTTCGTTTAGGATGGACTGGTGGGATCTCCTTTCTGCCCAAAGATCCTCAAGAGTCTTCTCCAGCATCACTGTTTGAAAGCATCAGTTCTCTGACACTCAGCCTTCCTTATGGTCCAACTGGAAAACCATAGCTTTGACTAGACAGACCTTTCTTGGCAAAGTGATGAATTTGCTTTTTAATACACTGTCCAGGCGTTGTCTATATTGAAGCACAGAGGTGTATAATAGTTGCTTGGAGTTCAGACCCAAGTAAGGCAAGGAGATGGGTTGTGTACCCAGGTGTGTTTATTGGCTGTGAATTCCTGACCTTATCCCAAAGTGTAAAGCATGACAGTATCAGGGATTGGGTAAAAATACTTGTAGTAAACATTGAATAAGCACCTGCTGTGTACAAAAACACAGAGAAATAAGTACGGTATAGAACAGGGAAACTATATTCAATATCCTGAGATAAATCATAATGGAAAAGAATACAAAAAAATGTATCTATGTGTCTAACTGAACCACTTTCCTGTACAGCACAAATTGGCACAACGTTGCAAATCAACTGTACATCAACAAAAAACATTAACAAATAAACACAGAAGAAAAAACTGTGCATCTATGGGCAAGACATAACCCCTCTGAAAACTTATCATGCATGGGAGAGAGACATGAAATCAAATAACTATAGAATTAAATTTTGGTAAATAAGAGGGAAAAACCCATGTAATTGAAGGAATACACTAAATTCTCTAAGGATTACCTCTATTTTTTTGTGTCTTTGTCTGTTTTAAACGAGAACATCATAATAATATTGTGTCTACAAGATCAATGAAATTTTTATATTACTATCTCACTGAATATAAAGTTTCATTACTAAGGGCTCATTAAATTCATAGGTGACAAATCTTTCATATCCCAATTTACAGCTCTTATCTCTCCAATTAAGATATGGTATTAATGTCATTTCAAAAAAAAAAAAAAAAGGAACAAACGCGCCTCTCTAGAACTGGCCAGCATATTTCCCTTAGGCATTTTTCTGAATTTTATACAGCTGCCGATCAAGTCTAAGAATGGAAATTTTAACATAAAAAAGTAAGACTAAGAGTCAGATGAGAGGGAAACATTTTAATAAAAAATATTACTTGACCCCCAGTTTTACCAATCTGCAAACAGAAATTATACTATCTTACCACTCAGCGAACAGGATGCATGCCATGAGAGGAAGCATCTCTGCTAATTATAGGCAGCAAAATTGTCACTTAGAATTAACCATCACACTGAGGACAGAGCTTTTATGTCATACACCTGTGTGTCTCCTCCTGGGTAGCCTAAACATGGAAAAAAAATACAAGTGGCCGGCCAGTGTTTGCTGAACCAGTGAACACATTTCAACACCCTCCAAAATGTTTGTGTCTGATGTCTGGAGGTTTTTCTCCAACACGAACACACGGCATCCGTCTCACTGTAAAACTTAATATACTGTAGCTACACATCACTCTGGGTTTCCCCAGTGGCTACGTGGTAAAGAATTGGTCTGTGATGCAGGAGGCGCTGGCAACACAGGTTCGATCCCCAGGTCGGGAACATACCCTGGAGGAGGAAACGCCAACCCACTTAGGACGGTAGCCCACCAGGCTCCTCTGTCCATGGGATTCTCCAGGCTGGAATCCTGGAGTGGGTTCCCATGTCCTTCTCCAGGGGATCTTCCTGACCCAGGGATCGAACCCGCATCTCTTACATCTCCTGCATTAGCAGGCAGATTCATTTCCGCTAGGGCCACCCGGGAAGCCCGCTGGCAAGAATCGCAATGCGTGTAACAAGCTGGAGGATGAGGCTTGGACCACCACCAAGCGGTCTTCCTCCATTCAAAATCGAAGCTCAGTTCACAGGCTAGCTGCCTCTTTACCTGAGGTTGGGGTCACCTGTTGAGGTCTATTTCTAAGCATGGTGTGTGTGTAGGGGAACAAGTCATCGTGACCGATTCCGATTTTCTCCATTTCTGGAACAATGACAGCTGTTACTGTCTGATTATCATCCTTGTTTGTCTCTGTTGGAGCTTAGGGGTGTGTGTGTGTGTGTGTGTGTGTGTGTGTGTGTGTGTGTGTGTGTGCACGCTCAGTCATGTGCAACTCTTTGTGGCCCCGTACTGGAGCCCACCAGACTCCTCTGTCCATGGGATTCTCCAGGCAAGAATTCTGAAGTGGGTTGCCATGTCCTTCTCCAGGGGATGTTCCTGACCCAGGGATAGAACCCACGTCTCTTGCATTTCCTGCATTGCCTTAAGGGTCAAACAGAAAAAGCAACCTAACACCTGTATTCACATCTGAAAATCACATATAAGGGAGATTGTTAACTCTGAAGTTTTACAAACATTTCACCTTGGAGGTCTCCGTACTGTAAAATGTCAATAAACAGTATTTGTGTTAGTCCTTCCTTTTCATCATTAGTCAGGAACTGAGTTAGGCAGAGCTAGGTAGTCCTGCAGTAACAGAGCTAAAATATAGATATTATAATGTAAACTGACTTCCTGCTCCTAGGATGTCATGAAATCTTGTAGCTACATATTTAACCACTAATTAGTACACAGTGGTTCAACGGTTACCTAATGGCAAGCTTCTACCTCTACAGCTCCTGGATTTTTAAACACAGAATTAAAGGCAGAAATCTTTAGGGTGGATATGCACAGAAGGATCTAATTTGTTGTTCAGTCACTAAGTCATATCTGACTCTTTGGGACTCGATGGACTTGCAGTGTGTCAGGCTTCCCTGTCCTTCACCGTCTCCTGGAATTTCCTCAAATTCATGTCCATTGAGTCAATGATGCCGTCCAACCATCAACAGTAGGTCAAAAAGAGATTAATTTACATGTCATGAGAAGCAAACATTATTAGAGTTAATATCCTTAACAATCATGGAATAATTTGAGGAAAGCAAATTTTATTTTGTGTGCTCATGAGAGATAAAAAAACACAAATGAGTGTGTGTACAGATTTGTGACCAACATAACTAGCGCTGTTACAGATTTATAGAGGATAATTACTCTAAAAAGCAGCAAACAAACAAGGTTAAGTGTGAATCTTGAAAGCAATATAATTATTAGCTACTCTGAAAAATGGACAATCTCTGCAGATAAAGCGCCACGTTATTCATGCGCTGTTTTCAGTCCTCCAGATCGGCTCTTGCTATGAGGGAATAATGACTTCTCAGACACTGAAGTCTGACTTGGTTTATTTTTTGCCCCCTCACGTACTTCTGGTCTATCTTTTCCAGGTTCCTCACTTTCTGTTCTAGAGGAGGGAATAACAAGCCTCTGCAGTCTTCTCGCGTGGGAAATCCCATGGACAGAGGAGCCCGGTGGCTGCAGCCCACGGATTCAGGAGGGTTGGACACGGCTGAGCGGCTGAGCGCACGCTTTCTAGTCCATCTGTAAGGTGCCAGGACCCTTCACAGAAGGAACACTTCAGCTTCTGTCACACAGACGGACGCCTCGTCCCAGCACCTGAGTTCTCTTCAGTGAGAAGACGTTTCTTCTGTTTTCTAGAGGAAATGAAAAGTTTTCCGGAAAACCCCATGGAAAAGGCAATGACTGAAGGCTTCTGGTGTACAATTGAAACTGGAGATTTCAGAAATGATCCGATCTATGTATTAGCAGCGTGCTTTGGGGGTCACTCAGAGCTAATACCATGCTCTACATTGAAGAGCAGTTGGGCGTCCCTGGTGGTTCATTGGGTAAAGACTCCGCCTGCGGTGCAGGAGACCCAGGTTCCACCCCTGGGTCGGGAAGATCCCCTGGAGGAGGGAAATGGCAACCCGCTCCAGGATTCTTGCCTGGAGAATCCCATGGACAGAGGAGCCTGGCTGGCTACAGTTCACGGGGTCACAAAGAGTCAGACATGACTGAGCAGCATACACTTTCTGCACTGGTCAGGCACTGCAATTTGAAAGCAAATTTAGGTATTCCTGTCACGTGTGTAATTATAAAAAGCAGAAATGATAAACTTTGACATACGTGATATTAGACCTTGATTTCAGCAAACTCCATTATCTAGTATTTTGGATGATCTGATTAAGGCAATGATAATGGTTCTTAGCCTACAGTGACAAAACACACTGAAGTCCTGTTTGAATGCCTGAAAAATGACTGTGTGTTGTCCAAGAACAAAAACACAGTTGGGCTGAACGCACTGCTCCTTGGGTCTTTGATGGAACACTCTAATCAAATGAATTATTCTTAGGGTGAACTTTCCAAGAAAGATTGTGACTTTTTATTTTTTTCTGTGGCCAGGACATGGTTGGGTGTCTATGGTTTCTCTATTTTTCTGTCTGAGAAAATTATGCTGTGGTATAAAAGTTAATTTTGGAATCTTTCAGCAAAGAGACACTGAGATATTAAAGATATTAATAAACATAACCCAGAAAAGACTGCTCGTTTGCAATGCATGGATTCCCAAAGCAAATATCACGGTCTCTAAAATGAGATTGACTGTCTCGCCGGGGGCACAATTTTCTATAATCTGACACTCTGCAAATACAACTCAGGATTAAGGTTTATTTTATTATGATTTTTACAAAACACTGCAACCTTGTCAGTTAGATTGAGATAACAAGGAATAAAACTCGGTCCTTGAAATACCCTGTGATGTCCATTTTCTAGAGAAATTAATGCTATTTAAATGTGCCACATCTCCCTGGAATATCATCACTGCAAACCCCCAGCCAGACACGAAGTCGTTATCTGCATCTGCACAGTGCATTTTATCTCATCAAGGACTTCAGTTCCGACTCTTGGCAGCCCCGTGCACGGCAGCACACCAGGCCTCCCCGCCCATCACCATCTCCCAGAGCTTGCTCAAACTCATGGCCACTGAGTCGGTGATGCCCTCCAACCATCTCACCTTCTGTCATCCTATCCTTCTCTGAGGTGATGATTGGATGGCAGAGGTCTGAATCCGGGCACTAGGAGATACATGAGTTTAAAGGTATGCGACTTCATATGATCAAGAGACGTTACACATCTTTGAGTTACTCAGAGATTAGGTATATAGGGTACATTATGGCATATTTTGCATCAACACAGAAGTCAATCGGTCCCCGTGTAACCAATTATTAAGTCTACGGCCAGTGTGTCGACTACTGTTCACAGACGCTTCCGAGGAGACCGTCTGGATGCTGAAATCTGGAAAAGGCCAATGAGAACCGCAACGGTGGTTCGTTCCTAAGTTCTTTTATTTGCCAGAGCGGTGGTGTTCCTAAAGATATCACCCACTCGGAATAGATGGTCTATTTAGCCAATTCCCTGCCTGAGAAAAGCCGAGGGGTGAATGTGATGGAACACAAGACATCATTTTTCACTCTCAAATCACAATGGGAAAAAAAAAGAATTACAGTGGTTTATTACCCACACACCCCAAAACGGCCTAATATGAGAATCACTGTACTATCTGAGAATTTCACAAAGGATGGACCTAAAGAAAAAAAACCTCTTGAAACTGACGTGACAAGAGTGGTCACAGCGATTTCTATGGTGGGGTGGAGGCAAGACTGCTCTGAGCTTAATCAGCCACTAGCACAATTTACTCTCATATGAGCTTGACCAGTCAGCCCTAAAGGAAATCCACCCTGAGATATCATCTCATGACGGTAGCCTGTCAGAATGGCCATCAGCAGAGAAATAAAGTACAAATAACAAACATCAGTGAGGATGTGGAGAAAAGGCAACCCCTGTATGCTACCGAAGGGAATGCAAGTTGGTGCAACACCGTGGAGAAGAGCACAGAGGTTTCTCAAAAAACTAAAACCGGGAACTACCATATGACCCAGCACAACCACTCTTGGGAGTATATATACAAAAAACAAAAACAATCATTCGAAAAGATGCATACACCCCCAAACTTCATAGCAGCACTATTTACAATAGCCAAGATACAGAGGCAACCTACATGTCCATCAACAGGTAAATGGTTAAGGAAGATGTCATATATATATATAAATATAGACATAACCATATATATACAACAGAAGACTCCTCAGCCATAAACAGATGGAAAATCTGCCATCTGAGGCAACACAGATAGACTTGGAGGTCATTATGCTAGAGAAATTTCATCAGACAGAGAAAGAGAAATACTTTATGATAAATGTGGAATCTAAAATAATACAACAAACCCAGTGCATATAAACGTAACATTTGCATCATATCGCAGGTGATGAAGACTGCAAGAGCATGCCTAAAAACAATACACAGACCTTAATTTTAAAATGTTTTATTGCTAAGAAATGCCATCACCTGAGCCTTCACCGAATCACACTACCGTCACAGATGACTGATCACAAGTATCATGGTGACAGAGTTTGAGATATTGCAAGAATATTTTCCTTACAGGAGTGTTAGTTCTTCAGTCGAGTCTGACTCTTCGGGACCCCCTGGACTGTAGCCCACCAGGCTCCTCTGTCCACGGGATTCTCCAGGCAAGAGTACTGGAGTGGGTTTTCATTCCCTTCTCCAGCAGATCTTCCCGACCCAGGGATCAAATCCTCATAAGAGATACAAAGTTTTAGGTATAAAATGAGCTACAAGAATGTGTGGTACAGTGCAGGAAAGGAAACATTGCCAATATGTTATAAAAACTTTAAATGGAGTGCAACTTTTAAAAAGTAGGAATCCCTGTGTTATAGAACTGTAACTTAGGTAACATTGTATAACTGCTCTTACTGCAAAACCTTGTGGGGAAAGAAAGCAAATAGGACAATGAAACTTTGAGATAGGGGAGCAGGCTCAAAAAATCAATGTCTTGATTGAAGCCTCCCTTCGAACTTCTGCTTGCTTCCCTAAAACAATTTTTTTTGACTCCCTCTGCACCCCAGGGGTATCCCTCTTTAGCACACAGCCCCAGCTAGTCTGTGGTTGTGCAATTTTCTAAGTGTGTCTTTAGCTTTCTCAAAGAGGGTGTGAGTCAACCTGAAGAGAAGATAATGTCACATTTCATTCTTTTTCTACTACAGAGCATCTTCTGTCCTCTACCTCTAAGTGTGTTCTGATGCCAGTAAGTGGCTTTTCCCTGCCCTACAAATGGCCAGTTATGATCACTACCAACTCATGATTTCAGTAAAGAGGACACAGTTCACTAGCAAAAATGCCATCAAAATTTCCACAAAACTGTTAGGATGGGAGGCATATTAAAACATGTGTTAACACCATATAAGTTTTTTTTTTTTTTTACCACCATATACAAAACAGATAACTGATAAGGACCTCCCCCCCCCTTTTTTTTTAAAGTGAAACAGGTGATTTAAAACTCAACATTCACAAGAAATGAAGATCATGGTATGTAGTCCCATCACTTCATGGCAAATAGATGGGGAAACAACGGAAACAGTGGCAGACTTTATTTTCTTGGGCGCCAAAATCACTGCAGATGGTGACTGCAGACATGTAATTAAAAGACGCTTGCTCCTTGGAAGAAAAGCTATGAGAAACCTAGACAGCGTATTAAAAAGCAGAGACATGACTTTGCCAACTAAGGTCCATCTAGTCAAAACTATGGTTTTCCTAGTAGTCATGTATGGATGTGAGCGGTGGACCATAAAGAAAGCTGAGCGCCGAAGAATTGATGCTTTTGAAGTGTGGTGTTGGAGAAGGCTCTTGAGAGTCCCTTGGACCGCAAGGAGATCCACCCAGTCCATCCGAAAGGAAATCAGTCATGAATATTCATTGGAAGGCCTGATGTTGAAGCTGAAGCTCCATATTTTGGTCACCTGATGAGAAGACCTGATTCATTGGAAAAGACTCTGATGGGGTAAAGATTGAAGGCTGGAGGAGAAGGGGATGACAGAGGATGAGATGGTTGGATGGCATCACCAACTCGATGGACATGAGTTTGAGCAAGCTCTGGGAGATAGTGAAGGTCGGGGAAGCTTGGCGTGCTGCAATCCATGGGTTAACAGAGAATCAGACACAACTGAGTGACTGAACAACAATGATAAGGACCTGCTCTATAGCACATGGAACTCTAGTCAATACTCTGCAATGACATACATGGGACTACAATCTGAAAAAGAGTGGTCATACGTATATGTATAACAGACTCACTTGGCTATAGAGCAGAAACTAACCTGACATTGTAAAGCAATTCTACTCCAACAAAAAATTAAAAAAAAACCAAACTAGATAATCTGCATATTGGAGACCAAAAGCAATATTTTGTAGATGGGAACCATGAAGCCTTCATAAATATATGCGGAATTCAGTGTCCTTGGAAATGTATGTGGCCCCTGAAGGTTTAGGAGGAGTAGAATTGTCACCTTTGAGTGACAATTAAATCTAGTCACCTTGAAAAAATGAAGACTGTTTCAACTTTTCTGTAATCTGGGAACCAAGCTGTCTTTGTCCATGAGAAGCTTATCCTGACTCACTGAGATCACGGCCCAAGAAGTCTGACTACGCGGTCATATAAAAGCAAATAACCCCTCATAAAGAGAGGGTGTGGTCACAGGTCTAATGTTCCAGGAGGAAATAACCTAGAATTTAATCCACAAAGACCAGGTGGATACTTACAGAGCCCAGTACTCTATAAGGAGTTTCTGAGTTTAGTTTCATGCCTTTGATTTATTTTTTCCTGTAAATAGCGCACGCTGGTGTATATTTTTGTACTCATTCACTATAGCCCTGTGGGCTTCCCAGGTGGTTCAGGCAATAAAAACTCTGCAAGCAATGCAGGAGACCTGGATTCGATCCCTGGGTTGGAAAGAACCTCTGGAGAAGGGAATGGCAACCCACTCCAGTATTCTGGGCTGGAGCACCTCATGGACAGAGGTATAGTCCAGGGGGGTCACAAAGAGTCAGACAAGACTGAGTAACTACCACTTTCACACTTTTATTATAGCCCTGTAATGGAACATTTTTCCCCAAGACTTTGTTTTTTTCTCTCTTATTTCTCAGTGATGTTATACAAACTGGTATAATGTTGTGCCTCTTTTTTCTTATCTGAAACCGTAAAAAGGTGGTTTGGGGCTTCACATTAAGCTATTTACCACTGTGGGTTGTATTTGTAAGTCTTGATCTTTGAAGGTCCTCAAAGATGAGAGCTCTTGCTTTCCAATTTCATAATTCAAGATATTTCCCCCCAAGCATCTGATACAGTAGAATACCAACCCACTCATCAACTGCTATATTCCCTTTTCAAATAACAAATGATTTCCTTTAAACATTATTCATGTTTTTAATGGAAGGGCATTGTTACTGCAGGTCAGATCCTAGGGAGAGTGTAGCAAGTCTATGATATATCAAGGAAAAAAGAAAACCATGGCCCACAATTAAAAACAATAAAGAAGCACTTTTCAGTGCAAAGCTGAATGCATAATGTTTTCAAATCAGTCCTTGTGAACTTCCACGGCCATCACATTATTGTGTTGAGTTCTGGAAGTGAGTCACTGCCTATATTATATTAATCACTTCAGTTTAGTCGCTCAGTCATGTCTGACTGTTTGTGACCCCATGGACTGCAGCCCAGCAGGCTCCTCTGTCTATGGGATTCTCCAGGCAAGAAGACTGGAGTGGGTTGCCTTGCCCTCCTCCAGGGGATCTTCCTGATCCAGGCATTGAACCCGCATCTCTTATGTCTCCTGCATTGGCAGGTGGGTTCTTTAACTCTGGCGCCACCTGGGAAGCCCATGAGTGAGATTAGCATTCTCGAAGAAGAGACCCCAGAGAGCCTCCATCACCCCTTCCACCCTGGGAAGACACAGTGAGAAGACAGTGGTCCATGAACCAGGATATGTGATCTCACCAGATAATGTGTCTGCCCTAGGCTTCATCTTGGACCAATCTCCAGAACTGAGAGAAGTACATTTATACCTTTCATGAACCACCCAGTCTATGGCATTTATTATAGCAGCTGAGAAAGACTGAGACTAAACTTTATACCCTTTCCATGCTCCATGCATAGGTGAAGACACTCCGGCACTGTAAGGTCTGAAGGTCCTACCTCTGTCTAGATGTGGGACACAGAATGGAATATTACTCAGCCATGAAAAGGAACAAGATGCCGATGGGCCTAGACAATGTCAGAGAGAGTGAAGAAACTCAGAAAGAGAAAAACAAGTATCATGTATTAATATGTACGTGTGGACTCTGGAAAGACGGTAGAGATGAACTTATTGGAAAAGCAGACATAGAGACAGAGACCTAGACAACAAATGTATGGACACCAAGTTGGGGAAAAAGGTGGGGTGAACTGGGAGGTTGAGACTGACATATATACATTGCCTCCCAGGTAGCGCTAGTGGTAAAAAGAACCTGCCCACCAATGCAGGAGACATAGGAGACTCTGGTTCGATCTGTGGATCGGGAAGGTCCCCTGGAAGAGGGCATGGTAAACCACTCTAGTATTCTTGCCTGGAGAATCCGCATGGACAGAGGAGCCTGGCTAGTTAAGGTCCCTAGGGTTGCAAAGAGTCAGACATGACTGAAGCAACCTAATATGCACACATACAATAGGTAACAAAGATTAACCTGCTGTACAGCACAGGGAACTCTATTCAATGCTCTCTGGGGAACTAAATGGGATGGGAACCCCCCAAAATAGAGGGGATGTACATATATGTGTGGCTGAGTCACTTTGCCGTACAGCAGAAACTGACAGAACATTGGAAAGCAAATATATTCCAAAAAAAAGAGTTGATTGGAGATCAACACCAAACTTCTGGTGCTTCCCTGCGTTCTGTGTATTCCCCCATCACTTTGATTTGGTCTGATTGCAGAAAACAGGCATGAACATACTGCTTCACAGTCTCTCTCACTTATACACACCCGCTTTGTTTACTGTCCTGTCTATAGAACAGGTCTCCCATGAACGTTTACAAAGTCCCCTCCATTCACAGCGGTTTGCCCTGGCTCCTCTTCTTGGTTCACCGGTTCTTCCTGCAGCAGGAGGAAACCCTTTTAAGCAACACGTGTTTCATGGTGTTGTTCAGTTGCTCAGTCGTATCCGACTCTTTGCAACCCCATGAACCGCAGCACGCCAGGCCTCCCTGTCCATCACCAACTCCTAGAGTTTACTCACACTCATGTTCATCGAGTTGGTGATGCCATCCAACCATCTCATCCTCTGTCGTCCCCTTCTCCTGCTTTTGATCTTTCCCAGCACCAGCGTCTTTTCAAATGAGTCAGCTCTTCACATCAGGTGGCCAAAGTATTGGTGCTTCAGCTTCAGCATCAGTCCTTCCAGTGAACATTCAGGACTGATTTCCTTTAGGATGGACTGGTTTGATCCTCATAGTCCAAGAGACTCTCAAGAGTCTTCTCCAACACCACAGTTCAAAAGCGTCAATTCTTCAAGGCTCAGCTTTCTTCATGGTCCAACTCTCACATCCATACATGACTATTGGAAAAACAATAGCTTTGACTAGACAGACCTTTGTTAGCAAAGTAATGTCTCTGCTTTTTAATATGCTGTCTAGGTTGGTCGTAACTTTCCTTCGAAGGGGCAAGCATATTTCAATTTCATGGCTGCAGTCACCATCTGCAGATATTTTGGAGCCCAGGAAAAAAGAGTCTGTCAGTTTCCACTCTTTCCCCTTCTATTTATCATGAAGTGATGGGACCAGATGTCATGATCCTAGCTTACAAATGATGGTGTTTGTGGCCAGCTCTTGTGATAGGCCCGTGATGATAACGTCTCCCATGAATGAAGACATATGCCAGTCACTACACTAAATATTTTGCGTGTTTAATCAGCGTGTTTAACACTGTTTGCTCATGACATCCTTATTGTGGATGTTTTTTTTTCCTCATTTTATAGCTGAATGCATTGAGTTTGAGAGAGGATAAATGTCCAGCTCAAAATGACACAGCTGAAGACTAGAGCTAGTATGTGATTTTGTGTTCTGAATGGTCCTATATTTTCCTCACATAGAGTCCCTGATGACTTAAAACCAGTGATATTTTGGGGACTTCCCTGGTTAAGTCGTTAAGAATCTGCTATGTAATACAGGGCATGTGGGTTTGATCCCTGGTCAGAGAACTAGGGTCCCACACACTATATGTCACAGGGTAAGCCTGCAAGTTACAACTAATACCTGACACAAGCAAATAAGTAAATAAAAATTAAAAAAAAAACTGTTGATATTTTGATTAACAGATAAAGCTATTCACTGACAAGGATATTTAGATTATTTTTGAAAAAATGTATACCTTTCATGGGCACACTCATTGCAGCTTTAAGCTATCTAGTGTACATTTCTGAATAATTCAGAAAAGATCCCAATCAAATTCTGAACACTTTGAGTTCCTTCTCTTCATTGTTTTTAGTCATTATTTGAGCACACTGCTGCAAGTCCTTGAGTATGTACTTCAGTGAAATATTACAGATGAACTCACTGAAGCCTTCCATGTTGCATAATTTCCAGAAAATGATATTTTCCTCATCTCCATAAATCCAAGTGAAGTCTCTTTTGAACTTTACTAATTCTTTCTTAATTGATTGTCTTGAGTTAATAAATTCACTGTTTAAAAATAGTGGATTGTTTAGTAATGTTCAAAACATTCTCAAGACATCATTATGAAGCAATGATGCTGGTTTTATCTTTGGGGCAAAAATAGCTATGTGTCCATGGCAACTGTACACCTCCTCTTAGATGAGATTCTGAATGTTGATTTATGTGGAAGAGAAAATCATATTATGTTTATTTCTTCATTTTACTTTGAATTTGCCTTTTAACTAGTCATCAAAAGTGATCCATATAACCTCACTTTTCTCACACAGGCATGTAATATTAATATGACTATAACTATGAAAAATGTATGATACTCTACAACAAATTTTTTATTTTCTAGTTTTGGTATTTCAATAAAAAAATATTACTATACTAGACGGATGTAAACTATCAATTGGACATGCTGTTGCATTATTCTGTAGAAGCTTACACTATTTTCTTATTTTTAACTTCTCATTAGCAGCTATTTCTGCTATGAAATTAGACACTGGTAATGCTTATAGCAGCCATGAATATAGAAGATGCTTACTTCTTGAAAGGAAGGCTATAACCAACCTAGACAATCTGTTAAAAAGCAGAGACGTCACTTTGCTGACAAATGTCTGTATAGTCAAAGCTATGGTTTTTCTAGTAGTCATGTATGGATGTGAGAGTTGGACCACAAAGAAAGCTAAATACTGAAGAACTAATGCTTTCTAATTGCAGTGCTGGAGAAGACGCTTGAGAATTCCTTGGACAGCAAGGCAGTCAAAACAGTCCATCCTAAGGAACATCAACCCTGGATACTCATTGGAGGGACCGATGCTGAAGCTGGAAGTTCCAATATTTTGTCTACCTGATGAGAAGAACTGAGTCATTGGAAAAGACCCTGATGCTGGAAAGAGTGAGGGCAGGATGAGAAGGGGATGACAGAGGATGAGATGGTTAGATGGCATCACAGACTCGATGAACATGAGCTTGGGCAAACTCCTGGAGATGGTTAGGGACAGGGAGGCCTGGTGTGCTGCAGTCCACAGGGTCCCAAAGGAATTGCACACGATTAAGGGACTGAACAACAGCAACGAACACTTTTTATGGACTCCATTTAAATTTACTCAGCCATGAATGCATTTGCCTATAAACTTAATCTCTTTGAAGACAGAGCAACTGAACGAACACAACAACACAGAAGAGACACTTGATCACGTCTGTAGTTCTCTACGCATTAGGAGAAACTCATCAGGGTCCACACACACCGAGGAAAGAAATTCCCGGAGGGCATGAATACCAAGGAGCCGGGGGTCACAGAGATCTTCTGGAAGCTGACCTGCCTTTCTGGACTGGCTAGAGTATCACGACAGGTAATCAAAGGGGAACACTGGGCACAGCGCTGGGTAAATAGGAACCAATGAACTAACACTCTGTAAAGCATACATCATTTGCATCCTTTGACGTCTCTCTCAGTCTTTCAGACTGGGTCCTAAGGCAAGTTACGGTAAATCCCCTACGTATGAACGACTTCCATTCCAAGAGTGTGTTCCTAAGTCCAGTTCGTGAGTTTAGCATAGCTCGCTTAGGTACCCAACTAACCCAGCTGCCTACACAGTACTGTACTCTGAAAGGTTTATCATATTTTTTGCACAAATAGTGTTATGCCCAGGTCGTGATCTCCACAAATCACCAGGAGGCCATACACTGATGCAAACGCAAGAGGGAATTTAATTGCAGACCCGGGTCTGGACCGCACACACAGACCGACACAGCGGAGTGAGGGCAGCGGCCCGAGCCGCATGGTACAAGGCTTTTTAAAGGGAGAAGACAAAGGGAAATTGGCTACAGGTGGGGTGACATATTGCTCTGTGATTGGTCAGGACAGGAGGTGAGGTCAGGGGCTTTATGCGCACTAGCCCCTGATAGGTATATCTTTGGCACACTATGATTGGTCCTGTCTAGGGTGGTGACCTGGGGGTGGGGGAACTTGGAAGGCTCTACAATAGTACATAAGAAACAAACAGGTACTAAGCATTTAATCTTACAGTAGAGCACCTTGAAAAGGACTCTATGGTACCATCTGGGGCTTTCCAGGTGGCTCAGTGGTAAAGACTCCCCCTGCCAATGCAGGAGATGTGGGTTCAATGCCTGGACCAGGAAGACCCCCTGGAGGAGGCCATGGCAACCCACTCTAGGATTCTTGCCTGGAGAATCCCATGGATAGAGGAGCCTTGTGGGCTAAGGTCCACAGGGCCTCAAAAAGTCAGACAGGACTGAGTGACTGAGCACACACAGTAACCAGCTAGATCGCCGCAGCTTTTACACTTGACATCCTGCCTAGGCTTGAAATAAAGATACTCTACACATTTTGTGTGTGTCTTAGTAGCTCAGTCATGCCCAGCTCTTTGCGCCCCCATGGACATACGAGCAAACGTACATTCGCATCGTTTGAAGGTTTGCAACTAGAAGGTTTGTATATAGGGGGCTTCCCTTGTGGCTCAGCTGGTAAAGAATCTGCCCACAATGCCAGAGACGTGGGTTCGATCCCTTGGTGGGGAAGATGCCCCTGGAGAAGGGAAAGGCTACCCACTCCAGTATTCTGGCCTGAAGAATTCCATGGACTGTAGAGGATGAGATGGCTGGATGGCATCATCGACTCAATGGACTTGGGTTTGGGTGGACTCTGGGAGTTGGTGATGGACAGGGAGGCCTGGCGCGCTGCGGTCCATGGGGTCGCAAAGAGTCGGACATGACTGAGCAACTGAACTGAACTGAACTGAACCGACAGAGAACATAGAGCACTTACGGTATAAGAAAATATATTAGAAAATCCTTCACAATAGTTACTTTATCCTCTCGAATGAAATAATAGTCATCTCAGCAATCAGATTTTCTTACACATAAAGTGTTGGCACTGAATAGATAACAAAAAGAAATAAACTCAAAAAAATTTTTTTCTACCTGTTTAGTTGACAGGAATGATAAATCCATACCAAACCCAACATTCTACTATATGCCTGTTTACTGCATGTCATTTTAAATTGGAGTCATCATTAGGTTTTTAATAAGATGATAAAAAGTACACGGTCACGGTAGAGAATATTGAAATGGTTAATGAAGCAAGTAGAAGTCTGCCACATCGAGAAAAACGTGTCTTGGTTTTTTTTAAAAACAGCTTTATGGAGCTGTAATTCCCATTCCATACAACTCACCAGAGTAAAGCATAAAACAAAAGGTTTTACTGGTTTTCAGTGTATTTGTAGACTTGTGACACCATCATCACAATCAACGTTAGTCAACTTACATTTTAACACGCAGCACCCCAGTCGTTTTGTCTAAGCATTAACATACAATTTTATGACCTGAGTTTAAACTTACTAGGTTGCAAACAGTCCCCATATTCATAAATATTCCTTGGGTGCATGCATTTGAATAGTAATACAGTCACTGAAGGAAAAAGAAAACTTACTTCTCGTGATGGCTTACTTTCTGCTTTCTTGAGTAATGGATTTAGTCAGTTCATCTTTGCGACAACATCACCCAGTGCTTACTATTCTTTACAGAGAAGCGAGGATCACAGAGAAGGTTAAGATTCTTGCCCACAGTTGTCGGTGTGGTAAGTAGATGAATAATGTTCTCACTGAAATGGCGTGACTCCCACTCTCCACATGGCTACATGGTCACGTGGGTGTCCGAGCCCCTGGTGTTGAAAATTTAATTGGTTTCCAGTTCAGAGCTCTTGCAACTGTATCAGTTAAGGGTGCCTTAAAAACGCACCCACAAAGTGAGCAGCTTAAGCAATAATGTATCTCACAGATTCGGCAGGTCAAAAATCTAGGAGCCCTTGAACTGGACATTCTAGAAATTATGAATTGCTGCAAGGGTGGGATTAAATGTCACCTGGGTGCATGTGTGTGCTAAGTCGCCTCATTTGTGTCTGACACTCTGCGGCCCCATGGATCACAGGACCCTTCAGGCAAGAAGACTGGAGTGGGTTGCCATTTCCTCCTCCAGGGGATCTTCCTGACCCAGAGATAGAATCCACGTCTCTTACGTCTCCTGCCTTGGCAGGCGGGTTCTTTACCATGAGTACCACCTGGGAAACCAAATGTCACCTGGGGCTGTGGTCTTGTCTGAAGTCTCAACTGGGGAAGGGTTCACTCCAAAGTAAATTTTCTTTGAGCCCCAAGTTACAGTTTGTGTAAGAGACCTCTTTCTCAACCACTCCCTCAGTCTGCCCCCATCTCCTCCACTGTCTACTCCATGTCAGAGAAGGGCCACTCCACTCTCAACAGGGTGAGACCACAAATACATGGAATCACCTTTATCTCCTTTCTTTCCTGCTCGTTCTTAAATCAAAGTCAAAACTCCACACACACAGTGAAATAATGTGCTGCGTGATGTGCTAAGTCGTTTTAGTCGTGTCCGACTCTTTGCGACCACATGGACTATAGCCTGCCAGGCTCCTCTGTCCATGGGATGCTCCAGGCAAGAATACTGGAGTGGGTTGCCATTTCAATCAAATAATACTCGGACATTAAGAAGAATGAGATAATGCCATTTGTAGCTCTGTGAATAGACCTGGAGATTGTCATACTAAGTGAAGTCAGTCAGAGAGCGGAAGATAGCATGAGATCCCTTATATGTGGAATTTAGAAAGAAATGGTACAAATGAACTTATTTACAAAATACAAACAGACTCAGAGACTTGGAGGATGAACTTACGGTTACTGGGGAAAAGGATGGGGGGAAGGAATAGTTAGGGAGCTTGGGTCTATCTATCTATCTGTTTATCCATCTACGGGTTTCCGTGATAGCTCTGTTGGTAAAGAATCTGCCTGCAATGCAGGAGACTCCGGTTTGATTCCTGGATGAGGAAGATCCCCTGGAGAAGGGATAGGCTACCCACTCCAGAATTCTTGGGCTTCCCTGGTGGCTCAGCTGGTAAAGAATCCGCCTGCAATGTGGGAGACCTGGGTTCAATCCCTGGGTTGGAAATATCCCCTGGAAAAAGGAACAACTACCCACTCCAGTATTCTGGCCTGAAGAATTCCAAGGACTGTATAGTCCATAGGGTTACAAAGAGTAGGACACAACTGAGCGACTTTCAAATTCTTATCCCTTATAGATTATTATAAAATGCTGAGTATAGTTCCCTGTGCTACACAGTAGGTCCTTGTTGGTTATCTGTTTTACATATAGTGGCATGTAAAAATGTTGGTTTGAAATACGAGGAAATATTTCAGGGATGCAAAATATACATCAGCATGTTTTGTATCCATGGTTCACTAACAGTGCACAGAAGGTTGGGAAGATTTTTGCCCTTGTTAAAATTTAATTAAAACTAAGGGTATTCGTTTCCCTGACCTTCTGCCAAAATTCACCCTGTCTAGGCATGATGCTTTTTAAAAGGGGGAGAGTCAGTTCCTGGTCCCTGTGTCCAAGGTAACAAGGTTTGTCTAGCACATTTGTGTTAGAGCTGCAAGAACTCCACACTCTTCACATGGGTGCACGGTCATGTGGGTGCACGGTTGGGTGTCCGAGCCCCTGGTGTTGAAAATTTAATTGATTTCCAATTCAGAGCTCTTGAGCTGTATCAGTTAATGGTGCATTAAAAACGCACCCACAAAGTAAGCAACTTAAGCAATAATGTATCTCACAGATTCGGCAGGTCAAAAATCTAGGAGCCCTTGAACTGGACATTCTAGAAATGATGAATTGCTGCAAGGGTGGGATTAAATGTCACCTGGGTGCATGTGTGTGCTAAGTCGCCTCATTTGTGTCTGACACTCTGCGGCCCCACAGACCACAGGATCCTTCAGGCAAGAAGACTGGAGTGGGTTGCCATTTCCTCCTCCAGGGGATCTTCCTGACCCAGGGATGGAACCCACAGCTCACTGAGCAATGTCACAGATGCAGCTCAATGGTGTGTGAGGTACTGAGTTAACCAGGAGACAGGTAGACTTTAGGGCCCAAGTTAGCCATAACTGTTTGCCCCTGGGAGTATCTTTTGAACAGCCCCTGTTTATCCTAAGGAAGTCAGTCATTTGGCCAGAGTTTTCTTGGGGGTAAAAAATGGGCATTTGGACAAAACCCCACTTCCAAATTTATGGCAGTTATCCTAACATAATTTTAAATAGCATCCATTTTACTTTCAAAAGCACCCTTCATTGTTTGATCAGCTATATATTATACATATATTTCAATTTGGGTGACTTCTAAAGTTCTTTTCATATGCAAATATGGGAAAGGATCTTTCATATTCCTTCCACCAAACTTCATGTTTGCAGCGAGAAATCTCACGTTGTATAAATCATTAATGATTAACAAACACCATCAGTTTCCTCTTCAGAAAGCTTCAGGCAGTGGATTACAAAGTGATTGAAATTTCGTGTGTAACATTTCTGTATTAATTAGGTTTCGAAGTGATTTTCTAATTGCATAATTTATAATTATATCTTTGTACAAATATGTAAGTAAATAACATATTGCACATCATTGGATAGAAGATGAAAGGTAAAAACATTAAAATAGAATGTCTGGCATCACACGACAGGAGTTCTATCTATTCTTAATTCTAAAAACACAATATTGCTTCTGAAACCAAAGAGATCAGGACCAAAATGACTTTCTTTGGAAAACCATGTTGAATTCTGTGAAAAAAGACTCAAATGGTATAAAAAATTGATAACTTTTGAATATCTTTTTGAAACATACCAAAAGAGTGTTTCCTGTTCTCACTAACTTCGAGAAAAATAATCATGCGGCTAAAGGCGATTTTTCTACCTCAACTGTGTCTTGTCCCTTCATATTCTCTGACTCACTGTCCTTCCCTAATAGAACTCAAAAATGTGCAACCACTAATGCTTAACATCGGTGTTGTCATTCCGGGGTCAGGAAGGGACGAGTTACAAGGAAACAAAAGAGTCAACTACATCTGAAATTCAGCAAGAGCTATCATTCAGTAATAGCCGTCATCGTTGTAATAATATATCTTGTGAGTGGTCACCCAAGAGGAAGTATTCAGTCCTGTTAAAAGCTCAGGGTCTGATCCTCAATTCTATGGAGGGAGACTCAGGCCATACAAGAGATAAGGGCTGGGGGCGGGGGGTGGGGTAGTCAAAGCTCATTGTAGAACTGGATAGTTGGTCAAACTCTACTCCAGACGCTACATTTTGCTGTAAAGAAAGCCTATATTTTGCGGACTGTCCTTTGCCTCAAAGGCTATCGGTAAGAAATCACTTTGTTCCCACTTATGAGGCGCACTGCACCAGACTACCTGGGATACTGGGGTATACCAATAAGCCACACTTTGTGTGATACAAACTGTGGACTGTTCTGCCTTATTCTGTCCTCCTCTTGTTTAGTCCCTAAGTTGTGTCCGACTCTATGCGACCCTACGGACTGTAGCCTGCCAGGCTCCTCTGTCCACGGGATTCTCCAGGCAAGAACACTGGAGTGGGTTGCCATGTCCTTCTCCAGGGGATCTTCCTGACCCAGGGATGGAACTCACATCTCCTGCACTGGCAGGTTGATTTCTTTTTTTTTTTTTTTTTTACCACTGAGTCACGAGGGAAGCCCCATTCTGATCTTCTCTGGATGGTCAAAACAACAGCATCTCATTCCATTATCATCGATTACTGTAACTTGGTCTCTTTAAATGAGGCCACTCATTTGCCGTATTCTGACAGACCGTTCACATGGGCTCAAGGCTCCTGTTTCAAAAACATGCTCCCAGTGTTCAAAAGGAAAGATCACTGCTTCCCAAAAAGCACTGCCACAGTTTTTTGCTTTCTATCTCTTGTTTTGTTCTGGCCTTGCCACCTGGCATGCCCGAGCTCAGTTCCCTGAACACGGGTGGAAGCCAGGATCCCTGCTTTGGAAGCGTGGAGTCTTAACGACTGGACCACCAGGAGACTCCCAGCTTGTTGCCAGTATTTACGAATTGGGCGGCAGTTCGAATCTAGTCACCCCGTCTGTGGTCACGTGCAGATGAACTGGCAGTTATGTAGGGCTCTCCTCAATCCCGACAGTGTTTTTAAGTGTGCCTTCGAAACGAGTGATCCGAGTTTACATTTGAAAAATTGCGTTTTCTCCCTAGATGTTATAGGAATAAATAGCAATGTCACCAGTCCCAGATTCTTTCTGAAACGATGCTGTTTGGCATTTTTGGGTCCCAAAGACTTATTTCTTAAATCACTCAAAGTATTGGAGTTCTGCTTTGCTGCTAAGATGTAGGTTCTGGGAAACTTATCAAGGATCAGTCAGATCACAGTCGCCTGCAACTGATAAAGGATTTCATTTGAAGGAAAACCTTAAGGCTCATTGGATAGACTGATGCTGAAGCTGAAGCTCCAATACTTTGGCCACCTGATGCAAAGTGCTGACTCATTGGAGAAAGTGATAATGCTGGGAAAGATTGAGGGCAGGAGGAGAAGAGGAAGACAGATGAAGAGATGGTTGGGTGGCATCACTGACTTGATGGACATGAGTTTGAGTAAGCTCCAGGAGATGGTGAAGGACAGGGAGGCCTGGCGTGCTGCGGTCCATGGGGTCGCAGAGCCGGACTGGACTTAGCCACTGAACAATAACTGAGGCAAAGGATGAATTCAGACTCAGAGGAGAGAGATAGTAAAGAAAAAAGGCTCTGTCCCAAGGATCCAGCCCAGGGTGTTCAAACTGATGTCATCTGGGCAAAGAGAGGGTGTGGGTTTTAAAGTAATTTGTGAACAAGGGACATTAACTGCCTCTTTAGAAATAAATAGCTTCAGTTTAGGAATCAGATGCAGGGATTTCGACTCCCCTCAAAACTCAGCTGTTTTTTTGTAAGAATGAAGTGAAGTGAATTGAAGTGAAAGTTGCTCAGTCATGTCTGAGTCCATGTAATTCTCCCGGCCAGAATGCTGGAGCGGATAGCGTTTCCCTTCTCTGGAGGATCTTCCCAACCCTAGGGATCAAACACCAGTCTCCCGCATTGCAGGCAGATTCTTTACCAGCTGAGCCACCAGGGAAGCCCAAGAATACTGCAGTGGGTAGCCTATCCCTTCTCCAGCAGAACTGAACTGGGGTCTCCTGCATAGCAGGTAGATTATTTACCAATTAAGCTATCAGGGAAGCCCCTTGTAAGAATGGCCGTCATCAAAAAGTCTGTAAATGACAAACACTGGGGATGGTATGAAGAAGAGGAAACCCTCCTACACTGTTGGGGAGAATGTAAATTGCTTCAGTCATTGTGGAGAACAGTATCAGTTGAGTTCAGCAGCTCAGTCATGTCCGACTCTTTGTGACCCCATGGACTGCAGCATGCCAGGCCTCTCTGCCCCTGGCTATCTCCTGACGTTTGCCCAAGTTCATGTCCATTGCATCATTGACACCTTCAGCCATCTAATATGCTTAGAGTATGGAATATTACACAGCCACAAAAAAGAATGAAACAATGCCACTTCTAGCAACATGGATGGACTTTGAGAGCAGTATGCTAAGTGAAATAAGTCAGAAAGAGAAAGAAAAATGCCATATGGTACCAATTATATGTGGAATCTAAAAAAATACAACAAACTAGTGAACATAAGAGAAAAAGAAGCAGGCTCACAGATAAAGAAAATAGACTAGTGGTTACCAGAGGGGGCAGAGTGGAATGTAGGACTAAGAAGTCCAAGCTGCTATGTATAAAGTAAGCTACAAGAATATGTTTTGTAAGAGAAGGGATATAGTCAGTATAACTCTGTGTGTGTGCTTAGTGGGTCAATTGTGTCTGACTCTTTGTGACCCCATGGACTGTAGCCTACCCAGGCTCTTCTGTCCATGGGATTCTCCAGGCAAGAATACTGGAGTGGGTAGCTTATCCCTTCTCTGGAGGAAAATCTTTAAAAATTGTGAATCACTGTCTTGTACACATGTAACTTATGTGACCCTGTACAGCAACAATACTTCAGGTAAAATAAAAATAAAAGAGAAACAAAAAAAAAAGTCAAATACTCCCATACTCAAATGACTGTCTGTTTCCCAAGGACCGAGTCCAACATCACTTCCTTTATGTCTCAGATTTTCCTATTTGGAAGTAAACTTTTTTCTCCAAAACCCAACAGTCTGCTAGTTCCCTTAAATCACATAGTTTATACTCTATTTTGAATTATATGTACTTGTGGATTTTCTTTTTAACATTAATTGCGCCAACATCCTTTTCCATGTTTTTTCTAGAGCCCTTAGGATGGAGACCTGTAGGCAACACATAGGGCTCCCCTGGTGGCTCACACGGTAAAGAATCTGCCTACAGTGCAGGAGACCTGGGTTCAATTCCTGGGTCAGGAAGATGACCTGGAGAAGAGAATGCCTACCCACTCCAGTACTCTTGCCTGGAGAATCCCACGGACAGTGGAGCCTGGCGGGCTATAGTCGATGGGGTCACAAAGATTCAGACATGCCTGAGCAACTAACACTTTTACTTTCCAAGCAATACATGGAAAGACAAATAACTTTGATGAATTAATCATTTGCTTCAACAGATCCTCAAGTACAAATTTGGATCAAGCGGTAATTATCACCAAGTTTCTCAAATATTATCAGCCCATATAAATAATTGAAAATGTCCACACCATAAAGAGTTTCTGCTCTCATCATCTAAAACGTCTCCCTCCAGTGATGAAAATAGATACTTCAGGGGGAAAAAAAAGCCCTCTCCCATCTCTTTAGGCCAAACACTAGCCAATTCCTGTGTTTCTGATTCCAGCCCCACCCATCAACAGGCATTCTCCTGGATGCAAGATGTTCTTGTATTAATCCATTTACAAGGCTAATCAGTCTGACATCTTTTGCAAAATTACTCAAGAAATGCAGGCTGCTTCCACGCAGAAGGCATCAATCCTAGCAAAAGTCTTCGTCTGAGACAACTAATTATCCTTAAGACTGAAGGATAACCAAACATTTAATGCATTTGCTAATTGTTTTTCCATTCTTTGGATCTTTATGTGGTCTTTAGTTATTAAAGACACTGTAATTAAGGGGAAACAAAGCATAGCCAACTTCCACTATTTCTTTTGGTTTTCTCTGTGTTGTTCTGTTTTTCTACAAGTCAGCAGAGCATATGAAAAAGAGGTAGGACATGATTTTGTTCAATGAAAAAAAAAGGTATCTGTACTTTTCAAACTGACTCATGGTATGCGTTCATTTATGGGGCTTCGCTGGTGGCTCAGGGGTTGCCAATGCAGGAGACCTGGGTTCCATCTCTGGGTTGGGAAGATTCCCCTGGAGAAGGGAATGGCAACCCATTCCAGGATTCTTGCCTGGAGTATCTCATGGACAGAGGAGCCTGGCGGGCTACAGTCCAAAAGATCGCAGAGTCGGACGTGACTTAGTGACTAAACAACAACAATAGCATCACATGGTTAAGGAAAAGTAAGCGCTAAAGTGATGATGATGGTCTGCCCCTTGAGGGGGACCTGAGAGATATCTAGGCCAAGGGGATGCACAGAAAAGGAATCTGGGTGCTCCGATGAGATGGGATGGGGGTACGGGCTGGAAGCTTTCTGTGAATGCACACGAGTATCTCCCACACTAAATGTGGACAAGAGTGACTTCTCTGGTGGTTCTCCCATTAAGCCTCTGCACTTCCACTGTGGGGGTGTGGGGGGAGGACACAGGCTCCATCCCTGGTCAGGGAACTAAGATCCCACCTGCTACACAGGGCAGCCAATAAATACAACTCAGTAGTTAACTGACAAATGAACAAAAGCCATGGGCAAGAAAGGGCAGCTCAGGCATGACCATAGGAAGGAAGCGGGGGAAGGAGAGCAGCTGGTGGGAGATGTATCGACCTTGCCACTGAAAGGAACAGCTTGTGGGAACCCGCAGAAGCGGGACAGGACTGCACACTCATAATCGTTCATAACGATACGGAGCGGGACTCTGTGGGGCTCCTGGGCACGGAGGCCTTTCTGGCTCCCTCATTTCTTGATGGCAGGAAATAGGCTTCATTCACCCCCAAGACCTTCCCTGAGTTCCAACAGGGCAGGTTCAAAGAGCTGCTCATCAGGCAAGAGAGGGGAGGCAGAGACGGGGGAGGAGGAGCCAGGAAACAACAGTGCAGCCTTAGGGCAAAGTCTTGGTTCTCCCTGAAAGATCATTGCTTTTGTTTGGTTGGCCCCCAAAGAATTATTGCTGTGGCCTGCTGCTGCTCCTTCATTCTGTCATGTCTGACTCTTTGTGACTCCATGGACGGCAGCACACTAGGCTTCCCTGTCCTTCACCATCTCCCAGAGTCTGTTCAAACTCATGGTCATCAAGTCGGTGATGCCATCCAACCACCTCATCCTCAGTCACTCCCTTCTCCTCCCGCTCTCAATCTTTCCCAGCATCAGGGTCTTTTCCAATGGGTCAGGTGTTTTCATCAGGCGGCCAAAGGACTGGAGCTTCAGCATCAGTCCCTCAGATGAGCATTCAGGGTTGGTTTCCTTTAGGATTGACTGGCTGGATCTCATTGCTGTCCAAGAGACTCTCAAGAGTCTTCTCCAACACCCCAGTTCGAAAGCAGCAACTCTTTGACGCTCAGCTTTCTTAATGGTCCAACTTTCACGTCCATACATGACTACTGGAGAGAACCATAGCTTTGACTACAGGGACTTTTGTTGGTAAAGTGATGTCTCTGCTTTTTAGTATGCTGTCTAGGTTCGTCATGGCAAAACAGTATCTCTGTGCTGTTTTGGAGATACTGCAACCCTCAGCAGGTGAGAGAAGTTAAGGTGCCCACAAGCAGGTAGACCCCAGAACAGCTGGGATCAGCAGGTGGGTGATGCTGACTCGGGATTCCCTCACCACTAGCCAGTCAGAAGAATGTCCACAAGCTGATCACGCCCTCTTTGAACCACTGCTATAAAACTTCTCACAGCCCCCTCCAGAGTGGGACGCATGTGCTTGTTGGCCCCCTTTGCCTGGCAAAGCAGTAAAACTGTTCCCTTCTGCTTCACACAAAACTCTGTCTCTGAGATTTAATTTGGTGTCGAGGTACAGAGGCTAGTCTCAGCTTCAGTAAGGACAGTTTGGCATGCCTGAAACCATGGTGTTCAGGGCAGGAGGAGGGGGCGGGCAGAAGGGGGACCAATGGTCACAGAAGGACGGGGACCAGGTGGATGGAGAGATGTTTGGGGAGCTCAGGACATGCCCCCACTCCACCCCTAAAACATGCCACCCTGGGACACTGCTGACCTTGAGCCCGAGGCATCTGAAAAGCGGCAAGCAGGAAGCAAGGCTCTCTCAGAATCCCTGGGACTGTGTAACAAGCACCCTCTGCAAGGAACTCACCTGCCATCAACCCCCCTGGAGTTCCTTCCACCAGGAAGCCCAACTTGTCACAGGAAGAGACTAGAAACTGACATCAGGCCTTTCCTCACCCAGGTTTTAATTACTGTCGCCACGCTCAGTGTATCCAAAACAGCCTGTGGGTTGATCTATCTGTTCTTCCATTGCTAAACCTCCCCTCCCCATCCCTCTCCTCTCCCACACCAGAAGATAAGATTCGTGGAAGCAGACCTCCCTAATCTGTCTGCTCATGGCTGTATCTCATTACCTAGAGAATGATTGCACTTAGAAGGCAAGAGATGCATATTTGATGAATTAAGTATTTGCTTTGCCATAAACTGTCTTTAAGAGTCTGGGCACCCATGCATATGCATAGCACGTTTATCTAAATAAATGTACACAATGGATGATTGTACTGAACCATCAGTGATTCTGGGGGTAGAGTCATCTCTGATACAACAGGGGTGCAGAGAAAGCGGTGTTGGGTTCTTGGGTCTTCTCATATTCATTGCCTCTTGTCAGGCCCATCCTCAGACTGGAGCCTAAATCCTAGTGATGCTATCTTCATTTGCTGTTACTGTCCAGTCACTAAGTCGTGCCTGACTGTTTTGCCACCCCACAGACTGTAGTCCACCAGGCTCCTCTGTCTATGTGGTTTCCCAGGCAAGAATACTGGAGTGGGTTGCCATTTCTTTCTCCAGGGGATCTTCCCAACCCAGGGATTGAACCCACACCTCCTGTACTGCAGGTAGTCTTTTTCTACCACCAAGCTACCTTTATTAATAAGTCATTTAATCTAAGTGGCCATAGTTCTCCCAGGTTAAACTGCATTTCAGAAACAGCTTCTTAAAAATGGTGCATGGTGGTTCATTAAAAGAAAGGTTTTTGGGTTTTTTTTTTTACCCCACGGGGTGTTATCTGAACCTGAATCACTGAAGGTGGTCCAAGGTAGCTTCATCACAGAGTCCCAAGGGTGCAAAGGAACAAAACTCATGATGATTGCCCTTCCTGGGTCTACAGTTACCACGCTCTTAACATGCACGTAAGCTGCCAGAGCAGTTCCTTCATGGTGGAAATGAACTTCCTTGCAATTTCATAAAAATGAAAAGGCCCTTTTGTGAAATGCTCTCTGATGCCTTTCCAGAACAGCCGCTCTCCCGGTGTTGGAAGCCGAGCAGCCATGGTGTAGATAATCTGATTTATGCGGAATGGCAGGTCCTCCTGTCTTGTCCCAAACACAATAGAAAACCTCAGCCTGGAGGTGGTTCAATAACTAATTTAGGCTCAAATCTAATTCTTTCAATGACGTATCCATCACAGCCCCTTAAAATGCCTGTGTCAGATGAAAATACACAGCTTGGGCTTGGATTTAATGAATGTATACAGCCTTCATTTTACCTTAATGAACCGCCATAGAGGTGGGCTGCATACTTATGAATATACAAACATTTCATGTCTGGCTTTCTCTAGCCATGAAAAAGAAAACCCGGTAAATTAAAGTTATCAACTCAGTGAGATATACGATATTCTCTTCCTATGATGGGACAGGGGAGAGGAATGAAAGATAGGAGAAAAGATGATTAATATTCCTAAGAGCCTACATTGGTGCTTGTGAAGGTAAGATGATTTCTGTAGAGATTTGCTTGTTTTTGAATGAATTCCTCCCCACCCCCCATTATGCCACAGTACCACTTTCTGTAGATGGTCAATTTCAATGAGTATAGAAAATAACTGAATTCTCACATGGTTGGCAAGTTGGAAAACCTAGGGTACTGGTGTTCAGTTGCTCACTGGTGTCTGACTCTTTGCCACCCTAAAGACGGCAGCATGCCAAGCCTCCCTGTCCATCACCATCTCTCCGAGGCTTGTTCAAACTCATGTCCCTCTAGCTGGTGATGCCATCCAACCATCTCATCCTCTGTTGTCCTCTTCTTGTGCTTTCAATCTTTCCCAGCATCAGGGTCTTTTCTAATGTGTCAGGTCTTCGTATCAGGTGGCCAAAGTATTGGAGCTTCAGCTTCAGCATCAGTCCTTCCAATGAACACCCAGGACTGATCTCCTTTAGGATGGACTGGTTGGATCTCCTTGCAGTCCAAGTTCTGGGCGACCCAGTTCATGGCTCTGGGTAAGAATCCAAATTTTGAGGACCCACAGTTTGGCCCTTGAATACACAGGTCTTTGATCACAAAGATCTCAGATGTTAAACTCCAGCTCCCATGAACCAGATGGTCTCAAAGCTGTTTGTTGATTTCTTGGAGTCAGACCCTCATGCTCTCTATGAAGTAAAGAGAGCTAAGATGGTCTGCCTTGACTTTTATGTAATAAAGCTTGACATTGTCAGAGTGATGGCTCTGATGACACAGAGAGAGACGCCTAAGAGTAGGGAGAACTCAGTGTGAGGAAGCAGAAGGTGAGTACTCATAGCAGTGCACATGCTTGGCTTTTGTTTTGTTTTTTTAACTGAAGTTTCTTTCTTGGATGAACATATTGTACTTGGAGTTTAGGAACTAGGAGAAATGTGTTGTCGTTGTTTAGTTGCTCAGTCGTGTCCGACTCTTTGCCACCTCATGGACTGCAGCCCGCCAGGTTCCTCTGTCCCTGGGATTGTTCAGGCAGCAACACTGGAATGGGTTGCCATGCTCTCCTCCAGGGGATCTTCCAGACCCAGGATCGAACCTACCTCTCTTGCATCTCCTGCACTGGCAGGCGGATTCTGTACCACTGCGCACCCTGGGAAGCCCGGTATAGAATACAGGAAGACCTCATCCCATAGTCTGTAGATACGGTTGTAAGCTTCGAACTAAGGATGCAGTTCCGACTTGCTTCGCCTCAAGGAGCAATCACAGAGTTAGGAGTCTAAGATCTACAGAAGCGATGGGGCTGACAGCTTTTAAAAGCTGAAATGTTTTTTTCTCATTTTTATTTCCATCAGCCTAATTGCATCCTGAGCCCATGCTAAGTGTGTCTCCGCTAGATGAAGCAAAGGGAAGTTTACAGTCAGATTTCAAGGTTGCAAATGGGGTTCTGGAGCGAGCGGTACAGACAGGCTGACAGACAGGCTCTGTGAGAGGAAGGATTCACACAAGCCCATTTGCATCCCTCTATAATTACTGGAAATGCCTTTCCGATCTCTGACACTCTTCTCCTAGGAGCTAGTGATTCCGATGGACGACGGCACGTCGGAGGCTTCCTCTCCTCGGCCAGACTGCCCCCTGAGCCAGGGCACAGTCCTGTTCACTCGTCTGCAGTTGTCATCATTTCTTGCTTTCTCTGAAGACGAAGGTTTCTTCCATTTACTTTTTGAGACAGGGGAAGGAAATTTTTAAAAAATGCCCTTATCATATTGCAGGGCTTCCCCTGTGGCTCAGCTGGTAAAGAATCTGCCTGCAATGTGGGAGACCTGGGTTCGATCCCTGGGTTGGGAAGAGTCCCTGGAGAAGGGAATGACTACCCACTCCAGTATTCTGGCCTGGAGAATCCCATGGACTACACAGAGTCGCAAAAAGTCAGACATGACTGAGTGATTTTCACTTTATCATATTGTATTGGAGTTTTTCCATTTAATTCGTTTATCTTAAAGCCTGTAAAAGCTTGACTTTTCACGCCTAATGATCATTTTTTAAAAAAAATTACTTTCTATTGGAATACAGTTGCTTTAAAATGCTGTGTTAATTTCTGCTGTACAGCGAAGTCAATCAGCTGTATGTATACATATATCTCCTCTTTTTTGGACTATCTTTCCATTGAGGTACTCACAGAGCATGGAGTAGAGTTATCTGGGCTATACGTAGGATTTTAATTAGTTATCTGGTTTATGCATAGGATCAGTAGGGTACATATGTCAGTTCTAGTCTCCCATTTCATCCCACCACCCCTTTCTCTGCTTTGTGCCCATACAGTTTTTTCCTCCATGTCTATTTCTGCTCTGTAAATAGATTCATCTGTACCATTTTTCTAGATTCCATATATACACATTAATAAACACTATTTGACTTTCTCTTTCCAACTTACTCCGCTCTGTAGGACAGTCTCTAGTTTCATCCACGTTTCTGCAAATGGCACGATTTTGCTCCTTTTTATGATTGTCTTAAAACTGGTTCAAACGTTTCCATTAGCAATAGTCACAAGTGCCCACTACGAGCCTGTAATTGTCCTGAACGTGTGTCGGTGAATAAAAGAGCGTGGCTCCTACCTTCTCAGAGTTTACAAGCTTAATTTGAATTCTTCTTGTGCACAAATCCCAGGATCCCTCGTTTCCAGCAGAATTGGCTTTGGAAGCCAATTTGCCATTCTGCACACAAAATATCCTTCTTCATTTGAAACAAAATTGATTCCTCCTTGAAGTTAAATAAGCAAATCTGTATTTGAAGAGTACCAGCTCTGTTCAATACCGCTCTTTCTGTCTTCTTCAGTCCAATCTAGACTCATGTCCAAGTTACTGTCCTCTGTCATTTTACATCTGATATGTATACAAAATTTTGAATCATTTCCTTACATAGTTGGTTCTATTGAACAGAGTTCTTCATTTATATTGTTCATGAATATGTAGAATGTGTGTTAGCATGAAGCATGCCTGGCATTTAGCACCGAGTTTAAAGTGAACCAGTGATTCAATAAATGTTGATGGACATTCCATGGGTTGGGGAACTTCTGAGGTCAAGTTCGGGAAGAGAGTGTCACCTTCCAGACGCGTGATTTTTTCCTTCCCTCAGTGTAAAGTCTTAACAACCAACATGATTAGTCTAGACTACAGTAATTAAGATGTGTTTGAGTTACTTAATAGTCATGTAAGCATCAATTTTTCTGTTGGAAAATTAAGCAATTAAGATGACTATTGATCATTACGGATGGCAATATAAATGCATATTTCCAAGGGGGAAGAGTTCTAAACATTTCATCAATGGGTCTAATCATTTAAACTGGAATCTTGCCTACAGATAAATGACAAATCATGCAGATAAACAAACACACTGCATTGTCTGGAAAACTGGATCAATGTTGAATTTGAGTTTTTAAATGAAGAGAAAGTACTCTAGCTGAAGAAAATAACTAGTTACTCTCTAAATTCCTCAGGCATGTCTAAAAATACCAAGAAAATGAAAGAGCATGTTGTTATTAGGGCTGAGAAAAGCCTGGCATAGACTCAGGAAAAGAAAAGAGGACAATTTAAAAATCATCACCACTCCATTATTTGGAATTTATCCTAAAGAAATAATCAGATTTAGAGAAAGATTTGTGCATGAGAATGTTTACTATAATTTTACTGATAGTAGTGAAAATGGAAACAAGTGCAAATGCTCAACAAAATGAAATTAGTTTAATAAATTCCATGGTACAAATCAGCCATTAAAATTCAGATTAAAATATGTATCATACTGGAAGTATTTTTAAAGCACAGCATTATATTTTTAAAGCAGGCTGCAAAATTATATATACACTATGATCCTAAATTTGCAAACATTTCATAAGATGTACATATCACATATCATATTTAAATATGCATTACATAAATAATTTAAACAAATATGTACCATGTTCATCCTTGGGAAGGAAAAATAACAGTTTAAATTATTCTTTGTTTACTTTTCTACATTATTGAAAACTTTCTGCAGTAAAATTGTGTTACTTTTTAAAAATAGAAAGCAAAACCAATCCATATTATAAAATACAGGCAGTACAATTTCCTTGAGTCTAACAGAACCTGCATTATTGGCCAGGTCTATGCTCTAAAGTTAAGCTGGCAAACCTACTTGTACATGGCGGAGACAGACTAAAAAGGAAAATAGAAAAATGCATATGACATAGAATATTCTAGAGTATGTTAGAAAGGGACAAGCCGTAAGGATCAACACAAGTAACGCATGGGAGCTACCATATGACCCAGCATCTGACCATTGGACAAATACCGCGAGAAAGCCATAATACAAACAGAACCACATGCCTCCCAATGTTCATTGCAGCACATTTTGCAATAGCCACGACATGGAAACAATCGAAGTGTCCATCAACAGAGAAATGGGTAAAAAAGATGTGGTACATATATATGAGGGACTACCACTCAGGCATCAAAAGGAATGAAACCGGGTCGTTTGGAGAGTGGTGGCTGGACCCAGAGTCTGAAGTAAGTCAGAAAGAGAAAAACAAGCATTGTATATTAATGTATGTATACAGAATCTACAAACAATATAAATGCCAATGAACCTATTTGCAGGGCAGGGATAGAGGGGCAGACGAGAGCACAGACTTGTGGATGCTGTGGGGGGATGGGAACGTGGGATGAATTGAGGGAGCACCACTGCCATACACACACGCACGTGTGTAAACTAGACAGCTAGTGGGAAGTTGCTCGTAGCACAAGGAGGACAGCTCGGGGCTCTGTGATGAGCTAGAGAGGTGGGGTGAGGTGTGAATCAAGAGGGAGGGGACGTATGTACCCATAAGGCTGATTCACTTCATTGTGCAGCAGGAACCAACACAACACCGTGAAGAAATTATATTCCAAAAAAAAAAAAAGGAAGGCGTGGGAAGTGGGCATGATGTGTTGGATGGTGGAAAGAAAACCTTGGAAGGTTCCCTGAGTCAGTCTTCTGAATAAAGATCTAGAGGCAGACTGTGAGACAGAGAAACAGCAGCAGAAGAAAAAAACGGAGTAGGGAGTAAACCTAGAGTCCAAGAACAGTATGGTGGCTGAGAAGGAGGGAACCACTCTGCTATTTTGAGCATATGAGTCAAACTACCTGATAGACATCTTCTTAGAATCTCTAACTGTCTAGTGCCCTCAATTCAGAGTTTGCAATGAATGCGGGACACTGCCTCGCTGGTCCTTCACAGTTGCCCAATACTCTGGGAATGCTCCGGCCTTTTCCAGATTCCTCTCTTTCCCCCAGATCCACCTTGATGTTGACTATACAGTATTTCTGTGCATCCTCATTACCCTGGTTCAAAAGTTCTGTTTTCTACTCTGTGATGAGCCCGCTTCTGACTTGAGTGTTGAAATCACCGATGAGAGTTGTATTCTTTGTCATGACACAGACTGGTTTTCATTTCAGCATCTTTTCGTTTCTCTGCCTCGCATCCCAGGCGGTGAGTCGTCTGAGGACAAGAACTCTTCTCAGGAGAACTCACAGTGGATTGACACAAATCCACGACTGACACTGTGGTTACAGTGGATAACTGACGAGAGCCTTCTGGCAGCACAGGGAACTCTGCTCAGTGCCCTACGGTGGCTTAGATGGGAAGGAAATCCAAAAAGGAGGGGATACAGGCATACACGGGCTTCTCAGGTGACTCAGTGGTAGAAAACCCACCTACCAGCGCAGGAGATGCAAGAGACTTGAGTTTGATCCCTGGGTCAGGAAGACGCCCTGGAGAAGAAAATGGCAACCCACTCCAGTATTCTTGTCTGAGACATCCCATGGACATTTGGCTGCAGTCCTTGGGGTCACAAAGAGTCGGACAAGACTGAGGAACTAACACACTTAGAGTCTACGTATGGCTTCATATAGCTGATTCACTTGAATGAACAGCAAAAACACAGCATTGTAAAGCAACTATGTGCCAATAGAAACTAATTTTTAAACATCGTATTGAGTAAAAGAAGAATTCAAGGTTATCAATGGGTTAAAAGGGAGAAGAGTTGGAGAAGAGAGCAGAAATCTTCCCCCAAAACTTGCTCAATGAGAAAAATGATAAAAGAGAGTGCCCAATGAGTGAGAATAGATGAAATCACTGGGAAAAGACATCCCAAAAGGGTACATGATAGAGTGAATCCTCCTAATTTGCAAGTGGAACAGATATTTCATGATCACCATACTGTTCCAGTTCCTATTATTCTCCATATAACTACCCTGAATTGCACATGCCAGGAGTCTTAAGGATGGGAAATTTCATAGGAAACAGGACTGTGTAAGAAAGTTAGGATAACTGGGTTTCTTGGAGATGTTTTACTGGACACATTTTTTTCTTTTTGGTTTTTATTTTATTTTATTTATTTTTTATTTTTTTTATTAGTTTTGCTGTACAATGACATGATATCGCCATGGGTCTACATATGCCCCCCCATCCAGAACCCCCCTCCCTCCTCCCTCCCCCCCGGGAAATCTCGCTGCACCAGCCCCGAGCATCAATCCTGGGCTGGCAATTGATTACACATATGATAATTAACATGTTTCAATGCCATTCTCCCATATCATCCCACCCTTGCCCTCATCCACAGAGTCCACGAGTCTGTTCTGTACATCTGCGTTCCTTTTGCTGTCTCACATGCTGGGTTCTCACTGCCATCTTTCTAGAGTCCATATATATGTGTTAGTATACTGTATTGTTGTTTTTCCTTCTGGCTTACTTCACTGGATAATAGCCTCCAGTTCCGTCCACCTGAGTAAAACTGATTCAAATGAATTTTTTTTTTTTAATGCTGAGTAATATTCCATTGTGTATATGTACCACAGCTTTCTTATCCATTCGTCAGTTGATGGGCATCTAGGTTGCTTCCATGTCCTGGCTATTGTAAACAATGCAGCAATGAACATTGGGGTACACGTGTCTCTTTCAATTCTGGTTTCCTCAGTGTATATGCCCAGCAGTGGGATTGCTGGGTCATATGGCAGGTCTATTTGCAGTTTTTGAAGGAATCTCCACACTGTTTTCCATAGTGGCTGTACTAGTTTGCATTCCCACCAGCAGTGCATGAGGATTCCCTTTTCTACACACCCTCTCCAGCATTTATTGTTTGTAGAATTTTTGGTGATGGCCATTCTGACTGGTGTGAGGTGATATCTCATTGTAGTTTCCATTTGCGTCTCTCTAATAATAAGCCATGTTGAGCATCTTCTCATGTGTTTATTAGCCATCTGTATGTCTTCTTTGGAGAAATGTCTGTTTAGGTCTTTTTCCCAACAGAGTAAAAATCAGCATGTATGCTGAGACCCTTCTAGAATTCTCCATCATCTTGTTGGACTATCTCTCGATTTTGAGGTCAGCTGTCCCCCACTCCCCCATAATCCATAAATGGAAGCCTCTGTTGACGAATTTTACAGCCACTAGTAAAGACAGTATGGTGATTCCTTAAAAAAGACAGGACTACAACTACCATATCACTCAACATTCCCAATACTAAGCATATACACTGAGAAAAACAAAATGGTAAAAGACACATGTACCCCATTGTTGACTGCAACACTATGATAGCTAGGACATGGAAGCAACTTAGACGTCCATCAACAAATGAATGGATAAAGAAGCTGAGGTACATATATACAGTGGAATAGAATTCAGCCATAAAAAGGAACGCATTTGAATCCATTCCAATGAAGTGGGTGGACCTAGAGCCTATTACACAGAGTGAAGTAAGTCAGAAAGAGGAAAAAAAACACTGTATATAAATGCATAGACTCTCTAACGATGGTACTGTTGACCCTACCTGCAGGGCAGCAGTGGAGATGCAGATATAGACAAAGGACTTATGGACACAGCCGGGGGATGGGGGAGGAAGTGAGGGGGTAAGGAGAGAAAGTGGCATGGAAACATACATAGTAACATGTGAAAAAGATAGCCAGTGGGAGCTTGCTGTATGACTCAGGGAACTCACACCAGGTTTGAATTTGAGGGACTCTGTGACAACCTAGAGGGGTGGGATGGGGTGGGAGGTGGGAGGGAGGGTCAAGAGAGAAGGGATGTGTGTATACCTATGTCTGATCCATGTTGATGTACGGCGGAAACCAACCCAGTGCTGCGATTATCCTTCAATTAAAAAAGAAAGAAGGAAAGCAAACACTGTGCAAGATGTTCATTATGGATACCTATTCGATTGTTTTGTTTTGTTTCAGATTATCAATTCGTGGGGAGTGGAGTTCGATTTGTTTAGGGATCTGTGTGCTCTCGTGAATTAAGTTTGCCTCAGAATCAATAGACGTTCAGGAGCTTTGAGAGGCTTGGAGGTGGGAAAAAATGCAGTGATTTATTCTAGGTAGTTCTGCTGATAAATTTCTACCTAAAAACGCCCATGATGTAATTCACAGTTCTTTCAGAGGTTTCATTTTACCGACAAGCAGGTTCAGGTAAACTCACTCAGTAAGTTCATATTCTACGGTATACACAAGAGTCTTGTGGCTTTCATGAAAAATAGAAGTATTGTAGACCATATTAAAAAAAAAGAAGAAGTGGGTATTGAAAATGAAAGGAAAGTTATGGTTTGCTCAGTGGTCTCCAAGTATTTCATTTAATCAAATGTTGAACCACTGGTAATCTATCCTCATCCGTCATCCCAGAAGACGTGTTCATTTTGCTGGTTCCAGGCTTCAATTTTAATCAGGTCTGGCACTCAGTATGTGTGCTTTGGGAAATAATTTCCCTGCTTCTATTTTCTCCTACAGAAGCGAAAGAGGAAACGTTTCCATTTCTAAAAGTTATCTGGGGTGATTTCCAGTGAAGTGGATTGTGTAGATGAATGGAAAGTACCATGAGTATTTTTTCCAGGGCAAGATCACTTTCCATAAACACTCACATTTTCCTCTTGTTCTACAATTCTCAAAACCATTTCACATACATTATCGCATGATGAGACTCAATCCAAGGAGAAAATTAACTGGAAATACAGTTATTTTCTATGAGTTGAGCAATTCTGCTATTTTTGTGCATTTCCTTTCCCCTGTACTGGGCAACACTCAGGGTAGAAATAATAAGTAAACGATTCACAAAAACAAAGAAAAGACACGTTGCTTCTCCATATTACAAAGTAGAACTTTCCCGTTATTATTTTTGGCTTTCAAGATACAAAGGCAGTCGCTATATTGATGTCTAGAGAGATTATATAAATAATTATGCATACGAATTATACACGGAAATACAGCCTAATTCCATTTTTATAATTTTTTGAAAAGTCTTTACTGAATTTGTAACAATGTTGCTTCTACTGTATGTTTGGATTTTTGGCCACGAGGCATGTGAGATGCTAGCTCCCCAACAAGGGATTCAACCTGCAGCCCCTGCATTGGAAGGCAAAGTCTTAACCACTGGATCATCAGGGAAGTCCCTAATTTAACTTTTAAAATAATGAGAAAAATACTTGAAGCAAATCTGAAGAACAAGCAAAGGATGGACTTGTGCGTGGACATATATGTATACACAGGTATATGTAATGTTTTAATTGGAGAAAAATCAGAAAAATCCTGATTAAACAATTTTCAAAAAATGTCAGCTCTTATTGCATACCAGAGATAAGAACTAGAAATTTTAACTAAGAGTTTAGTTTCCCAGTCACTAAACAATATGTGTGATTATATCTGTGTTCATAATCAGATATAGTATTCTCTCATATGGCTGGGTCATAATTAACCAATATCTACCCTGGGGAAATAACTCATGATGCAACTGTCATATGATATGCTTCCTTGGGATTATGCATTAGCCTAATGGTGGGCTATTTCCCTTTGGGTTAAGTTTCTAAACTTGCATTTACAGAGATGAATTGAAGACCTTTTAAAGGCTTTTTATTATATAATTGCAAATGGTCTACCACAAAGGTTATCCAAAATTAGTCAAAGTGTCCAAGGGTACTACCGTTTGCCACATAACCACACTCACACTTTCTATCATTCATTATAATACACACATTTTCCATTGTTTATTATATGTTAATCTCACCATGGAGAATTTATGAAGTGTTTAAATATAAGCACTTTTTATTACTGAAGGTAAATACCAGACGTGAAGCACCACAAACTGCAAGAAGAAAGCATAGGCAAAACATTCTCTGGCATAAATCGTATCAATGTTTATTTAGGTCAGTCTCATCTAAAAAGAGAAGTAAAAGCAAAAATAAACAAATGGGACCTAATAGAACTTACAAATTTTTGCACAGCAAAGGGAACCATCAACAAAATGAAAAGAAAGCCTAATGAATGCGAGGAAAATGTCTGCAAACGATCAGACCGACAAGGGCTTGATCTCCAAAATACCTAAACAGCGTATGTGTTGGTGGGTTAGTTGCCAAGTCGTGTCTGAGTCTTTGTGACCCCATGGACTGTATCCCGCCAGGCTCTTCTATCCATGGGGATTCTCCAGGCAAGAATACTAGAGTGGGTTGCCATGCCCTTCTCCCTTGGATCTTCCCGACCCAGGAATCAAACCAGGGTCTCCTGCATTGTAGGCAGATTCTTTACTGACTGAGCCACCAGGGAAGATTAAACAGCTCATACAACTCAACAACAACAAGAAAAACAACCCAATCAAACAATGGGCAGAAGACCAACATAGACATTTCTACAAAGAGGACAAACAGATGGTCAACAGGCAAATGAGAATATGCACAGCACTGATAATTATTAGAGAAATACAAATGAAAACTACTGTGAGGTATCATCTCACACTGGTCAGAATTGCCATCATTACAGTGTCTACAAATAACAAATTCTGGAGAGAGTGTAGAGAAAATGGAACCCTCCTACACTGTGGTTTGGGATGTAAATTGGTACAGCCACGACGAAGAACAGTATGGAAGTTCTTTAAAAACCTAAAACAGATCCCCCCATGTGATATGGCAATCCCACTCCTGCAGAAAACTGATTTGAAAAGATACACACACCCCAATCTTTACACAACAACAGTATTTACAATAGCTAAGACATGGAAACAACCTAAATGTCCATCGGCAGATGAATGGATAAAGATGCGGTGTGTATGTGTATATACATATTTTTGTTGCTGTTTTAGTCACTCAGTCGTGTCAGACTCTTTGCGACCCCATGGACTGTAGCCCACCAGGCTCCTCCACTCATGGGATTTTCCAGGCAAGAATAGTGGAGTGGGTTGCCATTTCCTCCTCCAGGGGATGTTCCCCATCCAGGGATCAAACTCATGTCTCCTGCATTGGTAGGAAAGTTCTTTCATCACTGAGCCACCAGGGAAGCCCATATGTGTGTGTATGTATGTGCGCATGTGTGAATATAAACACACACATACCCACATAAAATGGAATATTACTCAGCTCTAAAAAAAGAACGAAATAATGCCATCTGCAGCAACATGGAGGCACATAGAGATTATCGTAACAACTGAAGTATGACAGACAAAGATAAACATCATACAATAACACTTACATGGGGCTTCCCTGGTGGCTCAGCAGTAAAGAATCCACCTGTAATGCAGGGGACCCCAGATTGATCCCTACGGTGGGAAGATTGCCTGGAGAAGGGCATGGCAACCCACTCCAGTATTCTTGCCTGGAGGATCCTCATGGACAGAGGAGCCTGGGGTTGGAAAAGAATCAGACACGAGTGAAACAAAGTATATACGGAACCTAGAATCTGACACAAATGAACTCATCTACAAAACTGAAACAGAGTCACAGACATCACGAACAGACATCTGGTTGCCAAAGGATATCTGATAGGGGAAGGTGAGGAATTGATGCTTTTGAACCATGGCGTGGGAAAAGACTCTTGAGAGTCCCTTGGACGGCAAGGAGATCAAACCAGTCACTCCTCAAGGAAATCAGTTTTGAATATTCATTGGAAGGACTGATGCTGAAGCTGAAACTCCAATACTTTGGCCACCTGATGGGAAGAACTGACTCACTCCAAAAGACCCTGATGCTGGGAAAGACTGAGGGCAGGAGCAGAAGGGGACGACAGAGGATGAGATGGCTGGATGGCATCACAGACTTGACGGACATGGGTTTGAGCAAGCTCTGGGAGTTGGTGATGGACAGGGAAGCCTGGCGTGCTGCAGTCCATGGGGTCACAAAGAGTTGGACACGACTGAGCGACTGAACTGAACTGATGTGTATGACTGAGTCACTCTGTTCTATACCAGAAATCAACACAACATTGTAAAATCAAGTCTGCTTTAATAAGAGAAGTTTTCTAAAAAGCACAAAGGAATGCCATCACACACTCACTTGAATTTCTAAATGAGAAATTCCCAATTGTGAGTGCTGCAATGATAGGAAATGGCGGTACCCAGGGGAAATTTCGGTGGTGATAAAATGTTCTGTTCTGTGCTATTCAGTGTGGGGGCCACAGGCAGCTACTGGGGACTTGAAATTTGGCAATGGGGACTAGGAACTAAATTTTAAATCTTATTTCAGAGTCCCTAAGTGTAAATGCCCATGTGTGCCTCATGGTTACCATATTGGACAGCACAGATACAGAGCATTACGGAAACCTGGTGGGGGCATGTCAGCTAATACCAACTCTTTGAAACATGTACATACGGTTGAAGATATGCATCCCTTAAGACTCATAAATTTCACTTTTAGGAGAGTATGCAAAATTGTGCTTGGCAGTTGATGGCAGCCCCAAGTGGGAAATGCATCCAATATTTGTCAGTGGTAGCTAGCTTCAAACCATCAACGATAGCAGCATTTATATCATGGAACATCACATATCATTAAAAATGAACTAACCACCACCAAAGATAACATCAGGGCATCCCAGGTGGTCCAGTGGTGAAGGATCCACCTGCCAATACGAGAGACATGGGTTCGATCCCTGTGTCGGGAAGATCCCCTGGAGGAGGAAATGGTAACCCACTCCAGTATTCTTGCCTGGAGCATCCCAAAGACAGAGGAGACTGGCAGGCTATAGCCCACAGGGTCGCAGAGTCGGACACAACTGAGGTGACTTGGTATTCATGGTTATTCATTCAGAACAACCCTTTTAAGCTGTCACATACCTGAGATGTTTCGAAAACATCCAGCCCTGTATGATGAGCTGAGGAAACTGGTTTGGTAGGTGTGTGAGCAAACTCATTGAATCTTCCCAGACCAACAGCAAGAATGGAATGAGAACTCCCGGTTTACCTCCTAGACATTGGTAGGTTTGGACTGGAGAGCCTGGGATTGCCTGGAGACTTTTCCCCTTGAATTCATAACGCTTTATTTATCTGCAAATCAGATTGAACGAGCTGTCTTTGACAAGCTCGGCATTAAAGAAGATTTTGTGTAAAGCCTTTTCAAATATTGAGTCGGTGTGTTTTATGATAATTACAACGTCTGAGGAGTTTTCAGAAGTGGAAGGCATCCGGTGTTATTTTAGCTTCATTATTTCCACTCTTCTGACAAGGACTGTGCTGTATGAAAAGGACTGTTGTTTTTGAATCCCATCATGGTCAGCAATGAAAATAAAATTCAGAGAACACGTAAACTTTACCGTGCTTTTCCCCCGCCTGACCTTTCCCAACTCCTGTCCAATTTGATGTAAAAAAAAAAAAATAAGGCTTTCTTGATCAGATAACAGCAGAAATTTTATTCTGTAAACAACAGAAGCAAAGATATCCTTTTAGATATCTGACCTGGAATACCAACAGAGACCTCCAAGGATGAATTTCCCCATTTACATTTCCAATTAGATGTGTGATTTTCTTCATGTCCATATTCCCAACCCTACCCTTGTGTGGTCTAATGTCCATGGAAAAGCTGATAGCCTCCTCAAGTCCTGGGGTTGTCTGGCTGAAGTAGAGGCATTCCCCATAATGTTGCTCTTTCTTAAAGGAAATCAGTCCTGAATATCCATTGGAAGGACTGATGCTGAAACTGAAACTCCAATCCTTTGGCCACCTGATGCAAAGAGCTGACTCACTGGAAAAGACCCTGATGCTGGGCAAGATGGAAGGCAGGAGGAGAAGGGGAAGACAGAGGATAAGATGGTTGGAGGCCATCACTGATGCGATGGACACGAGTTTGAGCAAGCCCTGGGAGTCAGTGATGGACAGGGAGGCCTGGTGTGCTGTGGTCCACGGGGTCGCAAAGAGTCGGACACCACTGAGCAATTGAACTGAAGTGAATAACCAAGCTGATAATAGCCAAGTCCCAAGACTGCAGAGCAGGAAGACACGAAAGTCCTGGGTTCCCAGTGACCTTCTCTCACCTGAAGTCCACCTGACACCCCCAAATTCCTGTGAACTAAAATCTGGACCTAGCTTACAAGCATATCAGACCCAGGGTCTTGGCAGGTGGGTAGGAACAAAATTAGAGCATTTTTTGTCATAGCCAACCAAATATAGTACCTGTCCCTAACCATGCTGAGACTCTGAAATGAAACATTTCTTTCCTGATACATTTGACCTATTTATCTCTTAAAATATTTTTAAGTAATGGGAAGGAAATTCAAGCAAGTAAAAGAATAGTGAATGCCAAATCCATGGATGCCCTCAAAGCCCACCTAAGCCCATCAGATTAAATCTATGGCTTTCCAAGGATGAGATTTTCTGCACCATGGAAAGAAGTCAAGTGAGTGCCTCTCACCTTCACTTTCCATTAAACTGGGCTTCTCTGGTGGCTCAGCTGGACCTGGGTTCTATCTTTGGGTTGGGAAGACCCCCGTGGAGAAGGGAAAGGCTCCCCACTCCAGTATGCTAGCCTGGAGAATTCCATGGACTGTGTAGTCCGTAGGGTCACAAAGAGTCGGACACAACTGAGCGACTTTCACTTTTACCACGCTGCTAAAACAAAAGAAGATCTGGCAAGCTGACAAGGCCGATCAGAACTTTTTCTTTTAATTCAGTCTTGGCTGAGCTGGATCATCCTTGCCGGGAGCAGGCTTTCTCTAGTTGCGGCAAGCGGGAGCACCTCTCTAGCGGCAGAGCACAGGCTTCTCCCTGCAGTGACTTCTCTTGTTGTGGCACACGGGCTCAGCAGTTGTTGCAAAGCCTGGGCTTAGCTGCCTGTCATGTGGCATGTGGCATTTTCTGGATCAAGGATCGAACCTGTGTCCCCTGCATTGGCAGGCAGATTCTTAACTGCTGGACCACAAGGGAAGTCCAAAACTCTTTTTTTAAAAAAGCAAATGATTCTCTACAACATGTGCTGGGTTGCTTCAGGCGTGTCTGACTTTTTGTGGCTCTACGGACTGCAGCCCACCAGGCTCCTCTGTCCATGGGATTCTCCAGGCAAGGATAATGGAGTGGGCTGCCATTTCCTTCTCCAGGTCTCTACAATATGCCAGTGTGTATTCGACAGAATATCTAAGAAACGAAACTTTTGTGTTCTTTGATCCTGGTTGAACCCTCTAAACAAAGTATTCTGACCACTTGAGAACTTTTTCTTCCCTTAAATGAAGAGTGTGCCCCTAAAGATAAATAAGGTGAACAGCTAAGATAGTATTTAAAGGAGAGTCCATTCATTTCACATAAATTCTGGGGTGACCATCACTTCCGGAGTGTTGTTTGAGGCCCCCGGGGAACCACAGAGGACAAGTCCCAGATTCTGTCATCTGGGACAGATGGTGGCCTTCATCGCCAAAATCAGATGGGTCGAGTTGGGAGAGCTGGATGAGTGCAGAGCTAGCCTGTGTGACTTCCTCAGGCAGGCAGTGTGTTCACAGCCTCTCTGTGTGCTCTGGACTGTGTTTGAGCCCCAACGCAGTTCAGAGCCTCCCAGCATGAAGACAGTTACAACAGAGGACGATCACCAAACAACCAGAGATGCAAATATACTGTTTGAGGCTCAGAGAAGATGGGAGAGACTATTTCTAGCTGGGGTGATCGGTGCAGGTTCATGAGAGAGGGGGGTGGGCTGGCCTTCTTCCCATCATGGGGAACATGTAAAGCAAATACGGTTACAGACATTGGACCTCTTCCACTGGGTTCATCTCAGTTCAGTTGCTCAGTCATGTTGGAATTTTCATGAGCCCATGGACTGCAGCATGCCAGGCTTCCTTGTTCATCACCAACTTCTGGAGCTTGCTCAAACTCATGTTCTTTGAGTCAGTGATGCCATCCAACCATCTCATCCTCTGTTGTCCCCTTCTCCTCCAGCTTTAAATCATTCCCAGCATCAGGGTCTTTTCCAGTGAGTCAGTTCTTCACAACAGGTGGCCAAACGGTTGGAGATTCAGCTTCAGCATCAGTCCTTCCAATGAACACCGAGGACTGATCTCCTTGAGGATGGACTGGTTGGATCTCCTTGCAGTCCAAGGGACCCTCAAGAGTCTTCTCCAACACCACAGTTTGAAAGCATCAGTTCTTTGGTGCTCAGCTTTCTTTATGGTCCAACTCTCACATCCATACACGACTACTGGAAAAACCCTAGCTTTCACTGGATGGACCTTTGCCCATTGGGTGGGACCTTCCAAAAGTGTGTTCCACTTAATTCAGACCTTAGGATCCTTCCATGTTCAAACAATCTTGCACAGAGTGTGATACAATGTGTCCATTTTAGAATCATCAAGTAGGACAGTTCATTCAAGGTTCTGAGGAGTCCTGCAGACAGTGACCTAGAATTTCCCAAAAGCATGACAAGTCATGAAAAAGGGTCTCAGGGATGATTTTGCAATGATGGTGGGCAGGAACATAACAACCTGGGAGAGCTCAAGTCCTGCGAGGTCCTAAAGTCAAGAAATGTCTTCCATGATGGCTCAGCTGGTTAAGAACCTGCCTGCAGTGCAGGAGACATAAGAGACCTGGGTTTGAACCCTGGGTCAGGAAGATCCCCTCTAAAATGAAACGGCAGCCCACTTTTGTATTCTTGCCTAGAGAATCCCATGGACAGAGGAGCCTGGTGGGCTACAGTCTAAGGGGTCACAAAGAGTTGGACATGACTGAAGCAAATTAGCATACACGCACAGTGAAGAGATAAGGTGACAGGTGAATAAGTCAACACTAGGTGAAAAAAAAAAAAAGACAAAACAATGACAACAAAAACCAGTGCTCAGACAGTCTGCTGTTCCTTTTCTCATTGTAACTCAGTAGATAACAATCCAGACGGTTCGACAGACTTTGCACAAGTGTGAAACTGACAAAAGCAGAAATGTTGTTAAGACCAAATTAAAATACTTTCTATTTCATTTAGAGGTGGCTGGTCCCATGATACTGCCTTACGTGACCCACTTAAAACATGCATAATATTTACTTCTTACAGTTTGTCCAGCAGCATTTAAAAGATAAAGAAAAGCATTAGCAGCAGCTTCTGGAGCTGGCTTGGAGCCTAACCAGGAAAAAGTACAACCACCCACTCCACAAATTTCTATGCCAATAGTACTTGACGCCCAGTTTGTTTCCAATTCGATGGAGAGCATGTTCTCTGTTGCATCTGAGCTCTGCTTTCATCTTGCATGGATCTGTGATGTAAGGAAGATTACGGATTTCACACCCAAAGCAAATAATAGGGAACAGAATTGAGATGGGCTTATTAAACAAGGGACAAAACAAGGATTCTCACACTAGATGTGATTACTGGAAATTCTGCACAATAAATCCAACCCAGGGTGGAAGTATGAGGCATGTATATTGGAAATGACAGGGCAAAGTCGGGTTTCTTAATAGATGTGATGACGGTCTCCCTTGCAAATGGGTCTACTCTTACATGACTGGGCACGTTAATTAGTCCATACATGACTACTGGAAAAACCACAGCTTTGACTAGACAGACCTTTGTTGGCAAAGTAATGTCTCTGCGTTTTAATATGCTGTCTAGGTTGGTCATAGCTTTTCCTCCAAGGAGGGAGTGTCTTTTAACTTCATGGCTGCAGTCACCATCTGCAGTGATTTTTCAGCCCAAGAAAATAAAGTCTGTCACTGTTTCCATTGTTTCTCCATCTATTTGCCATGAAGTGATGGGACCGGAAGCCATGATCTTCGTTTTTTGAATGTTGAGTTTTAACCCAGCTTTTTCACTCTCCTCTTTTACTTTTGTCAAGAGGCTCTTTAGTTCCTCTTTGCTTTCTGCCATAAGGGTGGTGTTATCTACATATCTGAGGTTATTGATATTTCTCCCAGCAATTTTGATTCTACCAGCCCTGTATTTTGCATGATGCACTCTGCATATAAGTTAAATAAGCAGGGAGACAATATACAGCCTTGACGAAACCCTTTCCCAATTTGGAACCAGTCTGTTTTTCCACCTCCAGTTCTAAGTATTGCTTCTTGAACTGCATACAGATGACCTCTTTCCGATGTGGGTATATTTTAACTGTTAGTTCCAATAATTTTTTTTTTATAAGTCCTAGATGGAGGCAGAACAAGCCTTTCTCATGTGAAAAATAATATACAGAGCTTAAGAGAAAACACTAAAAAAACTCTCACAATAACTATAGTAATTTATTTTAATCCTTGGAAAACTAGTTAATTTGCTTTGGGGGGCTGAGTTTTATTTTTTATTTATTTATTTATTTTTATTGTTTTTGCCATACAATGACATGATATCGCCATGGGTCTACATATGCTCCCCCTCCCAGAACCCCCCTCCCTCCCCCCCCCCTCCTCCCTCCCCCCGGGAAATCTCGCTGCACCAGCCCCATCAATCCTGGGCTGGCGGTTGATTAGACATATGATAATTATCATGTTTCAATGCCCTTCTCCCATCTCATCCCACCCTTACCCTCATCCACAAAGAATTTTTTATAAAAGACTTGGTAATCCAATGAAGGGTGGAAGTTCAGATAGCACCAGGCAGGTGGGGGGAGATTTCATTTGGAATCGAAGGGACTTCTGTCCGCACAGCTGAAATGCGGACTACCTAGGAGAGATGGGAGGTCCTCCTGACAAGCACTGCCTGACTCCTTGGTCCATGAGTGCAGGTTACAGGTGAGTTGCAGGCACGTGTCCGCTTCCAGGGTCACCTGTGTGTGACTAAAGGCACTAGGTATGTCTAACATCGCTGGAGCTAGCCGTCTAATGCATGCCTCTCACGTCAGTATTCCTAGCTCATTTTCCAACAAGGTAAGAGGGATTTTTCACATTGATTTTAATAAAGGGAGAAAGAACCTCTACTATTAAATTCTAAAAAGACCTAATCAGTGTGATGTGAGCACCAGGAGAGCCGCCTACATTGATTTTATTCTTTTCTCAAATTCATGGTTATCAAAGCCAGAGCGGGAACATTGTAAAATGACGTGGATAGTTAATAAAGATTTTGAGGAGGAGAACGCCTTAATGGAATGAAGCGTTGTGAATCAGCAGACTGAAGTACAGAATTATTTGAATTGCTGAGTGTAACGATTTAGCTAAAGTGGGAGAAAGACGTTCTAGAAAGCGGTTCTAGGGGGTGGGATGCCCCAGCTGGAAGTCTATCAGCCACACCTGGGAATTTGCAGAAATGCAAATTCTTGAGTGTCTCCTCAGACTTGCTGACTCAGACAATGGGGAGGGGAGGCAACGTACGCTTGGCTTTCAAGCCCACCCGCTGGGGGCTGCCAGTCTCTGCCAAAACACATTCTGAAGGCAGAAGGAAGTCGTCTACCCTTCCATCTCTGCAAGCGATGTCACAGAGAACACCACCGTTGGAAGAAGAGTGTATGACGCTGCTTCTTTAGGAAATCAGACATCTAAGCGTCAAGCGGCTCCTTAACCAGACTGGCAAGGTGGAAACCCGCCCTTTATCCTGAACCCCGAGTCACACAGGTGAAGCATGTGTTTGGAAACACGCGAGGCACGCACTGCAGTTTGGCAGCTGGTAAATTCAGTGTGGCAGGTACCCAGCAGGAAGCAGCAAGTTTCATGAGGGTCTCCAGGGTGACCGTTCCCCAGGGGGTCTGGGTGGGGGAGTCAGGGAGGGACCTGGAATCAACGACGGTGGTCTCCCAGTCAGAAGCAAATGGGAGCAGAGGTGTCCGACTCTTTGCCACTGTGTAGTCCACGGAATTCTCCAGGCCAGAATCCTGGAATGGGTAGCCTTTCCCTTCTCCAGGGGATCTTCCCAACCCAGAGAGTGAACCCAGTTCTCCAGCATGGCAGGTGGATTCTTTACCAGCTGAGCCACTAGGGAAGCCCAGAGGTGTCCCTAATTGAGTATAGCCCTTGACCTGCAGGAAAAGCCATTACTCCTTCCAAGAGGATCATCACTGTTTTCAGAACCCCTCTTAGGAGTCACAGAGCTGTGTCTCCCCAGGGAACATCTGGGTGACTAGAGGGGCATAGAAAACTCCAGAGAGATGCTGAGAAGTTCATCCTCCATTCTCTCTGCAGGAAGGGGTGGTATCAGTGGGCTCCATGCCCCAGTTTCACGGTCTTATTTAGGTTGCAGAAATGTTTTGCAGACCCAGCTGTGTGGGTTACATAAAAACCTGTCGGGCTGATTACTGATGACAGGCACGGCGCTGGTCAGAAAGCATGCACACGGAATTAGATTATCTCCTTGATAATGACAGGATGGCAATCAGAGGATGAAACTTGCTTTCTTATCTGGTGACGCCAAAAAGGTTCCATTCCGCTGAGCTGTCTATTGCCTTTCCTCCTGTGGAAATCATATGGGATGTTTGCATAGGTGTGTATGTATGCATGTGTCCAGGTGCTTGCTCAGTCATGACCGACTCTCTGTGACTCCATGGACTGTAGCCTGCCAGGCTCCTCTGTCCATGGGATTCTCCAGTCCAGAATACTGGAGTGGATTGCCACTTCCTCCTCCAGGGGAACATCTCCCCAACCCAGGGATCGAACCCATGTCTCCTGTACTGGCAGGCAAATTCTTTGCCACTGGGATACCAATGAAACACACCTAACATTAGCCTAGATGCCCTGAAATAGGACGGTCATTCAACAGCAGACAAACAAAAGACAGATTGAATCCTCTGAGTGTGAGAGGCAACAAGCTCTTAGGTCCATTCCAGGTCACTGATATTCAAAAGTGAATTCTTTACTTTGACTTAATTATGGTATGAGACAAAGTGAGGGGAAGCTTGCAATTCATGAATAGTGACATAAAGTTTAGAAAGTAATGGGATTATGTATTTCAGAAATCTATGACCAACATAGATATAGCTTCTCTCCCTCTCTCACACATACACATTGCATCTCCTTAATTTATACACATGTGAAAGTCGCTCAGTCGTGTCTGACTCTTTGCGACCCTATGGACTATACAGCTCATGGAATTCTCCAGGCCAGAATACTGAAGTGGATAGCCTTTCCCTTCTTCACGGGATCTTCCTGACCCAGGGATTGAACCCAGGTCTCCCACATTGCAGGTGGGTTCTTTACCAGTTGAGCCCAAGAATACTAGAGTGGGTAGCCTTTCCCTTCTCCATGGGATCTTCCCAACCCAGGAATCGAATTGAGGTCTTCTGCATTGCAGGTGAATTCTTTACTGTCTGAGCTTATATAGTACATTCACACATACACAGTCTGCCTCTTTAATTTGTATACAGACAGATAACAAATACCATGGCTCTGAGTATGGTGTTTATAATGTAATACATGTGATTTCGATCATTCCTGACATTTGTTTTCAGAGAAAGGACATAAACTGGAAATACATCAGATTTATGCATCCACATACACTCTTCAAATATGCAATCAAAATGAGAATATTTCCAGTGAGACCAAAAAATCATAAAACCCCATGTAATTTGAGAGGTGGGGGAGAATCTTAAAATGAATATTAAAACATAATAAAAATAGAGATAAAGCCTATCCCGGAATGCCTGCATGCCTCCCCCAGAACGCGGTTTCAAGGAAAGAGGAGCTAAGATGCCTTCCAGAGAGAGAGGTAATGATCTTAGAAGCGAAAGCAATTCCCAGGAGGAGACTTTCAGGAGCTGGGGCTGTAACTGTATCTGAAGCAAAGTTTTAATGTCCCGTTGGTCTCTGGGGCATCCCTGGGATGAACTAGACCTATGTCCTCCCTACCTCCCACCCTCACCCTCCAGTTAGAAGGAAGTCGTAAGAATCTGTCTGAAACTGCAAGTTGCTCAGTCATGTCCGACTCTTTGTGACCCCATAGACTCTACAGTCCGTGGAATTCTCCAGGCCAGAATACTGGAGTGGGCAGCTATTCCCTTCTCGAGGGGATCTTCCCAATCCAGGGATTGAACCCAGGTCTCCCTCATTGCAGGCTGATTCTTTACCAGCTGAGCCACCAGGGAAGCCCAAGAATACTGGAGTGGGTAGCCTATCCCTTCTCCAGGGGATATTCCCAGCCCAGGAATCAACTCCTGCATTGCAGGTGGATTCCTTACCAGCTGAGCCATCAGGGAATCGAGACATATATCAATTGATAGAGGAAAAGAAAGATGTATACAGTGGGATCTTGGATCTTCTCCATACATTAGGTGTGATTTCTTACAGTTTGTGGCTCTTCCTACCTTTTGAATTCCATATGCATTTATTAAGCAAAAGGAGAGTTTTATCTACTCTTAGAATTCAGTGGCCACAAGAAAAAACTCGATCTAAAGCCCACAGCTACCATCGTAACAATGAAGAAGGGAAACCATTTCCTCTAAGATGCAGTGCAAGGCAACGAGACCAACTCTCACCACTTCTGTTCAACACAGCACTGGAAATCCAAGCCAGAGCGATTATGCAAGAAAAAGAAATAAACCGCATCCACATTGCAAAGGAAGAAGCAAAATAATCAGTTACTGCAGGTGACATGATCGCATAAGTAGCAAACCCTAAAAGCTCAACTAAAAAACTGATAAACTCAGTAAAGTCACAGGATACAAAAATCAATGCACAAAAATTAGTAGAATTTATATATGCAAATAGTATACTTTCCAAAAGGAGAAAAGATTGAGGAAAACAATTTCATTGATGCATGATACAGGGTGCTCAGGACTGGTGCCTGGGGATGACCCAGAGGGATGGAATCGGGAGGGAGGTGGGAGGGGGTTTCTGGAAGGGGAACACATATATACCCATGGTGGATTCATGTCAATGTATGGCAAAAATCAACACAATAATGTAAAGAAAATAAATTAATTAATTAAAAAATAAAAATAAAATAAAATAGCAACAGGGGACTTCTGTGGTGTTCCAATGGTTAGGAATCTACCTTGCAAAGCAGGGAGCGAGGGTTTGCTCCCTTGCCGGGGAACTAAGAGCCCAGGCTTCTCAGAGCAACTAAGCATGAGCACCTCAACTACTGAGCCCACATACCACAACTAGAGTCTGTGCTCCCCAAAGAACGATGATGCATAACCCAGTGAAACTGCTGCATGCCACAATGAAGACTCAATGCAGCCAAATAAAAAAATAGCAATGAAAACAACAAAATACTCGGGAGGAAATGAACCAAAGAGATGAAAGGTCCGTACACTGGAAATTATACAATACTGATGAAGAGAATGCAACAAGACACTGACAAAAGGGAAGATATTTATGTGCATAAACAGGAAGGCATAATATTGCTGAAATGTCCACACGACCCTCAGTGATCTACAGATTCAACGCAATCTCCATCAAAATTCCAATGCCATTCTTTATACAAACTAAAAAAAAAAAAAAAAATCCTGAAATTCAAATGAAACCACAAAGACCTCATGGGACCAGAACAATCCTTCTCTAAGGAAAGTGAGAGGGGAGGATACATACAAATTATGAAGCCCCCTCATCTTTCTGGATACACTCTGAAAATGGGTGCCACTTACATCCTTCTGACAAGCCCCTTCATGCAGTATGCTCTGTTTTCTGACAGTGTGAAATTATCCTTTAAAAGCCAGGACTTCAAATTTTAAGTAGCTACGTCATTTTAGGTAACGTGCGTGCATGCCTGCGTGCTCAGTAGATGATTCGTGTCCAACCCTTTGCGATCCCACTGATTGTAGCAAGCCAGGCTCCACTGTCCATAGGATTCTCCTGGCAAGAATACTGGAGTGGGTTGCCATTTCACTGTCCAGAAGGTCTTCCCAAACCAGGGATCAAACCCATGTCTCCTGCATCTCCTGCATTGGCAGGTGAGTTCTTGCCCACAGAGCCGCTTGGGACACCCCACTCTACGAAAAATCTAACAAAAAATACTCATAATCAGTGGAAATAATTTCCTCAAAGTAGAAAAAAAGAAATCCAAGGCTTCTTTGAAAATAGAACTTGCTCTCATCCTGGAATAAAGGGAATTACTGGTAGGACTACTGAATTACAATAAATTTTGGCTTTCAAGTATAGTGATGGCTTGCAGTAGAAGTATTTCAGATGCTTAGTTTTTTTTTAGTTTTTGCCTGATATTTTCAAATAAATGGTTCTGAATATTTCATAAAATTTCTACAAGATATCATCACGCCTATTATTTCTTCAGGTTCACTTGTAATATTTAATGATGTTGGCACATAAACCCCTATTAGTTCAAAATAGACTTGCTGAGTACAAGTAGAGAGGGAGTAACATTTTGTGATAATTTTTTCTCATCCCACAAATGGGTAATAATGAGGATTTTGGAATTTGGTTAGGCAGATTTACATTAGTCCCACTTTTTAGTTTAAAAATACGTGTGGAATTAGCACATTGAATTTATTGCCAAGAAACTTGTATAAAATCCTTTCAATGTCAATGATTTCACTTTGCAGACATTTATAAAGGAAGTCAGAGAGAAGGGGGTTTTACTATTATTTTTGAGTGCTTGCAAAGGGGTCATCAACTAGAAAGATAATCAAAGAATATAGTGGTGCAAAAATTTTATGACTATTGCCACAAAAAAATTGTACATCTCATTAATCTCCACACTGTATATCCATAAATATTTATGTACTATGTTGATATATGACATCATACATCATACACTTCTATACATATGATACATGTATGATGTCATATCTATGTATCTATATACTTCTTTATATATTCTCTATATATACATAGAAAGGGAGAGAAATAGATGACAGATATAGAAAAGACAGATGGTAGATAAGACAGATGGATCTGTATTTATTAGGGATGATATTTAATTATATTTATAGATTATAGACACATAAGGGATAGATGGATGCATGAATAAATAGGCAAGATACATAATAGATATGTGATAGATGTATATACCTCTATTTACTTACAGACTAGATAGATGGATAGAGAGGCAGATAGATGAGGTACACAGATACATAAATATAGAGATTGGATAACTAGGTAGGTAGGTAGCAGATCAAAACAGTCCATTCTAAAGGAAATCAACCCTGAATATTCATTGGAAGGACTGATGCTGAAGCTCCAATACTTTGCCCACATGATACAAAAAGCCTGGAAAAGATTTTGATGCTGGGACAGATTGAAGGCAGGAGGAGAAGCGGACGACAGAGGATAAGATGGTTGGATGGCATCACCGACTCAATGGGTGTCAGTTTGAAGAAACTCTGGGAGATGGTGAAGGACAGGGAAGCCTGGCATGCTGCAGTCCATGGGGTTGCAAGAGTTGGACATGACTTACCAAGTGAACAATAACAAGATGGAGAGATAGACAGAGAGATATGACATGTAGACACATAAAATGATGTAGGTAGGTAGATAATTAAGAGATAGACAGGTCTGTTTATGTCCTATTGCTTCTGTAACTCTGGAGAACATAGATTAATACAGTGATCTTTGCTTTTTTATTCCTCAACTAATTTGCAATGTTGAGATATAGTACTGCCGTCTATAAGTAGAAATGGAGATAAAACTGTAGCATTTCTTTCCTTTTCCTGCGGCTGACTTAACCATTAATGAGATGACCTGAGTAGCTGTGAGCAGGTAATTAGTCATAAGCCACCAAGTCAAAAGTGGTAAGCATGAGTGGTAACTGTGGGAAAGAGAAAAAAAAAATTTTATTTTGTGGCTTTCCGTTAGCGATGTCTTTCTCTCCCAGGAGATGGCATGTGGCTTGTAAGTCCAATAAGGCCGTCCACTGCCGTCAGGTTCATGCCCTGATCTGTGACTTGTACTAGACAAGGGTCCATGCCCTAGATGGTTCTCAGGTTAAGACAGGAGAGACACGTATATGTGGGGACTGTGCCGAAGGCGAAAACACCTGATGGGCCTTGTTCACAACCCGTCACCCCATGGCACACTGTTCTAGGATGTACATCCCTGTTCTGAATCTGCATGTACACTCCTGTTCTGAATCTGCAAGCCAAGGACGGCCCCTCAGGCTGGAAATGCCGCTGCTTGATTCCGTTTCTTTCTCTCCCCACCTTAGAGAAGGAAGATGGCCTTTATCTGGTTTCAACAATGTCTAACATCAACTGTACCTACTTTTGGAGAAGGAACTGGCAACCTACTCCAGTGTTCTTGCCTGGAGAATCCATGGACAGAGGAGCCTGGTGGGCTGCCATCTATGGGGTCGCACAGAGTTGGACACGACTGAAGCGACTTAGCAGCAGCAGCAGCAGCACCTACTTTAATGTTACTGGGATAGATCTCATCTTTCCTTTTTCAATGGTCCCATGCATGCACTTTGTGAAAGGAAAAGAAAAACAGAGTATACAGAATGCCCACGATTCTCAACCTGGGTTGAGTCTGTCATCCCAGGAGATGCCGGGCAATGTCTGGAGATATTTTTGTTTGTTACAACCAGGGTAAGGTATATTTCTAATGTTGGGGGCAGGGAAGAATTGCTCATCTAGTAGATACAGAAACCTGGGATGCATCTAAACACTGTACAATGCACAGGGCAATCCCACCACCAAGAACATAAAATAAAAATGTTAAAGATGAGATAGTATATGTGTGTAAAACAGATAGCTAGTGGGAAGCTGCTGCCTGCTAGCACAGGGAGCTCAGCTCCAGGCTCTGATGACCTAGAAGGGTGGGAGGGAGGCTCACGAGGGAGGGGATATATGTATACGTATGGTTCATTCACTCTGTTGTACAGCAGAAACTAACACAGCATTCTAAAGCAATTACACTCCAATTAAAAAGTGAGAGAGTAGAAACAAACAAAAAGTAGGACATAAAACTCTACCAAAAAGAAATAAGACAAGTCAACCCGAGGTTGATATCCTATTGGACTCCAATGTCCCTAACTCTTAGCTCACAGTGGAAGGAACATCATAACAGAATGAATGCAGTAACATAACCCTTGGTGTCCTGATCTTCTCTGTGGTCTGCCGCATACCATCCTCCTCCAACCAGCTATGAATCCCTCACCTGCATCAACTCTCTACAGCCTGGCCATCTGGTCTACCCTCACCAGCGGTTTCCCAGGTCTGTTTCCATAACATCCAGGTCCAGCCACACCTGGAAGAGCTGACAGTCCACTGTCTCTCCTCTCGGCACCAGGGGAATGTGTGACCTGTCTTTGTGACAAGTGACCTAAATGCAACAGCACCTCAGCACCCCTAGTTGCCTCCTCAATCACATTCTTTGTCTCACTCAGGAAAATCAACAGAGGCCGCTCACCCTAAGAACCACTCTGATAGGAGCAACTCTCACCAAACAGACCATCCATACATTTATGATGATGGATGCTCCCACCCTGAGATGCTGGGCAGCTTCACTCTTTAGCTTCTCATTCACTGGCCTTTATATGGAGCTGCATGGATATTTAATACCCAATAGTAAAGCGCTGCAGATGGTGTAAATCACTGCAGATGGTGACTGCAGCCATGCAATTAAAAGACACTTACTCCTTGGATGGAGAAGGAAATGACAGCCCACTCCAGTATTCTTGCCTGGAGAATCCCATGGACAGAGAAGCCTGATGGCCTACAGTCCAGGGGTCACAAGGAGGTGGACATGACTGAAGCGCCTTAGCATGCATACTCCTTGGAAGGAAAGCTATGACCAAGCTAGACACCATATTATAAAGCAGAGACATTACCAACAAAGGTCCATCTCATCAAGGCTATGGTTTCTCCAGTGGTCATGTATGGATGTGAGAGCTGGACTATAAAGAAATCTGAGTGCAGAAGAATTGATGCTTTTGAACTGTGGTGTTGGAGAAGACTCTTGAGAGTCCCTTGGACTGCAAGGAGATCCAACCAGTCCATCCTAAATGTGATCAGTCTTGAGTGTTTGTTGAAAGGACTGACGTTGAAGCTGAAACTCCAATACTTTGGCCACCTGATGTGAAGAGCTGACTCATTTGAAAAGACGCTGATGCTGGGAAAGATTGAGGGTGAGGAGAAGGGGACGACAGAGGATGAGATGGTTGAAAGGCATCACGGACTAAATGGAGATGAGTTTGAACAGACTCCAGGAGTTGGTGATGGACAGGGAGGCCTGATGTGCTGTGGTCCATGGGGTCACAAAGAGTTGGACACGACTGAGCAACTAAACTGAACTGAATAAAGTTCTGTGTTCAGAGAAGAGGACAGGCAGAACACAATATCTGCAAGTGATGGGCTTGTGAAGGTAAAGGCAAGTGAGTGGACATACCTGGTGGGCAAGCTGGACAGTAGAAATGGTAATATCATGGCGTGTTACTCCATGTTCACTTTTCACGGAACTCAGACCAGTCAGATGTTATCTCTTCGTGGCTGGGAGAATTCCTGAAAACCACCAGAGGATGTTATTCTTAGATTTAGTGAATCATGATTACCAAGAATGTGGTTTTAAAATCATTGGGTAGAAGTCTATTAAATATTAGATGTCCAAATATTGCATGGAGTAGATTGAGTATAGATAGACAGTGACTTCCCTGGTGGCTATGACAGTAAAGAAACTGCCTGTAAGGCAGGAGACCCTAGTTCCATCCCTGAGTTAGAAAGATCCCCTGGAGAAGGGAATGGCAACCCACTCCATTATTTTTGCATGGAGAATCCCATGGACAGAGGAGTCTGGTGGCTATAATCCATGAGGTCAGTCGCAAAGAATCAGACACCACTGAGTGACTAACAGTTTCAAATTTCAACTTCATAGACAGATACATAAGAAATACATAGAAATAGATGATAGATGATAAACAAATCTATCTTAAATAATAGATAGGTATGGATAGATAGATAGACACAGTGAAAGATGGATAGACAGAGAGACATGGATGATAGGTAATAGATAAATAAATGATAGGTAGGCAATAGATAGTTAGATAGATAATGTAGAGATAGGTGACAGAACAGATGACAAATGATAGATGATAGACTTAGAGATAGAGAGAGAAGATGGAATGCATGATATACAGATGAAAGGTGATAGATACCTAGGATAGAGGAAAGGTAGATGGATGGCCGGGATAGCTCACTGAGTAAGGAATTTGCATTTAATGCAATAGACATGGGAGACACAGGCTTGATCCCGGCATCAGGAAGATCCCCTGGAAGAGGGCATGACAACCCACTCTAATATTCTGGCCTGGGAAATCCCCTGGACAGAGGGGCCTGGTGGGCTGCAGTTCACATGGTCACAATGAGTCAAACATGACTGAGCACACACATGCATACAGATAGATGATAGATTATAGACATGATAGAGAGAGAGAGAAACAGATTGGAGGCGTAGATGGGTAGACACATAGAGTGGATGGATAGACAGACAGACTGGAGATAGAATAGATGGATAGATGGACTGGATACAAAGATAGAGTGGATGGATAGACAGAATGGATGGAAAGATAGAACTGATAGACTGGATGGATGGATGGGTGGATGAATGGATAGGTAGACTGGATGGATAGACAGATGGACTGGGTATAGAATGGATGGATAGATTGGATGGATAGACAGACAGACAGAATGGATGGATAGATGGAATTGATAGACTGGATGGTTGGATGGGTGGATGGATGGATAGGTGGACTGGGTGGATAGACAGATGGACTGGGTATAGAATGGATGGATAGACAGACAGACAGAATGGATGGATAGATGGAATGGATAGACCGGATGGTTGGGTGGATGCATAGATAGACTGGATGGACAGAGAGAAGATAAAAGAGACAGATGACAGATTGAGCCTTCTTCTCAATGGAACGGTGATGGGATGGTTCAGTGACCCTAAAGCGAAAACATACCATCAAAGGAAACATAAAGAGCTATAGGGTAACACTAGGAAGTGATGCCGGCATTAGCATTCTTTCAGAAGACACTCCTCTTACATTTTTAATCCAGATTGAAGTGTGTCTAAGGCACCACAATAACTGACAGGCCTGACAGCAAGGATGAGGCCCTGCGCATTCCTGACATATCTCCTGCGATGTCAAAGAAATAATAAATTATGGATGCACTCTCAGTGAAAGGGAGAGTCATTGTAGCTTATAGCCCAGTGCCTAATCAGTATTTATTTGGGAAAAGATCCCGGGGGCTGTCAGCTTTCGTTCAGCTCGGGGAAAAGAGAGAGAGGCATCGGGTAACACAGTGAGAAAAAGAACAACAAATGAAGGAAGGTGATTTGGCTGACTCTTATTTCATCTTTCTGCTCTCACTGGTTTTTAATTTTAACTGGATTTTTAATTTTAACTTGATTTTTAATTTAAAAGTTATGCACATCCCTGGCAGAAAAAGTCTCAGGGGGAAAAAAAGGAGTAGGCAATGAATAAAACATGGTCATCACTCAGACCAACAATCTGAGTACAAGTCTATAAGTTTGTATACTTATGTATGCATATATGGGCTTGCTGGTACCTCAGCTGGCAAAGAATCTGCCTGCAATGCAGAAGACCCCCGTTCAGTTCCTGCCTCAGGAAGATCCTCCAGAGAAGGGATAGGCTACCCAGTCCCGTGTTCTTGCACGTCCCTGGTGCCTTAGCTGGTAAAAAATCTGCTTGCAGTGTGGGAGACAAGGGTTCGGTCCCTGGGTTGAGAAGATCCCCTGGAGGAGGGCATGGCATTGCAGATGGATTTTTTTTTCCCAACAAAACCACCAGGGAAGACTAAATTCACTAAATCTCAATTACATCCACCTAGGTGGTTTCATGCAGAAGGCAATGGCACCCCACTCCAGTACTCTTGCCTGGAAAAGCCTGTGGACGGAGGAGCCTGGTGGGCTGCAGTCCATGGGGTCGCGAAGAGTTGGACACACCTGAGCGACTTCCCTTTCCCTTTTCACTTTCACGCACTGGAGGAGGCAACGGCAACCCACTCCAGTGTTCTTGCCTGGAGAATCCCAGGGACGGCAGAGCCTGGCGGGCTGCCGTCTATGGGGCCGCACAGAGCCGGGCACGACTGAAGCGACTTGACGGCAGCAGCACGTGGTTTCAAGTCCTTTGATTTATACATTCTGTCAACATGAGCCTTTTTGTCTGTTGAGCTGTACACGTATTTTAATATATAGTTTATGTAAACATCTCCACTTGGAATTGCTAGATCCCATTTCTTTCCAGAGATATCACACAATCTTCTGTTCCTCCCAATAGTTTCTGTGTCCCCAGACCTTTGCCAATGCTATATATAGATATCTGCATATTTGCAAATATTTTGAGCTTTCTCAAAACTACGAAATCTATCCATATACCTAAATCTAACTGCTTTCATTTTCCTGTTAATATTCTGAATCCAGTTGGCCAGTTTTTCCCATGTCGATAAGCAAATGGTCTTTGTCCTTCCATGAAGTAGCTGTTCATATACTTGGTCTGCTCTTTCTGCTGGGATCTCAGTCTCTCATTAAACTGTAAAAGCTGCTTCAAAAGCAGGAAGATACTGGCTGGCAGAATCTTGCAGTCATTTCACAGCAATGTTAAGTCAAAACAAATCAGGGATCTTTACCTTGCCTCCACCATAATAGGAATCTCTTTACTGTCTCTGTATGAATTCAAGGGCTGGTTCACAGCTGAAAATACGATTTTGTCCTAATAATATCACCAGTCTCTTTTCATTACCCATTTTAGCCAGAAACCACACTGAATTTTACCCCATTCATTCTGGCCCGTGCCCATCCCTTGACTTAGGGGTTTTGTGATGTATTATCATTGTGCAGACATTCATAGACACAGAGCTTTTCTGCATTTTATGATAAGAACTAGTTTTGAGACTCATGAAACTTTTGAAATTCAACAGTATTCAGCTCAGTTCATTTGCTCAGTCGTGTCTGACTCTTTGTGACCCCATGGACCGCAACACGCCAGGCATCCCTGTCCGTCACCAACTCCCGGAGTTTACTCAGACTCATGTCCATTGAGTCAGTGATGCCATCCAACCATCTCATCCTCTGTCTTCCCCTTCTCCTCCTGCCTTCCATCTTTCCCAGCATCAGGGTCTTTTCCAATGAGTCAGCTCTTCGCATAAGGTGGCCAAAGGATTGGAGTTTCAGCCTCAGCATCAGTCCTTCCAATGAACACCCAGGACTGATCTCCTTTAGGATGGACTGGTTGGATCTCCTTGCAGTCCAAGGGACTCTCAAGAGTCTTCTCCAACACCACAGCTCAAAAGCATCAATTCTTCAGTGCTCAGCTTTCTTCATAGTCCAACTCTCACATCCATACATGACTCCTGGAAAAATCATAGCCTTGACTAGATGGACCTTTGTTGGCAAAGTAATCTCAACAGTATCACAAGGCATTTATTCTTTGGTGTAAAGAATATGCCTGTCAGTGTTGGGTAGACACCCAGATGTGAGGGTCCAGAGGTTTAGAATGAACTGAATCCTCATTGTGTCAGCTAAGTTTATTTATAATCCAGGGCCCCCCTGGTGACTCAGTGATAAAGAACCTGCTGGACCATGTAGGAGACTTGGATTCAGTTCCTGGGTGGGGAAGATCCCTGGGGAAGGGCATGGCCACCCACTACAGTATTCTTGCCTGGACAATCCCCATGGAGAAAAGAGCCTTGGAAGGCTACAGCCAATGAGGTCACAAAGAGTCAAATGACCGCCTAGCAACTAAACAGGACAACAGAAACGTTTATAATCCATCCATCTGTTAGCCTGAATGGCAAGTGCTGGGCAGAGAATGAATGAGAGGAGTCCTGTTTCTCACTTTTCAGAGCCCAGAGATTACCTTTCATCTCACTTGGTTCCTTAATACAGGCAGTGGTTCTTGGTCCTAGTCCTCAAAAACTGCCTTTATTGAGGGCTTTTATACACATGAAATTAATTATACTTCATCCGAATGAAAAGGGTGGGGAACCCCCAAACATGCTCTCACCCAATTTATTTGAGCACTTTGGAAATTTCCTGTATGCATGTTTGGAGACAAAAGCTAACTTGTAATTAATCAGAAGTCAACAAAATTGAATCATTGCCGTGGTGAGAGTAGGAATTCCATTTGCACACTCTTGCCATGCTCCCTCTCCAACCCCAGAAATGTTTATAATCGCATTTCCGTTTAAATATTTTTTGATTAGGCAGACTCCGAAATATCAAACTGAGCTCATGCTTCAGGAAATGACAAAGAATAGTAATTAATCCCAACAGTCACCTCACTTAAACACATTGTAAGAAAAATACTGAAAGAAACATACAAGCTGAATCAAATATAATTAATCGGGAACGCATAGTATCTACAAAAACTTTTAAACGATCATAAACAGCATTATCATAGTGCCATGTTTTCACTTTTTAACAAAGAACATATTAAATTCAGGATTTTGGCTGTTAATATTATTTTTAACATTGAGAAATTAAAAAAATAAAACTTTATGGACTTTTCTAATATGAAATACAGACTAATCACAGCGGTTCCACATTCCACATATGTTTTACTGGGTTGGCCAGGAAGTTCATTCCGGTTTTTCTGCACCATCTTAGATAAGGGAGATGCCTGAAACAGTCCTTGGACTTATAACTCAGTTGGGAGTCAGCAGTCTTTAAAGACACAGCCACACAAATCAATAAAAAATAATAATACAGGCAAATATGGTTCAGCAGACTATTTCAAGGGATCACAGCAACTAAGACCCTGTGCAATCATTCAAACAGTAAAATTTCTATGATCGTCTTAGAACAGTAGTCTAGAAAACAGTCAACTAAAAGTAAGTAGCTCAGTGGTAAAAGTATCTGCCTGCCAATGCAGGAGATGGAGGTTCGATCCCTGGGTTGGGAAGATCCCCTGGAGAAGGAAATGGCAACCCACTCCAGTATTCTTGCCTGGAGAATCCCATGGACAGAGGAGCCTGGCGGGCTACAGGCCATGGGGTCACAAAGAGTCAGAAATGACTGAGCACGCAAAGCAGAAAAACGTGTTCGCCCCTAAACTCTACAGTTTCGGTGCTGTATTCCTATGAAATGAACAGGGCTTTGTTTTGTTTTTCATCCTTTCTTTGCATTGGATCATGCACCATTTTGTCATGAACCTTTCATCTGCTCACAGGTGTAGGGAGAGTGACGAACACTGTCTCATGCCAGGAATACAGGAAGCACATCAGCATTTTTTCTGAGAGCCTCATCTGAGAACTCGGGTGATTAATCTACTGTTATCCCATGGAACCAAAGAACAGAATGGGCCCGTGTAGAAAACCCTACAGGAGAAAGAGGGTCCAATAAAGTGTGGAGCCGCTGAGGCTTGTCAAATGCATCAGAGTGCACCCTCCGTGCTCACTCACTGCTGTTTTATTTCACTTCAACATCTCCCCAGGGACTTAGTAGTCATTTGGAACCATGGACTCTGGGTCTGGAGAAGGTGAAAGACTGGCCTAAATTCACACATTCAGCAAGTGGCCCGTCCTCCCCTATCAGAGCCACTTGGCGTTACACAAGGTCACACCGATTCAGTTCAGCTCAGTCGCTCGGTTGTGTCCAACTCTTTGCAACCAATGAACCGCAGCACGCCAGGCCTTACTCCATCACCAGCTCCTGGAGTTTACCCAAACTCTTGTCCATTGAGTCGGTGATGCCATCCAACCATCTCATCCTCTGTCGTCCCCTTCTCCTCCTGCCCTCAATCTTTCCCAGCATCAGGGTCTTTTCCAATGAGTCAGCTCTCTGCATGAGGTGGCCAAAGGATTGGAGTTTCAGCTTCAACATCAGTCCTTCCAGTGAACACCCAGGACTGATCTCCTTTAGGATGGACTGGTTGGATCTCCTTGCAGTCCAAGGGACTCTGAAGAGTCTCCTCTAACACCACAGTTCAAAAGCATCAATTCTTCAGCACTCAGCTTTCTTTATGGTCCAACTCTCACTTCCATACATGACTACTGGAAAAACCATAGCCTTGACTAGATGGACCTTTGTTGGCAAAGTAATGTCTCTGCTTTTTAATATGCTGTCTAGGTTGGTCATAACTTTCCCTCCAAGGAGTAGGTGTCTTTTAATTTCATGGCTTCAATCACCATCTGTAGTGATTTTTGAGCCCCCTAAAATAAAATCTCTCACTGTTTCTATTGCTTCCCCATCTATTTGCCATGAAATGATGGGACTGGATGCCATGATCTTAGTTTTTTGAAAGCTGAATTTTAAGCCAGGTTTTTCACTCTCTTCTTTCACTTTCATCAAGAGGCTCTTTAGTTCTTCTTTGCTTTCTCCCATAAGGGTGGTGTCATCTGCATATCTGAGGTTATTGATATTTCTCCCAGCAATCTTGATTCCAGCTTGTGCTTCCTCTAGCCCAGAGTTTCTCATGATGTACTCTGCGTATAAGTTAAATAAGCAGGGTGACAATATACAGCCTTGACGTCCTCCTTTTCCTATTTGGAGCCAGTCTGTTGTTCCATGTCCAGTTCTAACTGATTATGTTAATGTAATAAATGTGACTCGGGCAAGCCATAACATATCCTCTAAATGCATTTTCTCCTTTATCTATTACATTATGGAGGCCACCATGAGGCTGTCTTTGCTTCAATATGGGACGGGCGAGGTTATAAATGATCTGATAACGTCTCACAATTGTCTGGAGTCAGCCCACAAACGCAGGTTTGCATATGGTGTCATTTAATGAAAGAAACAAAAGTCTGATGACTGCTTCTATCATCATCAGGTTAACTCCGGCCTTGACTTCTTTCTGAAAACAAAACAAGATAAAGTCAACGGATGATGGTTCTGAATTGGCACTTTATGCTTCTTTAGATTCTAAATCTGCTAACAGTCACTGATTCCTCATAATAATGGCAGTAACCAATTTTGATAGGAGAATCACACAGCAACAACAGGTAAAGGACACGGAGAGTGAAAAAGTGGAAGTGTTTGTTGCTCAGTCGTGTCTGACTCTTTGCGACCCCATGGACTGTAGCCCACCAGGCTCCTCTGTCCATGTGGATTCTCTAGGCTACAATCCTGGAGTGGATTGCCATTCTCTTCTCTAGGGGATCTTCCCCACCCAGGGATGGAACCCATGTCTCCTGCACTGCAGGCAGATTCTTGACCATCTGAGCCACCAGAGAAGCTCCAAGGACACGGAAACCTTGGACCAATGATGTGGATACTGTGTCCAACTCTGTATAGCTCTTGGGTTGTGATCTAGTTTAGCCCTTGACACACCCTAAAAGATCTTCAATTAAAAATTAAAATGCTCTTCACATTCCTGGGAAAATACAGAAATAAATGCTGGGCTACATCCCAAAAGGGTACTATTATGCATTATTCAAGTTTAACAAGGCAATTGTCTGCTTTACATAACTCTGGCTTTAGCTTTTAAAGGTAATTTTGGAAGAGAGATTGTGGTATATTTTTACCTACAAAAGAGTTTACTTTCATGAGAGCAAACAGGTTTCCGCTATAAAAATTTCATTTGAAAATAGCTGAAAAGAAGATCAAGGGGGAAAAAACAGAACAGCGATGCAGCTATGCTCTGTACCAACACTATTAGTGGTGTTTCTTACTCTATTCTTTGGAAAACATTTTCGAGATTGATCTACATCTTTGAGGATCAGCTCTTCCAAGGATCTCTCTATTGCTGTGGTTCTTACGTACCACCAAATTGAGTGATGACCTTCTAGGATCGAGAGCAAGATGGATGGTTCTTTGGAAAGATTCCTTCTACTGAGTCCCTGAAGTTCTCCTGATCCTCGGGTTTCTAACCTTGGACAGTTCCACCTGCTGGGTCCTCCAGTGGACCCACAAGAGAACGCTCACTCGAGAAACCAAGAGCATCTTCTCAACATGCACATCAAGATGACGAGAAGGTGCCACCTCACCCCGGACAGAAGGGCCATCATTAAAAAATCTGCAAACAAGAAACGCTAGAGAGGGTGTGGAGCAAAGGGAACCCTCCTGCACTGCTGACAGACGTGTAAACTGACGCAGCCACTGTGGAAGATGGCATGGGGATTTCTTAAAAAAGCAAGAGTAAAACCACCCAAGAGAGAAGGACAAATATTGTGTTTTAATGCATACATGGAATCGATAAAGAGATGGGACTGATGAATTGATTTGCAGGGCAGCAATGGAGACACACATACAGGGGACAGACTTGTGGACGTGGGGGAGGAACGGTGAAGGTGGGAAGTATGGAGAGAATAACACGGAAGCATACGTTATCATGTGTAAAACAGATACCCAATGGGCATTTGCTGTGTGACTCAGGGACCTCAAACCGGGGCTCTGCGACAACAAGCACAGGAAAAGCCACTCAACATGATGAGTTATCAGAAACGTGTAAATCAAAACTGCAGTGAGGTTATCACCTCACACTGCTCAGAGAGGCCATCATAAAAAAAAAATCTACAAACAAGCAACGCTGGAGAGGGTGTGGAGCAAAGGGAACCCTCCTACACTGCTGATGGGATTGTCAACTGAAGCAACCACCATGGAAATATTACAGAGGCTCCTCAAAAAATATAATAATAAGAAGAAGAACTACGGTGTGATCCAGCAATCCCACTCCTGGGCATATATCTGGAGATGAAGCATCATTTTAAAAAGATACATGTGCCCCAGTGTTCATTTCAGTACTGTTTACAACAGCCAGGACATAGAAGCAAATCACATGCCCATCAACAGGTGAGAGATTTCAGAACATGTGGTATGTATAGACGTTGAATGAATGGCTGTACATATACACAGCCATAAAGCAAAATTGATGCTTTTGAACTGTGGTGCTGGAGAAAACTCTTGAGAGTCCCTTGGACTGCAAGTCCAACCAGTCCATCCTAAAGGAGATCAGTCCTGGGTGTTCATTGGAAGGACTGATGCTGAAGCTGAAACTCCAATCCTTTGGCCACCTGATGCACAGAGCTGACTCATTTGAAAAGACCCTGATGCTGGGAAAGATTGAAGCTGGGAGGAGAAGGGGACAGCAGAGGATGAGATGGTTGGATGGCATCACCGACTCGATGGACATGGCTTTGGGTAAACTCCGGGAGTTGGTGATGGCCAGGGAGGCCTGGCGTGCTGCAGTCCATGGGGTCGCAGAGAGTCGGACATGACTGAGTGACTGAACTGAACTGAAAACAGAATGAAATGACATCATTCCCAGCAAAGTGGATGGACACGGAGACGATGGTACTGAGAGAAGTAAGTCAGATAAGAGAAAGACCAAATCCCATATGGTATCATTTAGATGTGGAATCTAAAATATTGTACAAAAGAGCTTATCTACAAAGAGACCCAGAGATGCAGAGAACAGACTTGTGGCTGGGGACGAGGAGAGATGGTCTGGGAGTTTGGGGTTAGGTGATGCCAGCTGTTATGTACAAGGTGGATAAACAACAATATCCTATTGTACAGCACATAAGAATAATATTCCATATCCCATGATAAGTGAAAGTTGCTCAGTTGTGTCCAACTCGTTGTGACCTCATGGACTATACAGAAGCCCATGGAATTCTCCAGGCTAGGATACTGGAGTGGGTAGCCTTTCCCTTCTCTAGGGGGTCTTCCCAAACCAGGGATTGAAGCCAGGTCTCCTGCATTGTACGCAGATTCTTTACCAGCTGAGCCACCAGGAAAGCCCAAGAATACTGGAGTGGGTAGCCTATCCCTTCTCCAGGGGATCTTTCCGGCCCAGGAATCTAACTGAGATCTCCTGCCTTGTGGGTGGATTCTTCACCAACTGAGCTATCAGGAAAGCCCATCTTATGATAAACCATAAAGGAAAACAATATGTTAAAGAATGTATGCCTATGCAAAACTGACTTGCTGTACAGCGAAATTAGCGGGACACCGTAAATCACTATACTTTATTTTTTTTAAAGAGCATCTTCTCAGAAGTTTCTGGGGTTTTCTTAAAGCACAACAGTATATTAAATCTGGTTGCCTTTGAAAGCTAGGTGCTACTCATTCAAATTTTCCTCTTGTGATTTACCCAACCACATTTCAACTGGTCTAAGTAACAGATTGATGGAATCAAGAGAAATAGCATTCTGCTCACCAGCAATATTATTACTAGTATTCTTCCTAAGCCTCTAGGGGATCAGACCAAACAGATGAGTCTAATGATCACTTTCAACTTACACAGAAATATTTCTGTCTACGTTCTGAGGCGTTCTCTGTTTTCAGTGACTCAAACAGATTGCCCGTTTGCCTGGGGTCATTTATTGCTTCTTTTCCTAGTTTCATTTCCCGTAGAGTAAGCCCTAACACAGCGATCGAGGCATCCTGACTAATATGTTAGTATTATTTACCTACACAGGGAATGTTTAACTTCAAGATTGGAGAAATCTATAAAATTCAAGTAACTGCTAATAAAGAATGCATTGATGGAAGTTTCTGATTTCTTATTTTACTCTGTTGCTTTAACTGCTAAGTCATGTCAGACTCTCTGCGACCCCATGGACTGTAGCCCGCCAGGCTCCTCTGTCCATGGGATATCCCAGGCAAGAATCCTGGAGTGGGTTGCCTCTTGTTGATGAGACATTAAAGAAATCTCATATATGTATTTTTATATATCTGTCTATATCTATATGTCCAGCTTGTAGTTAAAGAAACTCGTGTACCCGCCCGGGTAGCTATGGATAGGGTGTAGCAGAACCTCGACGTGTTTTGAGATTGTGTTAGGTAGATAATTACACAAGTTACGAGAAACAGACTCTGCTTCATTCAATCCCCTAAGTGACTGTTGGGATCATTTTTTTATAAGTAAGGAAAGCAAGGAGCGGAGAGTCTCAGTAACACCCCCCAGCGTAGCAGGGTATAATAAGTCAGGCCAAGACAGGACCTTCATTTCCAAAACTGGGCTGGGGCACAAGCCACTCCATCATCTAGACCCTCTTCCTGCCCAGAGCCACAGGTTCACGTAGGTCTGGGCGGAGTGTTAGCGGCAAGAAAAATTCCAAGAGAGTCCTAACCACTACACCGCCAGGGAACTCCCAGCATTTTCCTAGCTGAAAAATCTAAGACAGCTATGACCAAAAAACAAAAAAAGAAGAATATCTAAATGGCCAAATACACACACACACACAGATATAAGCTTTTAAATAATAATATTTATATATTACAAATATGTTGATTTATATTTATATATATCAATGTCTGCTAAAATACAAATGTTCCTAATAAATATATCTATGTTGCTCACTGTGACTTTCATATTGTATGTCTCAAACATACAATTTATACTACAAAAAAAAAAGAATATCTAAATGGCCAAATACACACACTCACAGACACAGGTATAAAATTTTAAATATAAATATTTCTATGTTAAAATATGTTGATTCTTATTTTTATATATATTATGTAAGTATCTGTTAAGATACAAATGTTCTTATTTTATATATATATATGTATAAATATTGCTCACTGTGACTCATGTTGTATGTCTCGAATACATACAATACTACTACAAAAATAAAAGGATATCTAAATGGCCAAACACACACAGACATAAAATTTGAAATATAAATATTTCTATATTAAAAATATGTTGATTTATATTTTTCTATATACTAGGTAAGTATTTGTTAAGATACAAATGTTCCTATTATATATATATATATATATATGTTGTTCAATGTGACTTTCAGGTTGTATGTTTCAAATACACACAATATATACTAAAAAAAGAAAAAATATAATATCTAAATGGCCAGATACACATATACACGCACATATAGATATAAAATTTTAAATATAAATGTTTACATATGACAAATGTGTTGATTTATATTTATATATATATTATATACATGCCTGTTAAAATGCAAATGTTCATATTATATATTTCTATGTTGCTTATTTTGACTTTTCATGTTTTATGTCTTGAATACATACTATATATACTACAAAAAAAAATAGTTAAATGACCAACCACACATATAAACAGACTTACACACACATGTAAAATTTTAAATATAAATGTTTATATGTTACAAATATGCTGATTGATATTTACATATATATTATATAAATATCAAGTGACTTCCCTTGTGGCTCAGCTGGTAAAGAATCAGCCTGCAATGTGGGAGACCTGGGTTCAACCCTGGGTTGGGAAGATCCCCAGGAGAGGGGAAAGGCTATTCACTAAATGTCATATATTGATTTATATTTATATATATTATATAGATGTCTGTTAAGATAAAATTGTTCATATTATATGAACAACATATATATATGTCATATATATACACGTTATATGCTATATATTATATATATTGTATATATGTATATTGTATATATATATGTTGATCACTGTGACTTTCCTGTTGTATGTCTCAAACACATACAATATATCACATATATTATATATATATTTAAATGTACTCAGTCTCAGGGAAACGAAAAGCAAAACCACTACATATAAGAATGACTAAGTTTATGAAATTTGCAAACACTGGCCACATCAAATGCGGAGAAAATGTAGAGCAGGTAGACACCCACCAATGTCTGCTGACCCTAAGGAGAATTTCTCAAGAAGGAACGAGGCCTGCCATGGAGGCCGTGACAGAATGCAGACCCCCGCCTCTTTATATAGAACTGGCTAAGAGAAGCATCTGAGCAAATATTACATTTCCTGCTTCAAAACAGAAACGACAGAGCTCAGACCCCGAACTGCATTCGGATTTAATCATCCCTATCTAAACCCAATCACAGGCTGCAATTTAAACCAATTTGCTCTGCATTAAAGCTTCACGGGAAAGAGAAATTCCCTCCTGATTACCTGCGTCAACAGATAGTAAGCTAAGCCCCGGGAGATAAAGCGGACACCGTCCACACGGTCCAGCTTCTATCACGCGGGTTCTATTTAATTACATCTGGTAGCTGAGGAGAGAAGGCTTCGGTGCCTGCTGGAGATGACCGTCCAGCACCACCGGCCATCCAGAAAAGCGTGCGGACAGTAAATGAGTGGTTACCGGTGGAGACACTGAGCTTGGGGAGACAGAGGGCACTGGGAGGCAGAAACTACTGTGGGTAAGACAGGCCACAAGGATGTGCTGTACAACACGGGCAATGAGCCCATCTTTTTTGTTTTTAAATTGGAGGCTACTTACTTTACAATATCATGGTGGTTTTCTCATACACTGACATGAATCGGCCATGGGTATACTTGTGTTCTTCATCCTGAACCCCCTCCCACCTCCCTCCCCATCCCAGCCCTCAGGGTCATCCCAGTGCACCAACCCTGAGCACTCTGTCTCCTGTGTCGAACCTGGACTGGTGATCCATTTCACATATGGTAATATACATGTTTCAATGCTATTCTCTCAAATCATCCCACCCTCGCCTTCTCCCACAGAGTCCAACAGTCTGTTCTTTACATCTGTGTCTCTTTTGCTGTCTCGCATAGAGGGTCATTGTTACCATCTTTCTAAATTCCATATATATGCGTTAATATACTGGATTGGTGTTTTTCTTTCTGACTTACTTCACTCTGTATGATAGGCTCCGGTTTCATCCACCTCATTAGGACTGATTCAAATGCATTCTTTTTAATAGCTGAGTAACATTCCATTGTGTATACGCACCACAGCTTTCCTATCCATTTGTCTGCCGATGGACATCTAGCTCGCTTCCATGTCCCGAGCCAGGCTTTTGTAATCACCCTAAATCCAGCGTAACCTCCAAAAATTATATAAAAGCTAAAAAAATCATTAAAAAGAGACACCAAAGAGACAAACCCATTGAGATTGATACATAATTATGTTACCACAAATTATCACAAAGCTCATGAGATAAAAGTGTTGGATATTATATTAAAAAAAAAAAAACAGCCTTGTGAGAGAGTCCCACTCACCAGTACTGGCTGTTGCATGCTTTACATTTTTACCACTTTTCTAGGCAAATATTATGTAGAATTGTTGGTCTACTTTATCTACCTTTGACTTAAGTGAAAGCTGCTCAGTTGTATCCTGCTCTTTGCGATCCCATGGACTATCCAGTCCATGGAATCCTCCAGGCCAGAATCCTGGAGTGGGTAGCCTTTCCCTTCTCCAGGGGATCTTCCCGACCCAGCGATCAAACCCAAGTCTCCCACATTGCAAGCGGATTCTTTGCCAGCTGAGCCACCAGAGAAGCCCTAAAGAGGTTAAATATTTTGTACATTTTAAAACTTACTTCATTTCCTTACTAAACAAACTTCAGACATTTAATCTTTTTTTTTTTGTATTTGAGCATTTTTGTTGCTGCTATTTATCGACTTAAAGGAGCAATTGATAAGAATTTTAAGCTTTCCTCTCCCATAAATGTTGTGATAATCATGTTTCTTTGCTTTTTATTAACAGTTTTATACTCAAAATTCTCTCAAGCATGTACTAACTTTATCATTGGGGCTAAAGCTTCTCTAACAGAGGTCAAAATAAACCTTGATTTCCATTCTCTTATAATTCTTTTCTGGTTGTTGTTCAGTCACTCAGTCATATCTGACTCTGTGACCCCGACCCCATGACTGCAGCACGCCAGGCCTCCCTGTCCATCACCAACTCCCAGAGTTGACCCAAACTCATGACCATCGAGTCGGTGATGCCATCCAACTATCTCATCCTCTGTCGTCCCCTTCTCCTCCCACCCTCAATCTTTCCCAGCATCAGGGTCTTTTCCGGTGAGTTGGCTCTTTGCATCAGGTGGCCAAAGGAATGGAGCTTCAGCTTCAGCATCAGTTGTACGATGAGCTTCCTATGTGACTTGTGTCTTGCATGGATCATTTCTGCTGTGTGCTATAAAGTGATGATCCCTATTTTTCCTTTCTTCCTTCCCTCAGCCACTGGCGATGTTGCCTTTATATTTCAAACCTCCACAAACATGGGCACACACCTACACACCCCCTAGATGCTGGGGAGGTCATATCTGGGTGTGTTAGTTTCTTAACTGAAGCTGTGTTATGTTCTTGCTAACATTACTCTCAACCCTTGGCCTAGTTTTCCTAACATTTGCCTCGATCTCTAACCATATTGGGGCTTCCCTGGTGGCTCAGAGTAGGTAACAGCAATCCACTCCAGTATTGCAGCCTGGAGAACCCCCATGGACAGAGGAGCCTGGTGGGCTACAATCCATGAGGTCGCAAAGAGTCAGACACGACTGAGCCACTCAGCACGTATAAGCAAATTTACAGCAATTCTGATTAACGCATTTGCCTTCAGCCCTTTTCCACCCCGATTTCCTTTCCCAGTTCCCTTCCTAGGTTAATTTCTTGGCTGTTGGCATTGCATCTCTAAGTACATTATTCGTTGGACAGCGTGGTTTTTCCCTGAGAAGCTTGTGTTGGGGCCTCTCGTGTGAAAGCCCCTGTCCTTGGGGAACCGTGAGGTCCTGAGCTGGCTGCTCTCCCCAGATTCTAGGAGACTGTCTCCCCTTCGGTCAGAGTTCTGGGGTGCCCAGCACAGTCCACACTCTTCCTTCAGTGCAACGAATCCATAGGATTTTATTTGGCCCAGGGTGGATCTCTTTGATGGGGAGCCCAAGGTTCCTTCTTTGATCAAAAGTTTTCTTCTTGTCTTTCTTTGGTTTCTGGGTCTCCTTACATAGGAATTCTCAGTCGCCCATTTTTTTTACTTCTCTTTCTGTTTCTTGCTCTGCTCAGTTTTCCCACTTTCTGGGCATGGTGTGACTTCCTCATCATTGTTTTCTATTTTAACAATTCCGTTTTCTTTAAAAAACCATCTGCGGTTGTCTCCACTGCTTTTTTTTTTTTTTGGTCTTCATTCTTTAATCTCTAATTTCATTTGTTTCCCCATGACTTTCATTTCTAATAGATACACGTCCTCTTGAACAGTATCTGTGTATGTTGGTGTGTGCCTGTTTGGGTTAATGAACGAGACCTTTTCAAAGAGTTACCCTTGCATCTTCCAATAAATTCTGGCCTATAGATTACCCCTTTGAGTGAGGCAAGTTATTCCATTTCAATCTTCAGCTGATTACGTAGGGTGAATCTGAGTGGGTTCATAAGCTGAGATGTTCAAACTCTTATTGATACTCTAACCTGAAATCTCCAAATATGTATTTAATGTAATGTGGACCAACTGCACACATATTCTTTATCCTGCATTTTTACATGATGTCAAATCACAAGCATTGCTTCCTTTTGTGGCTATATCACATATATCAAAGCACGGTTATATTCTTTAGCCAGTTTGCATTTCCCCTGGAGAAGGGAAAGGCTACCTACTCCAGCATTCTGGCCTGGAGAATTCCATGGACTGTATTGTCCATGGGGTCACACAAAGAGTCGGACACGACTGAGAGACTCTCACTTTCACTTTCTTGTCTATTTTTGGTATAATAGACAATATGATGATGACTATGTTGCTGCTGTTTAGTCGCTCAGTCAGTCATGTGTGACTCTTTGCAGTCCCACGGACTTTGTAGCCCATGAGTGTCCTCTGTCCATCGGATTCTCCAGGCAAGAATACTGGAATGGGATGTCATTTCCTTCTCCAGGGGATCTTCCCAACCCAGGGATCAAACCAGCATCTTCTGCATTGGCAGGTGGGTTTTTCTGTTTGTTTGTTTGCTTGTTTTTTACCACTGAGCCACCGGATGCATACAAATCTCTTAACTGCATTTCCAACAGTTTCTTTAGGAAATACTCCTAAAATTGAAACTAGTTGGTCAAACGTTATGCACACTATAAACAATGCTGGTGCCTAAGCGGCTTTCCAGGAATATTCTTAAATGCTCCCAGTTCTACTAAGAGGTTATGAGATGTCAGCTTGTTAGGTAAAATGCTTTTCGTGTTTTTTCTTGCTATAACGCAGGAAGTTGTTTTCACGCTAACAGCCATCTGCTTTTTTTCCCTTTCCTTTTCATTTACAATTTCTGTCACTCATCCATTGTTTTGTTCTGGTATGAGATAATTCCTACTTCTAAGTGCTCCTGTAAGATGAGAAACGATTACAATATCTATTTTTATATCTACTGCAATGGATGTTCATTCTGTGGAATGTTTTCCCTGATAAACTGGGTTGAAAAAAATTTTTGTCACCTGGGGATACTCAAATCAGTTATGCTTGAACTATCATGACCTGCATACATGCTCAGTCGTGTCTGACTCTCTGGGACCCCGTGGACTGTAACCCACCAGGCTGCTCTGTCAGTGGGATTTCCCAGGCAGGAATACTGGAGTGGGTTGCCATTTCCTCCTCCAGGGGATCTTCCCCACCCAGGGACGGAACCTGGGCCTCCCACGTTGACTCAGAGGATTCTTTACCACTGAGCCACCAGGGAAGCTGGTATATGTGAGCGTATGTGTGTAAAACACTAACTAATATCATGAAGGAGTATCAGAATCTATGCAACAGCTGGGGAATAATTCTTTACATTGTAGCCGACTGAGAGCATCAAAATTCTCCTCCTGCTTTAATGAGATAGATCCCCTACCCTCCTGAAAACAAGATACAGAAAATACATATGTTGCAACAGGCTTTCACTGCAGTGTCAAAAGCACGTCAAACTCAGTTCACACTTACTGCTTGAGTGGTTTTCTTTTCAAAAAAAAAAAACACGCATGTCGCTTACCTAACTTGGCCTGGATCAGAGATTCTCAACTTGCAAAAGACCAGCAAAAGAAGCTGATTTTTTAATTTGTTTCCCCTGAGAAATGGTTGGGTCATCTTCACAGGACACTAACACTCGGAGGAGATCACACCAAGCTTTCTATGGGCTTTTTGGGGGTGGATCATTTCGGCTCATATTCGGCTCAACTCCAAGGGAATTTGGGGGCATTGCTGGGAATTTAGCTGAAGTCAGAGAAAGAGACACGGACATCATTCTTGTAGAAACTTCATTCATGTCCAAACCTGCCCGTAGCCAAGTACTATATCATTATATGATGTTTGTTGGGAGTTTCTTGAACAAAAAGTAATGTTCACTCTTTGCCTTGGTTTTGTGTTGATTAATTTTCCACCTGTATGCTTTGCTGTGATTGCACTATTTTATCTTCCACTGGTCATATCATATTTTTAATTCTCCACGCACATGCTAAGTCACTTCAGTCATGACCAACTCTTTGTGACCTATGGCCTGTAGCCCACCAGGCGCCTCTATTCATGAGATTCTCCAGACAAGAAGACTGGAATGAGTTGCATTTCATCCTCCAGGTGATCTTCCCAGCCCAGGGACTGAACCCGTGTCTCTTATGTTTCCTGCATTGGCAGTCAAGTTCTTTACTATTAGCGCCACCTGGGAAGCCTGTGACCTAATATGAAATATCATCCCTTTGTTGCAATAAACTCCATTTGGAAACAGTGTGTATTTCCTGACTGGTGCCTCAAAGTTGCTAAAGTTTTATTTTTCTTGTTGCCTATGTATGCCTCATGGAAATTTGAGTTTAATTATTCTGTTTCATTTTTCTTAGCATTAAAAAATATCTGTGCTATAGAAGCCTGGTATTGCAGAGGAAGCATTCTTTAAACTACACTCACAGAGAATTCACAACGTGGGAGTAATATGTAACTGGAAATTTTCATAGAATGTGCCTTTTGAATGACTCACACGTCATGCAATTCGCGGTATGTGTTTCTTCGCTCCCTTGTAATTTGCACTGTGAAATTGATGAGTTTTCTCTTTTTTATTGAGCTAAGATTAGTGACATATTTTCTAGGGAATAAGTGCTTTATTCTAGATAAATAATTTGTGATAATAAAGCTGATTAATATTTCCTTTTGTCATTTAGTATCTGTTGTTATTTTTCTGTATTAATGTTTCCTTTTGTCGTTTAGTATCTGTTGTTGTTTTTCTGTATCCTACCCCTCTAGGTTGCCACAGAGCACTGGGCTGAGCTCCCTGTGCACAGCAGCCTCACACCAATCCACCACCCCATATACGCTAGTGTACACACTCAGTGCTATTCCCTCAACTCTTCCCACCCTCTTCTTCCCCGACTGTGTCCACAGTCTCTACGTCTATATCTCTATTTCTTCCCTGCCAATAGGTTCCTCAGCACCATTTTTCTAGACTCCACATATATGTGTTAACATGTGAAAGTTGTTTTTCTCTGTCTGACTTACTTCACTCTGTATAACGTGCTCTAGGTTCATCTGCCTCACTAGAATGGACTCAAATGCATTCCTCTTAATGGCTCAGTAATATTCCATGGTGCCTATCAATATGTGCCACAACTGCTTTATCCATTCATCTGCAGATGGACATCTAGCTTGCTTCCATATCCTAGTGATTGTAAACAGTGCTGCTAGCTCATGAATTTTGTGGCGCTCCCTCTTGGAATAACCCAGTAGGCTGAATCACTGCTCGTTCAGTTCAGTTCAGTCACTCAGTTTCACTCTTTTCGACCCCATGAACCACAGCACACCAGGCTTCCCTTCTCATCACCAACTCCCAGAGTTTACCCAAACCTGTGTCCATTGAGTCGGTGATGCCATCCAACCATCTCACCAACTGTCGTCTCCTTCTCCTCCTGCCCTCAATCATTCCCAGCATCAGGGTCTTTTCAAATGAGTCAGCTTTTCGCATCGGTGGTCAAAGTATTGGAGCTTCAGCTTCAGCATCAGCCCTTTCAATGAACACCCAGGACTGATCTCCTTTACGATAAACTGGTTGGATCTCCTTATAGTCCAAGGGACTCTCAACAGTCTTCTCCAACACCACAGTTTAAAAGCATCAATTCTTCAGTGCTCAGCTTTCTTTATAGTCCAACTCTCACATAAATACATAAGTACTGGAAAAACCATAGCCTTGACTAGATGGACCTTTGTTGACAAAGTAATGTCTCTGCTTTTTGATATGCTGTCCAGGTTGGTCATAACTTTCGCTAGATGCTGATATTTCTATCTTGCAGAAGGAACACTGTATTCTGCTTTTGGGTAATCTCTGTGTTCTGATAACTGCCTGGCATTAGGCTTGACAGGTCACCTCTGCTTTTGAAATATACAAAATGCTCACAAGGACAGTGAATAAACCTCTTCTCTTCAAATCTCTCCCTTTTCAGAGCTTTCTATGTGCTTGTAACCAAATGTTGTGCTGTGTCCATTCTGTTTAAAGTCCTGATTGTTGAATCATTTTTATCTTTACCAGTTCCCTGATTGTGGGCTGGCCTTCCTTCATGTGAACCTGTCTCTTTGAATATTTTATTTGTTTCTTTAATTTTTCAGCTGTACCAGGTCCTAGTTGCAGCCTGTGGGATCTAGCTCCCTGACCAGGGATTGAACCTGGGCCCTCTGCATTGGGGCTGCAGAGTTTTAGCCACTGAGCCACCAGGGAAGTCCCTGAACCTGTCTCTTTGAGCAACTGCATTTGAAGATCCCCTTACAGACACTCTTATGGATGGTTTACATTTTGGGTCATTGCTTTTATTTCTTCTCTCTAATGTGCCTTAAAGAAATGGGAATATCAGGCCACTTGACCTGCCTCCTGAGAAATCTGTCTGCAGGTCAGGAAGCAACAGTTAGAACTGGACATGGCACAACAGACTGGTTCCAAATAAGGAAAGTAGTACGCCAAGGCTGTATATTGTCACCCTGCTTATTTAACTTCTATGCAGAGTACCTCATGAGAAATGCTGGGCTGGATTAAGTACAAGCTGGAATTGAGGTTGCTGGGAGAAATACCAATAACCTCAGATATGCAGATGGCACCACACGTATAGCAGAAAGTGAAGAGGAACTAAAAAGCCTCTTGATGAAAGTGAAAGTGGAAAAGTTGGCTTAATACTCAACATTCAGGAAACTAAGACCATGGCATCACTTCATGGCAAATAGATGGGGAAACTATGGAAACAGTGACAGACTTTATATTTTTGGGCTCCAAAATCAATGAAGATGGTGATTGCAGCCATGAAATTAAAAGACACCTACTACTTGGAAGGAAAGTTATGACCAATCTAGACAGCATATTAAAAAGCAGAGACATTACTTTGCCAAAAGGTCCATCTAGTCAAGGCTATGGCTTTTCCAGTAGTCATATATGAATGTGAGAGTTGGACTATAAAGAAAGCTGAGCACCAAAAAATTGATGCTTTTGAACTGTGGTATTGGAGGACACTCTTGAGAGTCCCTTGGACAGCAAGGGGAGCCAACCACTCCATCCTAAAGAAAATCAGTCCTGAATATTCATTCGGATGAACTGATGTTAAAGCTGAAACTCCAATCCTTTGGCCACCTGATCTGAAGAGCTGATTCATCTGAAAAAACCCTGATGCTGGAAAAGACTGAAGGCAAGAGGAGAAGGGGACAACAGAGGATGAGATGGTTGGATGGCATCACTGACTCAATGGACATGAGTAAGCTCTGGGGGTTGGTGATGGACAGGGAGGCCTGGTGGGCTGCAGTCCATGGGGTCGCAAAGAGTTGGACACAACTAAGCAGCTGAACTGAGGTGAACTGTATGTACCTTCGGCACTTCCCTGATAGCTCAGCTGGTAAAGATCCTCCTGCAGTGCAGGAGAACCCAGTTTGATTCCTGGGTTGGGAAGATCTGCTGGAGAACGGATAGGCTACCCACTCCAGTATTCCTGGGCTTCCCTTGTGTCTCAGCTGGTAAAGAATCTGCCTGCAATGTGGGAGATCTGAGTTCAATCCCTGGTTTGGGAAGCTCCCCTGGAGAAGGGAAAGGCTACCCACTCCAGTATTCTGGCCTTGAGAATTCCTTAGACTGTATAGCCCTTGGGGTCACAAAGAGACACAGTTGAATGACTTTCACTTTCCTTCAATGTACCTTCACTTTCCAAGCAAGAAAATCTCATGAACACCGTTGAATCTGAGGCAGTTCAGAACCCACATAAGAGCTCTTTCATTCCCCCTCCAAGAGGCATCAAAACACTGGCTCCCTTCTGACAAGCCTCTACAAACACCAATAATATAGTATAAATCCTTTCATTAATGCAAAAGTTAATAGTTGTGAAGTGCTATTCAGTATTCTTATCTTAGAACAATGCCAAGAAACCTAGACTTGATTCGTAATTGACCTTTCTTTTAAATACGAAGCTGATTAAACACCATCATTTTCATGTAATTCAGTGCTTTTATGAGGGGCTTTGTTTTTCCAAGTGGGTTTAGGTTAAATGATTTTGAGTCAAACGTAATGACTATTCAAGTAGAAGTCTTGATAAAGAGATCTCTTTGGACATTTTCATGAGAAACCCCATGCACAACATAATTTCATTATATTTTCCTCGGAACTCTTGGTACTTTTAGTTTATAGCTTAATTGTTTGTTTTTTTTTTTTTAAAGCACTCTCTGTTTTGGTCTGGTTTTCCTTCATATTTCACATTCCATGAAGTCATTCTCTGCTGTATACCAGGAAGCCCTGCCTATTGGAGGTTAAGTCCATACATTCAAAGGTTTTAATAACCTAGGATAAAGGAGAAGGGGCCAACAGAGGATGAGATGGTTGGATGACATCACTAACTCGATGGAGATGAGTTTGAGCAAGCTCCAGGAGTTGATGATAGACAGGGAAGCCTGGCGAGCTGCAGTCCATGGGGTTGCAAAGAGTCGGACACCACTGAGCGACTGAAATGAACTGAAGCTATGACAACCCTAGACAGTGTATTAAAAAGCCGAGGCATCACTTTGCCAACAAAGGTCCATATAGTCGAAGCTATGGCTTTTCTAGTAGCTCAGATGGTAAAGCATTCACCTGGATTGCAGGAGACCTGGGTTTGATCCCTGGGTTGGGAAGATCCACTAGACAAGGAAATGGCAACCCACTCCAGTATTCTTGTCTGGAGAATTTCATGGACAAAGGCGCCTGGTGGGCTACTGCCCATGGGGTTGCAAAGAGTCAGACACAGTGGAATGACTAATACAAAACACATGGTCTTTCCAGTAGTCATGTATGGATGTGAGAGTTGGAACATAAAAAAGGCTGAGCGCTGAAGAATGGATGCTTCTGAACTGTGGTGCTGGAGAAGACCCTTGAGAGTCCCTTGGACTGCAAGGAGATCCAACCAGTCCATCCTAACAGAGATCAGTCTTGAATATTCACTAGAAGGACTGATGCTTAAGCAGAGGCTCCAATCCTTTGGCCACCTGATGTGAAGAGCTGACTCATTAGAAAAGACCCTGATGCTGGGAAAGATTGAGGACAAGAGAAGAGGACAACAGAGGATGAGACTGTCGGATGCCATCGTCAACCCAATGGACATGAATTTGAGCAAACTCCACGGGACAAGGCAGCCTGGCGTGCTGCGGTCCATGGGATCACAAAGAGTCGGACATGACTGGGGACTTAACAACCACAATCTAGAATGATATTTAGTAAATTTTCCTGCTCTACAAAGTGGAGAGGAAACTAGATTACAGAAGACTGTATATCACAAGTTCCCGGATGTGAAACCCTATACAAAGGTCACAGGACAAAAACCTCCAGAGTTAACTAAGCCCCATAGCAACTATTGCTATGAACCCCCTTGATCTAAACCAGCCTTTCCTCAACTCCAGATTGGGTGAAATACCCATCCTATAGCACACTAAGAGTTTTCCAGGCAACACTAGTCGATAAAGAACCCGCCTGCCAATGCAGGAGACATAAGAGACAAGGGTCTGATCCCTGGGTGAAGAAGGTCCCCTGGAGAAGGACATGACAACCCACTCCAGTATTCTTGCCTGGAGAATCCCATGGACGGACGACCCTGGTGGGCTATGTTCCATGAGGTTGCAAAGAGTTGGACATGACTGAGCACCCGAGCACACAGCACCGTAACCAGTAGCCAATGCCACCCCTCCCGCACAAAGTTTTTTTGTCTTGAGGGTCAAAAAATTGGTAATTAACCCACGCAAGGGGATGGCTCTCCGTCCGTGAGGAGTTCAGCCCGCGGGGCCCACAGGACCCACATTATCTCTGCTCTTTGTTCTTAATAAAGTCACTGCCTTATGAACAAGCTCTGTATTTGGAAAAATCTTTCCCAACCCACCCACAGACCATGCCACTTGATTCTGATCAGGGCCTTGATGGTGACTGGCCATACAAACCTGCGGGCAAAAAGCCCAACGTGCTTCATTTCCAGTTTCTTCTGCTACCAAATAGCGATACTAAGACTATTTTCTTGGTCTGCCTAATGATTTTTTTTTTTCCTCTGTAAGAAACAAATAAGACCATAGCTCTGCAAGAATTCAGTAGACACTAACATGTCATATTATCACAAGCGGGGTTGTGCAGCTTGCCTGAGGCATATTCTTATCTATCACAGCTAACGCCCTGCTTCTCGTCAGGTTGGAAGAAGAACAGAACAATGAGAAGACCCACTCATGAATCTCTTCCCTGCGTGTGATTTTCATTTCAGTCTCTGTCGGTATTAGGACATGTTTCTGCTTTTTCCTTATGCGTCCACAAAACAAAAACATTTTAAAGACTGCCTTCTTTTGTAGTACGTGACGAGCTCCAAGGGTTGAGACAAACAAGCATTCATGTAGACATCCAAATGGATTCGTTTATTTACGGGCTCAGGGATGCTCACGGTTATCCTTAGGGTCCCAAAACAACGGTTTGGGGAAAGACTGTTAAACATTCCAGTACAATCCCCAAACACCCTCCTTGTTTTTTCTAAGGACAAATGGAGTATTTCCTGCCGTATCCATGACAAGGCCGTCACAGCCCTGCCAGCCTTCCAATTGTGGATTTCTGAGCCCAGAGCGCACCTGGCGAGAACAATGCCTGCTACCAGGCCACCCACCGAGCTGCAGCCACTGACCACAGAGGTGCTGAGGAACTGGGGGGTGGGCGGTGGGGGCACGGAGGGAGATGTGAAAAAAAAAATAACAAAACAGGATACCGGCCCCAGAGAGCTGAGATGCAGGTGTAAGGAAGGGTTTCAGTGAGCCCAGACTCTTGCGTCTTCACCTACATAAAAGAGCACTAAATCCCTTAACTTGACATACCTGGTTTCCTATCATTGATAATTTTCTGATGCTCAGGCTACCTGCCCCGTGTTGCAAACTTCTATCTAACCTGACTCCCCCACCCGCCACCCCATACACACATACCTCCTCCAACCCGTTTTCTCAAGGTTGCTTGAGATGCTGGCTCCTGGGCTTGACATCCTAAAAATTCAAGCTGAATAAAAGATAACTCGCATCATCTTCAACGTTGGGACTACTGTTTTAAGTCGACGCTGGGGTCGACGTGGAAGACACGAAATGTGCAGCACAAATGATGGAATAGGGGCGGTTAGGACTGTAGACCCTAAGTGACTCTGTCTTAAAAAAGGAGTTGCCATCTCCTAGTAAAGGGCAACACCCAAGTTCCTGGAAAAACCACAGAATAGTCCAGTCCTCACCCCATGTCACCACCCTAGACAGGACCAATCACCGCCTGCTGGGGAAGCACCAAAAATACACCAGTCAGGGGTCGTTTGTGGTTCAATACACCTATCAGGAACTAATGCAGGAAAAGTCCACCAAGCGCTGTTTTACAAATTTTGAAACCCCCCCCCCCTTACCCCACCCCACAAACTATAAAAACGCCTATCTGCTGTTACTTGGAGCTTCGTTGGTGTGTGTGGAAGCCCCTGCTCGAGCTTGAATAAAAGACCCTTGTGTGTTTACAGCAGAATCGGCTCCTGAGCTGGTCTTTGGGGGATCTATAATCTGGGCATAAGAAGGGCCACAGAGAACTCCAGGTATGAGTCACTGCCAACCCTGTAGTAGCCAGAGATGAAGGAAGGCAAAAATCCACGTGTGCTTGCAAGTGATAGAGTGTCTGAAGCGCTCAGGTGTGCAGACTCAATTATTCCGCAGCTCAGTGATTAATTAGAGATTTAGAAGGAAAAAAACAAAATGAAAGCCCTAAAATCTATCTACGCTGCTTTCATGATGTATGAACATATTCACCTGCTTGGTTCTGTTAAGAATTTTTCTGTGAAAAATCTTACGTTTTCCTCCTGTGATAGAGCAATTTCGCAATCTCGAATTCTCAGAGTCAAACACATCATTCCTCTTTACTGGCTCATTAAGGTCCCCCTCCCACCCCCAACAGGCCTTGGTAAAATATGATATTGCCTTTCAGTTTTCTCTCATAATGAGTCATTAGAAATGACTTGAGTAGCTCTGCGTATACAAAGGCAACGTGGAATGCAGTAACTGTATTGTGAAGAAAATCAGAACGTATGGGGGCTTCCCTGCTGGCTCAGACAGTAAAGAATCCGCCTGCAGTGCGAGAGATCTGGGTTTGGTCCCTGGATTGAGAAGATCCCCTGGAGGAGGGCATGGCAACCCACTCCAGTGTTCTTGCCTGGGAAATCCCATGGACAGAGGAGCCTGTGGGCTACAGTCCACGGGGTCACAGAGAGTTGGACATGACTGAGCGACTAACACTTTCACTTTCAGGGGAGCTGAGATCTTCCACGCTTCGTGGTCAAAAGCCCAGAACAGAAACAATAGGAGCAATATTGCAAGAAATTCAGCAAGGACTTTTAAAATGGGCCACATTAAAAAAAAAAATCTGCAAAAAATTAAAAAAGAAAAGACTCCAATGCAAATCACCCTCTTAGTGGTGGTGGTAAGGGTTTAGTCACTCTGTCATGTCCATTGCTTGTGACCCCATGGACTGTAGCCCACGAGGCTCTTCTGTCCATGAGATTTCTCAGGAAAGAATAGTGGAGTGGGTTGCTATTTTCTTCTCCAGGGGATCTTCCCGATCCAGGGATTGAACCCCAGTCTCCTGCACTGCGAACAGATTCTTGACTGACTGAGCCACCAAGAAAGCTGTCTGGGTGCATTTAAGCTCAATTATTAATTATATCAAAATCTGGGTTTCAAAGCCACGATTCTATGAACCATGGTCATGTTAGAAATACGTACTGTATTGCTCTTCTCTTGGTCCCTCCGTATATACAGTCTCTATATTAAGATTTGTTTTGTCAGTTCACAGGCACTGCTGATTATTGTTATTATTTCAGCCAGAGAGCGGAGTGAGTCGTGATTAACTTCGGAATGCTGGGAATAAAAACGTAATTGTCAGTTGATACATGTGAGCTGCGCAAGATGGATCCTATTGGGAATAATTTTTACTCTAATGCAAAAAAAATCACTCAAATAACTCATGCTTTTCAATTAAATTCTGTGGCATAATAAAAGGAGCAAAATATGGCTGCTGGCATTGCATTAATATTATGAATATACCCTTAAATGAAAATTGCCCATGGAAGCACAAATGGGTACATTTTGGATATCTGAGTGTAGGATGCAATTTTGAAAACTGTAATAGACACGCCATTACCGACGTATAGACAGCTTTCAATTTACTCATAGTTCATGCCAGGGAGTATTAGGTTTAGAGAAACCATTTTGCACTGGAACCCAAGAATTGAAATAATCTGTGGAATTGAAATAAGGGGCTCTTTAACCAGGTAAAACTGTTTCTAATACGGCAGCAGTCAGAAATTTCAAAATCAGTTCATAATGGCCCACTTGTGTTCACAGCGGAAAATCAGACCAGTTTTCACTTAGACGGTCTATGGAGAGAAGGGATTTATACAGTGAAGTAGTGATCAATAATATATTTATTCCTACATACATCAACCTGAGAACAACAGACCTCAACTTGAATAAATTTACTAACACCACATTGTAAATCAACTGTACTCCAATAAAAAAAATAAAATGGTAAAAAAATAAATTGTACATATAATTTGTTAAAAAAAAGAAAAAGTTACTGACCATAATGGTGAATTTAGAAAAGAAAAGAAGTTTCCCTTTTGATGGACATCTAGGTTGTGCCCATGTCCTTGCCACTGTGAACAGTTCTGCTGTGAGCACTGAGGTGGATGTGCCTTTTTTAATTATGATTTTCTCTGGGTGTATACCCGGAGTCAAACAGGTAACTAATGCAAACATACATAGCACAGGAAACTCCACTTCATGCACCATGGTGAGCTGGAAGGGAAGGCCGCAAGGGAGGGGTTTTATGTATCCATAAGGCTGAAGCATCCCTACTCCAGTAAAAATTAATAAAAAGAAATCAGATTCGAAAGAATACCTGCCAAAGGATTCCATTCACAGTACTTTATTTCTTGACCTCCATGCTGGGTTTTGTTTACTATAACTCATTTTTCTGACTTTTTCTTTTTAATGTCATCTTTTATGTTTGTGTTCCATTTTATAACTGAGTGTTTTTAGAAATGGAATTCTTCAGAAAACAAAAAAAGAAGCACGTGCCCAGCCTCGATCATTGTGTGTGCGGTGTGTTAGGCATTCAGTCGTGTCCGACTCTCTGTGACCCCACGGACTGTAGCCTGTCAGGCTCCTCTGTCTATGGGATCTTCCAGGCACAAATACTGGAGTGGGCTGCCACTTCCTTCTCAAAGGATCTACCCAACCCAGGGATCAAACCCAGGTCTCCTGCACTGCAGACAGATTCATTACCACCGAGCCACCTGGAAAGCTACAGAATTACCCTAGGACCCAGCAATTCCACTTCCTGGAAGACACTCCAGTAAAGTGAAGACACGCTCCCGTGCATAAAGGGGTCCATGCACGTTCACAGCAGCTTCCCATACACCATTCCCAGAAGGTGCAAACATCTCAAGTCTCTATTAACAGATGCATGGATAAATAGATGACGGTACACTGACACGATGAAATGGTACTCAGTCTTCAAAAGGAACCTAACGCTGTCACATACGTTCGGGACGTACTACGCAACGTACCGCGGCTGACCCTTGCTACAGTGTCCACGATCCCTGAAGACATGATGGTCAGTGAAGCCAGGACACATACTGTCTGACCCCGTTTACCTGCAGAATGTGCACGCTTACATGTTAAATCCACAAAATGGAAGTGGCTACCAAGGGCTGGGGGGAAGACCACAGAAATGAGACGTGACTGCTCAACAGGTCTCTTTTTGGGGCGATTAATATTCTTTGGAACCAGATACTGGTGATGGTTGCGTAACACTGTGGGCATACGAAATGTCACCAAGTTGCACACTTTAAAATGGTTCATCTAAAAAAGAAAATCTAATTTATTGGGCTGCCCTGGGTCTTAGGTGCAGCCTGTGGGATCCAGTTCCCCGACCAGAGATAGAACCGGGGACGTGGGCATAGGGAGCTCAGAGTCTGAACTACTGGACCACCAGAGAAATCCCACACTTTAAAAAGCTTCTTTTCATGTTATGTGAATTTTATCTTCATTTTCTTAAAAAGAAGCTCTTCTATGTGTGATAGAAATAATATGAAACAAAACCTAATAATGCGAGTAGCATCTAAGGAATAGAGATAAAAAGCTTATACAGACTTTGAAAAACAAAAAGACTTTAACACAAACAAAGGGAAAAGAATTCAGGTTCAACTTTTAAAATGATAGAGAATGAGTTGCAGGGTTTTTTTCCTTTTAATTTCAGCTTTACATACATTGTAATTTTTTGTTTTAAGATAATTATAGGCTTCTTAAAAATTGCCAGAGTAGTCATGGAAGTCACATACACCCTCAACGCTACGTTTGCTAATGTGGACATTATGCCATCCTAAAGGACAACGATGAAGCCAGGAAATTGTGGATAGGATGCTATTAACTACATCAGAAATCTTACTAAGAGTTCTCCAGTTTTACTGCTGGTGTTCAATTACAGACCAGGATTCCACATTATTATATTTAGCTGTCCACTGCAACCTTTGACAGCTCTTCATTCTTTCTCTGTGTATGACTTATTTTGTGTGCTGCCTGTGGGAGTGTGTTTATACGCTGTAAAGATCTCCAGAGAAGACAGCAAGTGTCCTAATATCCAGGGACGCATCTGAGAAATGGTTGGCTAGGAAACAGGTCCAAAGAAACAGCTAAAAAAAAAAAAAAAAAATGAGATCCACAAACATGGGGGAAAAATACTTGATGCAGTATCAGTTGGAGTTGCAGAAGTGAAAGCGGTCTCCACAACACGATGGAAGGGTTGAGAAGGTAGGTGAAGACTGACAGGCAGAGTGGGGAAAAGAAAGGTCTGACGGACGGCATCGGTCTTGCAGAGGACTGTGGTACAGCGTTTTCAAGTGTAGGTATGGCCCATTTCAGCATCTCAAGGACAGTTTTGCTCCATCTCAGCATCTTATAGGATCATCACATTGGCACAACAAGACTGTTCATGGGATGCCCCCTCTCTGCTTCTTCCCATGTCAGGTGTTCGGCCACGGTGCGAGGTTCTCATGAACAGTTTTGATCCCTCCTAGCATAGCAGCGTCTTGCATGTTATCACACTGACATGACAAGACCATTCATGAAAGGACCCCTCTCTGCTCCTTCCCATGTCAAGTGTTGAGCTGTGGGACAAGCTTCTCAGAGCAGTTATCGCCCATCTTAGGGTCTCAGCATCTCATCAAGTTGCCATGATGAGACCATTCATGATAGAACCCCTCTCTGCTCCTTCCCATGTCAAGTGTTCGGCAGTGGTAAAAAGTTCTCAGGAGGAGTGGTGGTCCATCTTAGCATCTCAGCATCTCATCATGCTGGCACGGGGCCATTTGTGACAGGACCTCTGTCTGCTCCTTCCCGGGTCAGGAGTTGAGCCGTGGTACAGTTCTCAGAGCAGTGATGGTCCACCTTAGCATCTCAGTATCTTGGTATCGCATCACACTGGCATAGGAAGGCCATTCGTGATGGGACCTCTCTCTTCTTCTTCCTCTGCCAGGTGTCTAGTTCTGGTATGATGTTCTCACAAGTGGTTCTGGTCTACCTGAGCATCTCAGCATCTTGGGGCATCTCATCACACTGGCATGGGAAGACCATTCGTGATGGGACCTCTCTCTTCGTCCTCTGCCAGGTGTCCAGTTGTGGTATAAGGTTCTCACGAGTGGTCCTGGTCCACCTCAGCATCTCATCATGTTGGCATGACAACATCATTTGTGATACAGCCCCTCTCTGCCTCTTCCAGTGACAAACATTGAGCTGCATCACAAGGGTCTTACAAGCAGTTGTGGTCCACCTTGCCATCTCAGAATCCCAGCACGTCATCAAGTGGGCATGACAAGCCCATGTGAGGTATGGCCCCTGTCTGCTTCTTCCTCTGTCGAGCTGTGGTACATCTGAGCGTGATCCATCTTAGCATCTCGATGTCTCTGCCTGTCATCACATTGGCATGAGGGGACCGGTCTTGATATGGCCCCTCTCTGCTTCCTCCTATGTCAGATGTTCCCGAAACTCTGGGGCTTTACAAAGCCCTGCAGGGCCGCCCTCCCAGACCCTGGCTCTCTGACTGCTTCCACTCAGCCAGTTCTTGTCTGTGGATTCCACGTTTCCATCTGTTCCTCCATGACTATCTTTCTTCCATAGATTATAAGCTTACTCCAGTCTCCAAGGTTAGCTATCTGCAAAGTCATACTCATGACCAATGTTACCTTATCATGGAACTGCTTTTCCAATTCTTCTATGGATAGTCTTCATACCTTCTATGTTTTTCTCATAAATCCAATGTATTTTAAAGTAGAAGACTATGTTTTGCTAAAAATAATGAGACCATTTCCTCTTATTTCATCAGATGAGGTGCACCATATCTACACATTCTAATGCCACACTTAATTTAATCCTAATAGACTGTGGTCCATGCCCAATTACTACAGCCTCTAACTGCTACCTCTATTCTTGAGGTACTTACTCATGACCAGTTCTTTTCCGAATAAGATATTTGCAGGCAGGTTTTTTTTTTTTCTCTGACGCATACTTGTCAGTAGTAAAGTCCAGGACCGCCTCTTGTTATATTAGGGTGTCCTGAATAGTCCCTTCTCTGAAGGATTATCAGTTATAGACTCATTTTTCTAATTTATCCTTCGTGTGAGTATTCAGTTGCTAAGTCGTGTTCGACTCTGTGACTCCATGGATTGCAGCACACCGGGCTCTTCTGTCCATGGAATTTTCCCAGCAAGACTACTGCACTGAGTTGCCATTTCCTTGTCCAATTGATCCTTTGAGTCTTTGGTTTAAATTATTCAACCCATTTCAGGAAAGCTTAGATATCCTCAAGATGAAGGTATTTTCTCAGAAGCTCCACGTGTTATCTTGTCCTTGTTGCAATCCACTCTTGGGCAGATTCCTAGTAAAGTAAGTGCAAGCAGGAAGTTGAGCCAGGTTTGAGAATCTCCCATGGTCTTCACGTACATATCCCGGGTGCCCCATCGGTAACTACTCCAGTAAAGATGAATAGTAACGTGTCTAAGACTGGTCTGGATGAAGTCTGCCAAGAGAATACATGACCACATGGTCCATAAGGCTGAGATGCTGCTCCAAGGCACCTTTCTGATCCCCCTGGTATTCTCCTTTTGTGCTCTGCCCCCATAGTCAAGGATGGTCTACAATTCTTGGAGCCCAACACACCATAGTTGGCCTCACCAAACACGGAAGAAATTGTTCCTTAAAATGTCTTGTGCATGTGTGTATTGTTATGACACAGAGTGCTCCAGAAAGGTAGAGGAAAACTCACTGTGTGTTCATAACAATATATAATATGAAGAGCTCACCGCTCACTTGAACTTTCTGTGGTTTCTACTTGAATCATAAAGAATGTGCGAGGCAGAGGGGCAATTGCTTCCCTCCCCTTCCCTGTACACAGCTGAGATTATGTACCCAACAAGGAAAAGAAATCTGGAGGGGGAAATGGAAACCCACTCCAGTATCCTTGTCTGGAAAACTTCATGGACAGAGGTGTCCCGCGGGCTACAGTCTGTGGGTGGCAAAGGGTCAGACATGACCGAGCTACGAACACACACACACACACACACACACACACACACACACACACACGGAAGACAAGTTTTAGGACTTCCCTGGTGGTCAAGTGGTTAAGACTCCATACTTCCACTGCAAGGGGCGTGAGTTCAATTCCCCACGCAAAAGTCATTAAAAAATGGAAAGAGAAATCTCAACATATAAAATAAAATCTTTCATCTTCTCCTCCTACTTGGAAAAGAAATTGCTCATATCTTAAGGAAAATCCTTAGGCTCCCCTGGCGGCTCAGACAGTACAGTGTCTGCCCGCAATGTGGGAAACCCGGGTTCAATCCCTGGGATGGGAATATCCCTTGGAGAAGGAAATGGCAACCCACTCTCCATTACTCTTGCCTGGAAAATCCCATGGATGGAGGAGACTGGTAGGCTAAAGTCCACGGGGTCGCAAAGAGTTGGACACGACTGAAAGACTTCACTTTTGAGGCAAACCCTTATGTTTGGAAGATTAACAATAATCTTATAATAATATATAATATAATAATACATAATTATATATATTATTATACATTAACATATATAATTATATTATGTATAATTATATAATAAATAATATTATTTAGCAATAATAGTTAATGCTATATTTTTTCCACCTAAGATACATCTTTTAGTTCAAAACATTAAAACATTCACACCTGAAATACCAATACCGCATCCATCTAAAGGGAACTACAACCTTTGGGAGAATATTATAATCTTCCAAGTGTCTGTATGAAGCTGAAAACTCCTTGCCTATGAAGGTGTTCATCATTCACAGAAATACAATCGAAAATACTGGTCTAGAGATGGAATTATATAGCACACAGCTTTGGGGCGTAGGATGATGGAAATATATAAATACTGAGGTGAAAAATAGTGTTGCCACTTCTACTATAAGGACTGAAATATTGCTAGTTCTCTAGGAACAGAAAGAGATGCATTAGAAAAGCATACCGTGGGACTTCCCCTGGGGCCCAGTTGTTCAGAATTCACCTTCCAGAGCCGATGCTGTGGGTTCGCTCCCTGGCCTGGGAACTAAGATCCCACGTGCTTTGTGGCCAAAAAAAACCCCAAAATATAAAACAGAAGCAATACTATAACAAATGCAAGGAAAACTTTAAAGAAATCATAAAAGGTCCGCATTTTAAAAATATCTTAAAAAATAAAAGCAAACAATTAATGCAATTTAGGAAGAAGATGGTTGAAAAATAAGTGACGCAAATATCCCTAGCTTGCTCTAGGATATATGCTTGAGGAAGCACCATGGAGTAGCTTCTCCAAGAGCAGATCTTTCAAAATGAGACGCTTGAGTCTGTAAATGAGAGCTTGTCCAGTTTTAGAATCTCCTGTGAATATTTTCATATCCCTGAGATATATTAGCCATGTATAAGACTATTCACACATCTCATCATTACTGAAACCCAGTAGTCAGGTATAGATGTGAGAGTTAGACTCTAAAGAAAGCTGAGTGCCAAAGAATTGATGCTTTTGAACTGTGGTGTTGGAGACGACTCTTGAGAGTCCCTTGCACTGCAAGGAGATCCAACCAGTCCATCCTCAAGGACATCAGTCCTGAATATTCATTGGAAGGACTGATGCTGAAGCTGAAGCTCCAATCCTTTGGTCACCTGATGCAAAGAGCTGACTCATTGGCAAAGACCCTGATGCTGGGAAAGACTGAAGGCAGGAGGAGAAGGGGACGACAGAGGATGAGATGGTTGGATGGCATCACTGACTGGATGGACATGAGCTTGAGCAAGCTCTGGGAGTTGGTGATGGACAGGGAGGCCTGGCGTGCTGCAGTCCTTGGGGTCACAAAGAGTCGGACACGACTGAGCACCTGAACTGAATTGAGGTCTATTGTGCTTTGGAAGGGTTGGTTAATTTTTCTACCCCATCACAGCTTTGGTGGGGGGCAATACTGTTACTTTAGATTTGATACCTTACTTCTCTCACATTGAGAAAGAAATATTTACATAGATTGTAATGCTTTGACATGATTAATTAGGACTGTTGCAGAAAAACGGAGTGCCTGGGTTCCAGCCACAGAGCAGACGGATTACCCTTATGCTGCCTGAGTAACACTTTATAAACCCATTTGTCACACAGAAGAGGTGTCACGTATAATCTGATGCATTGCGGGTAATGGATTGGGTGAAATTTACTTGGATTCTCAGCAACGTGCGTGAAATAACTACCTTCACCCACGGGCAGACTGTATTTTATCTCTTGAATCTTATTAGGGCTCCCTCAGCCTTCAGAGAGCAGGTAGCTGTATTTCAGCTGGCATCAGGAGGGGACAATGTCTGATTACCTCTCACAAATCTTTGTCAAGCCAGCCCCATCGAGGCCATTTGCTTGACAGGAGGAGACTTGTACGACCACATTCACGGTACAATTATGTACGCGTATACTTGTGGTCTTGTGTCGAAGCAGTGCTTCCTTACTTGAGGCAGAGATTTAAGTAGGAAAAAAAAAAATCAACTCTAGTTGGTCTAAGTGCTTACACAACGTCTCTTAATGCTTCTTTTAAAGACTATTTTTTTTAATAAGGGTCTTTTTTTGGTGAGTCTTTATTGAATTAGTTACAATATTATTTCTGCTTTACGTCTTGTGTTTTTTTGGCCACGAAACTTGGGTCCTAGCTTCCCAACCAGGGATCAAAGCCATTGGAAGGGGGAAAGTCTTTTTTATTATTATTGTTATTTTGAAAAGACCCTGATGCTGGGAAAGATTGAAGGTGGGAGGAGAAGGGGATGACAGAGGAGGAGATGGTTGGATTGCATCACCGACTCAATGGATGCGAGTTTGAGCACGCTCCGGGAGTTGGTGCTGGATGGGGAGGCCTGGCGTGCTGCAGTCCATGGGGTTGTGTATATGTTTCAATGCTACTCTCTCTATTCCTCCCACCCTCTCCTTCCCCACTGTTTCCAAAAGTCTGTTCTCTACATCTGCATCTCCCTTGCTGCCCTGTAGGTCAATACCTTCTTTCTAGACAGAAGGTGAAGTCTTAACCAGTGGATGGCCAGGGAAGTCCCTCTTGATGCTCCCACACCACACCATGCAGTGGAAGGCTGCCATGTTCTATTTCCTTGGATCTACTGACCCTGGAGGCTGGAGACCCCGAGATCAGCGGGTCAGCACGGTTCGGTTCTAGGGTCTGATGAGTGAGTCCCTCTTCTGGATCCTCACACGGCAGAGAGGGAGAGAGACAGAGAGAAAGGGCAAGCTCTCTCATTGACTTCTCCTCTGAGATGAGCACCAATTCCATCATGCAAGCTCTTCCCGCCCCATGACCTAATTACCTCCTAAAGGCGTGTACCCCCAAACCCACCACACTGGGGACCAGGGTTTCAACGGAGGGGTCTGGGGTGGGGACACAGACCTTCAGTCCACAGCAGCATCTAAATGTCCTTTTGGGGGAGCTTCCTTGCTCCCTTTGAGTGTGAGCTGGCTGTGAAGGTATATCAAGTGGTGGATCATGCCTCTTTTAGGAAACCAGGTGGGACAGAAGTACCTCCTTCTTGGTGGGATTTCACCCAAGCCCTTCCATTCAAGGCACCAGCTTTTGGACATGTAATGAAGGTGATTTGATGGATGGAAGCACACTGATGCACAGAATGAGAACTGCAGACCAGCCTGCTGACCAGAGGCTTCTAGGGGCCTCCAGAGATCTTTCACTCTCTGCAATCCAAGTGTTGACCTCCAGCCTCACACGGATTTCATGAACCTTGCCCTGATAATCTTTCTGCTGTTGTTCAGTCCCCTAGTCATGTCCAATTCTTCACAACTCTGTAGACTGCAGCACGCCAGGCCTCCCTGTCCCCCCACCGTCTCCCAGAGTTCACCCAACTTCATGGCCATCGCCCCAGTGATGCCATCCAGCCAACTCATCCTCCTTGGTAGGCTTATGTTTCTACCAAGTTCCAAAACGAGCTTCATTTGCTTTAAGTCAAAACCCAAACGGATACAGACACAGCCAGCTGGAAAAGGTCAACCACCAGAAACACCCGCACATAATTCATCTCATGGATACAAGTTTCATCCGTAAAGCATGACTGTAAAGGCAGGGTTGGCAAGGACTCAGGTGTCTCCGTGTCACTTTTAAAATCGGGCATGTTCAATGCCAGACTGGATGCAATGCTAAAACTTTTTAAAAGGGCAACTTTGAAGTTGATCCCAAGTAAGTTTCAGCATGAAGACGGCTGTTGGAAGATTTGGGTGAGAATTCAGAATTGAGGTGGCGCCTCAACATGAGTTCTGGCTTGGGCCATCAAGTGGACGCCATCTTTCAGTTCTGAAAAACAAGGGATTAAACGGAGGATCTAACCAAGGATTAAAACCATGATAGAAGATGGTACTTGAGGAATAGACTCAGTTCTCTTTGCCAAGTGAGAATATCATATATCAGGTAACAGCAGGGTTCTCCAATAACTCTTCACTTGAGCCTCCCACGCCTCCTTAGTTTCGTGTATCTTCAATCTTAAGCTTTTCCCTTCTGTCCTCCAAAAATGCAGGTGGAGAAATCCTGACAAAGAGAACCTGCTCATGACACTCTTGGACACTGACCGGGACTTTGACAGCATCCTGAATCTTTTAGGATGAGCTCTGAAGCTCATATGAGGACTTTAAGAATCTGGTCCCTGCAACTGCCCAGCCTCCCTCCCAGGGCCTGCCCACAGCCCTGTCAACCACACAGCATTTATTTCTGGGTCCTGAATGTCCCGTGGCCTCTGAGATCACTGGGCTCCTGCCAGGAGGCTCATGGAGCCTGGAATACACTCAACATCATCCCAGTCTCATGCACACCTCCAACGCCCATGTTTTGCAAAATTTCTGCTCATTCTCGCTTCTGTCAGCATATCCTTCCTTCTCCCATTTCCCTCTGGGTCCGACCCCATCACTGAACATGCTACTGTTTCACTTTCTCAGTTCTCTTCTGGACCGCTGAGTCCACTCCTCTGTGTCCTGCAGTGGGAAATAACAGGGCTCTCTCATTGACCATGATATTCCTAGGACCTAGTGTCAAGTCCAGTTCCTAGCAGGCAAGTCCAGTTCCTAGCAGGAGTCAAGAGACGTGTTTGTCAATGCCCCACCCTTCAGCAGGAAATTGGATTAAAGATTTGCTGAGCATGGCCGTGCCCATCAGAGCAAGACCCAGCTTTCTCCATAGCCAGTCCTTCCCATCAGGAAGCTTGCACGAGCCACTTACTCTCATCCGTCAGAGGGCAGACGGAGGAAGCAAGAACTACAGTCCCACGGCCTTCAGAACGAAAATCACAAGCACAGAAAGCTGACCAAAATGAGCACAGGGATCACAGCATCGTCTAACTCAATTAAACTATCAGCCATGTCATGCAGGGCCTCCCAAGGTAGACGGGTCACGGTGGAGAGTTCTGACAAGATGTGGTCCAGTGGAGAAGGCAATGGCAACCCGTTTGTGGTATTCTTGCCCTTTGAACCCTATGAACAGCATGGAAATGGAATATTACTCAGCCACAAAAATGAAATGATGCCATTTGCAGTAACACAGATGTATCTAGAGGTTGTCATGCTGCTGAAATGTCTGACAGATACTACATGATATCACTTACACGTGAAATATGAAAAAAAGGTACAAATGAACGTATCTATGAAACCAAAATAGAGCCACAGATGTAGAAAATAAACTTACGGCTATCAGGGAGTAAGGGGGGAGGAGGGATAAATCGGGAGTTTGTGACTAACATATACAACAGAATCACTTTGCCGTACACCTCAATCTAATATCCCCATTGTAAATCAGCTCTACTCCAATTAAAAACTTTAAGAAAGAAGACACGTTTGTTTTCAGCATCTTGTTGATGGGACTCCAAAGACAGATGTAGTGACCAGCTGCCAGGCGGTGGACCATCCGCTGTCTCCTCCCCCCGAATCCTCCATCCCAGCCAACTTCCAAGAAGACGACCATGTGTACCAGACTCTGGAGGGTGGTCGGTCAGGCAAGACGGGCTGTCGGGCGTCACCATAGAAACGTTATCCTCACTCAGCGTTACAAGGGCGTTGGTTGGGTACTCCCCACCTCCACACCTTGCTCAAATCCTGCCACTTTAAAAATGAAAATTGCTCACTGCCTGTGAGTCAGCCCAGCAGAGGATGCTGAGAATGTAAGCGCAAGCAGCTGTAATGTGGAGAGAGGTACCCAGGCAGGAGGCAGAGATGCCAAGCCCTCTCAGTCCCTGGGAAATGGATCCATGTTGTATAGCGATGCTGTTACCTCAAACCGTCCCATAATTGCATCGGGGGAACCATGATCCTCTCTGCACAGTTGTGCTATGGAAACATTTAAAATCTCTGCTAAAAAAAAATGATAATAATGAGGCCAGACTGACATGTTTTATGTGAAATAATTAGGAGAATCTGACAAGTGGTAATTTTGGTTAATTGCCAAATAGCGTGATTCTCTCCCAATAAAGTATACGTCAAATTACATTAAAAAAAAATAACACCATGAGGTCATTCTCCCTTGTAAAGATTTTTACACGTGTAGCATTCATGTTTAAATATGCTTTTCCCCACATTGTATTTAAGCAATTTAAAAAAAAAATGAGTTTTAGGGCTGCTCAGTTTTATTCCTTCCTGTGAAATTCCAAGCTCTGAAAGTTTCTTTGGATTCTCTCCCTGTGATTTTTCTCAGACAAGAGTTTTTTGTTTTTGTTTTTGTTTTTTTTTTTTTTGCAAACAAGTAGCATGGGAGAGGGTACAGGGATCTTTGCTTTACTGAGAAAGAAAAGATTTCTGTGCATCTCATTTCTCCAGATCAGGGATTCCCCAACCTATAGGTTCTGGGTTCTGTTCCCAGATTAAACCATCAAGGTCCATGTGAAGCATTTTCTTCTCTGTGAGAGCTCAAAGAAGTTTACAGCAGGTATTTACGGTCCTCCAGCCAAGTCACCAAGCAGCCCGTCTTAACAGCCTAGCTTGACTGCAAACCATGGGTGAAAACACCAGCCATGGGGGTCTCCAAAGGAGTTCTGGATTGCAGGAGGGGGTCCTAAACCCCACAGCCCTCATCTTGACCAAGGATTTGGAGCCACACTGCCAGGGGCCCCCAGGCACCGAGTCAGTGTTTGCATCCCAGAGGGTAAATCAACTCCAAGAGACAGGCCGCCAGCCTCAATGCGGGGGACCCTGATGCTGGGAAAGACTGAAGGCGGGAGGAGAAGGGAGCGACAGAGGATGAGATGGCTGGATGGCGTCACTGACTCGATGGACATGAGTTTGAGCAAAATCTGGGAGTTGGGGAAGGACAGGGAAGCCTGGCGTGCTGCAGCCCACGGGGTTGCAGAGTCAGACACGACTGAGGAGCTGAACAGCAACCCTGTGTGAAGGGCAGGGGGTTAGAGTTAGCCTGGGGGGTGCTTGGTCTGCAAACCCAGAAGGCGGACCCCTAGACACCACCCTCTCTGGCTGAAGAGATTCACTCAGCTTCCTCTCCCCTGAAAAAAGTGAGAGGGGGTCCCCAGGGGGCTACCACAGAGTCTCCTGGGGACTCTGCAGTCCCCCTGAGATCCTGTGGAGCCCCAGGGGTGGCCCCTCGTGAACACACACACTGGTGTGGGAGGCTGAAGTCTACGGTGTACCCCCTGAGATCCTTGTCTCTGGCTACAGAGTCCTGGCCTCTGGAGAATGGGAGGGACCTGGGAACGTGGTGAATGCCACTCTCTTGACTGGGTTCCCCACCGCTTGACGCTTGAGTCCATCAACGAACCTGGGTGGGCCTGACCTAATCAGGAGAAGGTGGGGTCAGAAAGAGAGGACGCTGCTGGCCTGGAAGACACCAAACAGCCGTAAGAAACCCACACAGCACAACTCAAGAGCAGCCCGTTTACCAAAACTAGAGAAAGCCCGTGAGGAGCAATAAAGACCCAGCATAGCCAAAAGAAAAAAAAAAGAAAAAAACAAAGGAAAAGAAATTCCTGGGTGTCATATGTCAAGGACTGCAGGCAGCTTCTGGGAGCTAAGAGTGATCCCTAGGCAAATTGTTTCTGTTATTTTTTTAACCTGATGCGTTAGTCGATTCAGTCGTGTCCGACTCTTTGCGACTCCATGGACTGTAGCCCGCCAGGCTCCTCTGTCCACAGGGATTCTCCAGGCAAGAATAGTGGAGTGGGCTGCCTTTCCCTTCTCCAGGGGACATTCCCAACCTAGGGACTGAGCCCGGGTTTCCCACATTGCAGGCAGAATCTTGACCGTCTGAGCCTCTAGGGAAGCACCTGGTTTAACCTTGGTTGTGCAGTTCACAGGGCTTCCCAGGAGGCTCAGACGGTACGTAATCTGCCTGCAGTGCGGGAGACCTAGGTTGGATTCCCTGGGTCGGGGAGATCCCCTGGAGAAGAGACTGTTCATGCTTTGCAGGAAACGGTTGCTTGAATGGTTGGGAGCTTCTCACACAATTCTACATGTACACTTTCTGTCTACACTGCTGTGGATTCCGTGTGACTGTGACTGTCCCATGCCAGAGGTCATAATTACCCTTCCCACTTCCTGCCATGATTACCAACTCATCCCCGGGGAGGCTGGCAGTGCAGAAGGCTCCTACTTAGAACCAGGGTCTCCAGTTACCACACCCCACACTTCAGGGGAGCCCCTGGCATGGACAAGTGCGGACCCTGGGAAGGTGGAGAGAAAGAGCAAACCACAGCTGCCCCTGTTTCCTCCACAAGGTCCCCCGTGTCCTAGCCCACATCGCACCTTAATAAAAAGGACCTTGATAACCTCACCTCCTAAGAGCATCGATAACAGTAGCAGGAACACCAGAGACCTTCAGTCGTGTCCGACTCTTTGCAACCCCATGGACTGTAGCCCGCCAGGCTGCTCTGTCCGTGGGATTCTCCAGGCAAGAATCCTGGAGTGGATTTACACTTCCTTCTTCAAGAACACCGATGCCGCTTGGTAAAAAGCACGCAGCAAATCCAGAAGCAGGGCATGGCTGATTCTCAATATTTTTATATCCACCTCCCCCCCATCGCATACCTTGAGGTGCAGGGTGTGAAGTCATTAAACTTGTTTTTGTCACAACGTGGTTGTATGCCAAAAGAATAAATAGGGGAGGGCGGTGTGAGACACGGGCTTATTTTCAACTCTGTGCTGTGAATCGCCTGCTCACACCCCGGGGTCCTGCTTGGGATCACCTGATTTCTTTCCTCCGTGCAGAGAAAATGAACGATGCGCAGTCCAACCCCCCTGGTTTGCTGGCGCCGAATTCTGTCTCCCCATCCTTGTGCCGATGGTTGAAGGTTTCAAGGGCCCCTGGCAGCATCCAGCATCCATCTATGGGGTCCTCGTTATATATGTGATTTTCTAGAAAAAGCGAGTTCAACAAGACAGGAAACAGCCTCTGGGGCTCTCGGCGAACCTCGAGTTTGGAAGCCAGCCTGCGGCCAGGACCTGGGGAAGACGTGTTGGCGTCACCTGAGAAGCCAGCAGGGAGGTTTTCAGTGACTTTACTGTGGCCACCGTATCTCATTACCACCACCCGGGGGTCTGGACACGAGACAACTGCATCTTCTCCCGGTTCTGGAGGCCAGAAGTTCCAGAAGCAAGGTGTCGGCGGAGTGGGGGTGGGGGGTTGCTCTCCCTGTGAAGTCTGTAAGGGAGGGTCCCTTTCTTATTTCTGGAGGAGGCTGCAGTTCTCAGTGCTGGCTGGCTGGTGGGCAAGGCCCCCCTAACCTCCACCTCCATCTTTTCTTGGCCTTCTTTTCCTTGTGTCTCTCTGGCCAAATCTCCCTCTCCTTCCTCGTGTAAGGACACGCGTCATCGACGGAGTGTGTGTGTCTGTGCTCAGTTGCTGAGTCGTGTCCGACTCTTTGCGCCTCCAAGGAGACTAGGGCACCAGGCACCCTTGTCCATGGTACTCTTCCAGGCCAGGCAGCTGGAATGGGCTGCCATTTCCTCCTGGGAGGCAGTGGCCCAGGCTAAACCAAGGATGACTTCCAATGGAGATCCATCCCTAAACATCTGCAGACACCCTCTTGGCGACTCACATCCCATCCTGAGATGTCTGGGAGTTCCCACTTGGGAGATGGAGAGATTTGTCTTCCATCCAGGACACGATGCTTCTTTCCATCTGTCACCTCTGCCACGGCTCTCACCTTGTCGTCCTGACCTTCAAGGAGCCAGGAAGCCATCCGTCTCCTCGGGCAGGGGGTGTGAAATGAGGCACTCTGCTATTCTGGGCTTAGCCTGTTATTTATAGAGTGACGCTGCCCCGGGGGATGGCAGGCCCGCCCGCCCCAGCTCTGGGATCCACAATCTGGGCTGGCTGGGGGGCCGCAGACGAGAGGACAAAAGTCAAACCCCCGTGGCAAAGGGAGCCCAGGGGGTAGAGCCACCACCAGGCTAGGCGCTGGTCCTCCTCTGATTCACTAGGCGACCCCCATCACTGGGCATTGTTATGCCCTTGCACACTTCAGCAGCTCTGCTGGGAGCTCCGACCCAGTTCCTTCCCTTCTCATTTGTTTTTCACCCTCCGGGTTGGAAGGATCTTCAGCAGCGCCCCCCCTCCCCCACCACCCCCGCCGGTTCCTTTTTGGGAGCTGGGTCGCAGGGAACTAGAGGCTTGCCCATCACAGGGATGTGGGGGGGGCGTGGCTGCCGGCCAAGCCCAGGGGGTGCTGTTCCAGGGTCCAGCTCACATTCAGGCTGGATTATCTGGACCTTGCATTGGCTGAGGAGGAGCGATGAAGACTGATCTGTGCAGAGCTGGTGGGGGGGGACATCACTGCCTATTTCATCTCCCCACGGGGTATGGATTCCAGCCAAGTGAGACGACCCTCCGGCATGCAGGCAGCCATCGCTGTGATGGAAGGAAGGATGAAAAACAGGTGGCACCAGTCTGCCTTTTTTGGAAATGGACTGGGCTTCCCTGACAGCTCAGTGGGTAAAGAATACGCCTGCAATGCGGGAGATCCTGGTTCAATTCCTGGGTTGGGAAGATCCCCTGGAGAAGAGAAAGGCTACCCACTTTAGTATTCTGGCCTGGAGAATTCCACGGACTGTATAGCCCATGGGGTTGCAAAGAGTCTGACACGGCTGAGCAACATTCAGTGAAGAAAAGGTGATCATCTCAGTGACTGTGGTGACACAGGGTTTTCTTTATATGATCAGGCTTCCCTCGTGGCTCAGAAGGTAAAGAATCTGCCTGCAATGCAGGAGACGACAGTTCCATCCCAGAGTTAGAAAGATCCCCTGGAGAAGGGAATGGCAACCCACTCCAGTATTCTTGCCTGGAGAATCCCATGGACAGAGGAGCCTGGAGGGCTACAGTCCACGGGGTCGCAGAGTCGGACACGGCTTAATAGCTACACAACAAGAGAAGTAACAGAAGCCCCGTGTCCCTGCCTCCTCTAGGCTTGGAAGGAAGGTAACCTTTGATTTCTCCTTGCTGGGGCCTCCTTCTTCAGAATTCCATACCTACAGAGGTCCTCCTGTGATTGGGATGGACAGCTGACATGACCTGGACAGTGCAGTCTCTGATCACCCCGCCTGGATGCAAGCAGACGTGTGGACAGATCACGGAGAGAAGTGAACTTGTTCAGTGGTGTCCGACTTTTGCTATTGCATTGACTATAGACTACCAGCCTCTTCCCTGTTCCTCTTATACTTAAAGCACTCTTCACAAGGCCCTTGCTTGCTTAGTCGCTCAGTCGTGTCCGACTCTGTGCGACCCCATGGACTGCAGCACACCAGACCTCCCTGCCCTTCACCATCTGCTGGAGCTGGTTCAGACTCATGTGCATCGAGTCAGTGACGCCATCCAACCATCTCATCCTCTGTCATCCCCTTCTCTTGCCTTCAATCTTTCCCAGTATCAGGGTCTTTCCCAGTGAGTCAGCTCTTCGCTTCAGGTAGCTGAAGTTTTGGAGCTTCAACTTCAGTACAAGTCCTTCCAATAAATCTTTACTCCATCCATCGGATTTTCCAGGCAAGGGGACTGAAGTGGGTTGACATTTCCTACTCCAGGGGACCTTTGCAATCACACAGCCACTGGGTTTCACTCCCTCACTCATTCTTGTATCTGTACAGTGAGTATCTTCTGTGTACATGCTACTAAGAAACTGAACATTTATGGAAGCTACTTTCCCCACCTGTTTCCAAATCAAGTCACTTCCATGAGTATCAGAGCTTGGGATTTTAACATCTCTTTTTGGGTGGGACACAATTCAAACTTAACACTAACACTAAATATTCATTGGAAGGACTGGTGCTGAAGCTCCAAAACTTTAGCCACCTAATGCAAAGAGCTGGCTCACTGGAAAAGACCCTGATGCTGGGAAAGACGGAAGGCAGGATGAGATGGTTGGCTGGCATCACCGACTCGATGGACATGAGTTTGAGCAAACTCTGGGCAATGGTGAAGGATGAGGAAGTCTGGTGTGCTGTAGTCCATGGGGTTGCACAGTGTCAGACACGACTGAGCGACTAAGCAAGCAAGCAAGGGCCTTGTGAAGAGTGCTTTAAGAATAAGAGGAACAGGGAGGGGGGGTTGGGGGCTGGGGGGCACCCGTACACCCGTGGCTGATTCATGTCAATGTATGCCCAAAACCACCACAATTAAAAGTAATTAGCCTCCAATTAAAACTAATTAAAAAAATAAGAGGAACAGAGAAGAGACATTTGATTGCACGTCTCAGAATATGTCGGACCAGCTGAAGACACTGTCTTCATGGGAAGGAACAGGTTGGGAGTAGTGAGCCTGGTAACAGAGGAAGGTAAGGTGGACTGAAGAACTTTCACGAGATGGAGAGATGGTCCCAACACGTTGGATCTACCCTGGCGTTGAAGAAGACAGAAGAGTTAAGGAAGCACCCTGACCTTTCCAGCTGGACCAAACATGGCTGTGTGGTTCACCGACAGGGGGAACATGGGTGTGGGACAGCTCTGCTCTCAGACACCGGCCTAAGGCAGTGAGGATGCTGGTGAGAAAAACGCAACACCCAGGCCACTGGCGTATCTGTCATCCTCACCGTGTCGATGCTGGTTGTCGAAAGAAGGGACGAAAGCAAACGCGAAGTTTGATCGAGCCACATTTCTCCCCCGTGGGTCACGTTCCTGATGAGGCTGAGAAGCAAGAAGGGAAGTGCACGCGTACACTAACTGATGAATGCGTGGACTTGGTGTCCAGTAGCTCGTGGTTCAGCCTCATTTCTTTCTCTGCCGTTAATTTCTGGTTTCGTGCCGCTGTGTCGCAGAATTTGCCTTTGCACAATACCTGAGTAACCTATTACATGCCACCCAGGCATTGTGTAAGGCTCCAGGACTTTCAAAAAAAAGGAGAAAAATAAAAAGTCAGGGGACTTTCCTGGCTGTCCAGTGGTTCAGACTCCACGCTTTCAATGCAGGGACACAGGGGTCCATCCTCGGTTGGGGAGCTATGATCCCACATGCAGGGTGGGGCAACTAAGCCTCACGCCGTAACTACAGAGCCTGTGCACCATCAATTAGAGAAAATCCTAGGCAGTGCTATGAAAAGCCTGTGTGCATTGCAATGAAAGATCCCACGCACGGCAACTAAGACAGGAAAGCAGCCAAAAATAAATAAATAAAATCAACAACAACAGCAACAAAACAGTCAAAGCATATGCCAGCCTTTCCTCGGAATGACTTTGTAGTCTAAGAGTGGAAAGGGACAAATAAATAACAAGTCAGAGCATCGCATGAGGGCTGATAAAATGACAGCAACCAAAAATAAATAAGGAAACACTAAAAGGACAGCAACAAAAATCGGTCAAATCATACACCTGCCTTCCCCTGAGTGACTTCATAGCCTAGAAGCAAGAAAACATTCGTTGCTCAGCTGTGGCCGACTCTTTGCGACCCCGTGGACTATATAGCCCACCAGGCTCCATGGAATTCTCCAGGCAAGAATGCTGGAGTGGGTTGCCATTGCCTTCTCCACAGGGATCTGCCCTACCCAGGGATCGAACCCAGGTCTGCTACATTGCAGGCGGATTCTTTATCGACTCAACCACCAGGGAAGCCCAAGAATACTGGGGTGAGTAGCCTATCTCTCCTCCAGGGGATCTTCCTGACCCAGGAATCGAACCAGGGTCTCCTGCATTGCAGGTGTATTCCTTACCAGCTGAGCCACCAGGGAAGCCTGAGTCCTAGCCTAAAGAAGAACAGAATCCTGAGAAATAAATATCCACTTCCGTAGGACAAATCTCTTCCCTCCCTACAACGTGTCTGCCTGCGCAGCTAGAAAGAGACTTCTCCTTAGGTTCAGATATGACCAGTGTGCTCAGGATTTATGTCACCATCCGGACTCCAATTTCTCTCCCCAATATTTTTTCTCACTGATATGAAAGTAATTAAGCCTAATGCCTTTGCAATTGTTGGAAAGGAATATTGTTTTAAGCATATCTAACCACACCTTCCGGGCCTTTCGGGCTGAAAAAAAATATATGTATTAATTCTCGTCTGAAAACACTGATAATATATTCTCCTACAGTGTGGTGTTAATTCTCTGACTGTACAGCAGCAATTTAAAGAGGTGATTTTTAAATAGGATTCCTCTAAAACGTGATTACACGTTTAACCTGGCCCACTCCAGCCTTGCTGTGAAAATGGCCTGCTGTGGGGCACGTGTATCACTCTGGGGCGTGTGCAGTGTGAAAAGATTTCCATAGTGATGATGGGTCAGACCTACAAAATTGGGTGAATTAACATGCTTCTAATTAGCTCACATCCACTGAATACATTTCCCCAGCGCTTTCTAATTGATACCCATGTACAAGTATATGTTCTGTCAGTCCTGAGAGGTGAATGTCAGCTCACAGAACTTGGGTGATGTCTTTTTTTTTTATTATTTTGCATTCTTTCAGCTCCTGCTTTCTGCATGATAATACCCTTCAATAATGCGAAACAGTACAATAGCTCTTCTTCAGCGCCAGACCTTAACAACTGTAATCTTTAGCTCCCGAATTCAGCCAGAATTACACTTTCAACATTTTACAAGGTCACAGAGTTTAATAGTCACGTCCATTTTTCTTCCTTTGTCTTGAACGTTCTAACTGTTGTATATTATCGGGCCATCCACATTTTCCTATTAAAATGCATATTAGAATATTTAATATTCAAAGCATAATGGGGTGAATTTTTTTTCCCTCCTATTTCTGGAAAACGGACCATTGGGATTCGTTATTCAATGCTAATGTGAGAGAAGAAAAAAAAAATCCCATTTAGTCAATGAAAAAGAAGAATGCGTTCATTGACAAACGTGTCTGAGGGGTCTGGGATTGGGGTTAAGAAGTTGAAAAGGAACTGAAAGTGTCCCAGGGAGACTTCCTGGGGGTCCCCCAGAAGAGAAGACTCTGAGCTCCCAATGCAAGGGGCCAGGGCTCCAGCCCTGATCAGGGAAGTCATTCCCACATGCTGCAGCTAAGACTTCATGGGCTACGACTAAAACTCCACGTGCCACAGCCAAGACTTGGCACAGTCACATAAATTAACAGATTTTTTTAAAGGTATGCCCAAAGTGCCATCAAGTTAAACAGGTTACAGGAAACAGTTAACACAGACCAGAGATTGAGTCTTTTTCACCCTTCCCTGGTAGCTCAGCTGGTAAAGAATCTGCCTGCAATGCAGGAGACCCTGGTTTGATTCCTGGGTCAAGACGATTCCTTGAAGAAGGAAATGGCAACCCATGGCTACCCACTCCAGTATTCTTGGGTTTCCCTGGTGGCTCAGAGGGTAAAGAAACTGCCTGCAAGGAAGGACACCCTAGTTCGATTCCTGGGTGGGGAAGATCCCCTGGAGAAGGGATAGGCTACACACTCCAGTATTCTTGAGCTTCCCTGATCTCTCAGATGGTAAAGAATCCACCTACAGTGCGGGAGACCTGGGCTTGATCCCTGGGTGGGGAAGATCCCCTGGCGAAGGGCATGCCAACCCACCCCAGTATTTTTGCCTGGAGGATCCCCATGGACAGATGAGCCTGGCAGGTTGCAGTGCATGGGGTCACAAAGACTCAGACACGACTCAGAGACTAAGCACAGAGCACAGCCTTGAGCGTATAGATATGTCCGACTGCTTCCTCGCCTAATACAGTTCTCTGTTCTCCATCGTGCTTTCTCTCAAAAAATACTCTTTATGATGAAAAATACAAGAGGCAATGAAGACTGTAGAGAGAGAAACTAAAATAAATGAACTAGCGCAGCATGTTTCTGGATGAGACGATGCTACAGTATTCTTGTTCCTTTTTTCCAAAGAGAACGTACGTTAGGTACAAAGCGAATGAACGTCAGCAAGGAATTTTTGTGTTTTTTTGAGTCGCAAGAGTATTTTTCCAGTTGTCTGGAAGAACAGAAACAGTCTCGGTGGCTTGAGGAAGAGGAGTGTTGGGCGAAGGGAGTGGGAGAAGGAAGGATTCTGAGTTTAGGTCTGCAGTTATTAAACCAGCGTGATGTCAGAACAGCCTCACAGAGACTGATTAGCAGAGCGGGAAAGGCACGCCAAGGAAGGCACACAAAGGCCCGAGTGTTTTCGACAACCTGGTGCAGAGTAATGAGTGTTTGGGTTGGCTACTTAAGGAATCATACATTTCATTTCCTCCCCAATTAAGCAGCAGAATTAAATATTGTTGCGAGGATGCCTACTCTTACTGCAGGACACAACATCACTCTCATCCTCTGGATCAAAACCTACAGAAGAAGTGAAGTTGCTCAGTTATGTACGACTCTTTGCGATCCCATTGCCTGTAGCCTACCAGGGACCTCCATCCAGGGAATTTTTCTAGGCAACAGTAACTGGAGTGGGTTGCCATTTCCTTCTCCAGGGGATCTCCCTGACCCAGGGATCAAATCCAGGTCTCTTGCATTGCAGGAAGATGCTTTACCATCTGAGCCACCAGGGAAGCCTCAAACCCTATGTTGGAAACATATTTTCTTTCTAAAAATCGTAATTTAAAAGAAAAGATTCATGAAAATCTCAGGACACAGAGAAACACAATCAACTAAATTTAAAAGAGGGGCAAGCTCCTGTGATAACCTCCCCCATATGTGGCTCCCTCTCCCCAGCTTGAACACTTTTGTCTTTAGCTAGAGATGGTACTTAAGGTGATGGTTAGATGGTCTTTGAGCTGACAGCTTGCGCCATTTCAGGGAATTTCTGTTTACTTGGCTAGTTCCCATGTATACAGAAGGTACACATGTTATTCAACTGCTGCTTATTTTTTTTCTTTTTTCTTCTCCTGTTAATCTGACTTTTGGACTTTACTGGTGGCTCATGGTAAAGAATCTACCTATCAAAGGCAGGAGACACAGGTTGGATCCCTGGGTCAGGAAGATCCCCTGGAGAAGGAAATGGCAACCCACTCCAGTATTCTTGCCTGGAGAATCCCACAAACAGAGGAGACTTGTGGGCTACAGTCCATGGGTCACAAAGAGTCAGACACCACCAATTAACTAACCAATATCCACAACAGCAGCTCATCCTTTATTACAGTGGGTCTCAACCAAGGAGGTAGAAGAGTAATGGAAAAATTATTTTTCCTCCCCTACATAGTGCTACAGTGAAAAAAAAAAATAATGAAGACCAAGAGGCAGTTACCTGATTCTTTAGGCAAAGGAATAGAGTACCAGAAGTAAGACAGCAACAAAAAGAAACAAAAGTGTTATTTCTAAGGGGGAAAAAAAAAGTAGCAAGCTCCTTTCAGGAAGAAAATGACTGGTGTCCGCTTTGATCTCTGTGGAAAGGGATCTGGGTGGGAGGACCTTGTTGTAGGTTTAAGGGTCAGGAGGAGGAAGAAGTGAACTTTTAAAACCAGGTTGGGCCAGTTTCATTAGAAATATGAGGGAGTCCTAGTCTCAGCACACGCTTTGACCACTGGCCAACTGTCTCCCTAGAATCTTTGCAGCAGATTCCACATGTGTGTGTTGATAGATTTGTTTGCCTCTTTCTGATTTACTCCGCTTTGGATGACAGTCTATTTCCATCCAATGACCGTCTCTATTTCCAGCCTTGCGTGCTTGCATGCTAAGTTGCTTCAGTCATGTCCGACTCTTTGTGACCCCCCACCATGGACTGTAGCCCTCCAGGCTCCTCTGTCCATGGGATTTCTCAGGCAAGAATACCGGAGCTGGTTGCCAGGTACTCCTTCAAGTGACCCAGTTTCATTCCCTTTTTTGTGGCTGAGGAATATTGCACTGTCTACATGCACCACATCTTCTGGATTCCTTCCTCTCCCCATGGACATTTAAGTTATTTCCATGTCCTGGCTATTGTGAATAGTAACTGCTATTTACAATAGTAATTACGAGTGGGTTAGCTCAGGAACCTGTACTCAGTGCTCTGAGTATGGAAGGAAAGGAAAGGAAATGGGAAGGAAATCCAGAAAAAGAAGGTATATACATAACCTAATGCTGAAAGATTGAAGGCAGGAGGAGAAGGGGACGACAGAGGAGGAGATGGTTGGATGGCATCACCGACTCAACGGACATGAGTTTGAGCAAGCTCCAGTAGATGGTGATGGACAGGGAGGCCTGGTGTGCTGTAGTCCATGGGGTCCCAGAGTCAGGCACAGCTGAGCCACTGAACAACAAATAGCTGATTCACTTTGCTGTACAGCAGAAATGAACGCAGTACGGTAAAACAACTCTACTCCAATCAAAGTTAGGGACAAAAAGAAAAAGAATCTTCACAGAGGAAAGAGATGGCCTGCCCCATGTCGGGGAAGAAGGAAGAGATAAACGCCCTGCGCTCTCGCCCATGTTGGAGGCAGCCTCTTCCAGAAGGTAGGGATCCAAGCAATGGCTCTGATGGCGACTGTACATAGATGTCCCTGAGTTTCACAGAGACAGCAGTCCTCCAGAGACAAGGGTGGTGGCCCGGGGTGAGGTGACTGTTCCGGTGTGACAGACCGGAGCAAACAGACACGGGATATCCAGGTGGTGAGGGGAGAGTTCTCATGGTTGAGAGAACTGGGGACTTCACGAAAAAACAGAGAGACAGTGGCAGTTTCCCACTGCCAGATCCCAAGCCAGGCTGAAGGTGATGTCCTAAATTTTCCCTCTAAAGTTTGGAAGTCGCTGAACCTATCTACAGGGCGGCAGAGGAGACTCAGACAAAGAGAACAGACTTGTGGAACGTGAGGGCGGAGGAAGGAGAGAGTGGGAAGAATGGAGAGGGTAGAACTGAAGCATACATACTATGTAACATAGATAGAGCTTTCCTCATAGCTCAGTCAGTAAAGAATCTGCCTGCAATGCAGCAGACCTGGGTTCCCTTCCTGGGTCGGGAAGATCTCCTGTAGAAGGGAATGGCCACCCACTCCAGTATTCTGGCCTGGAGAATCCCCATGGACAGAGGAGCCTGGCAGGCTACAGTCCACGGTCTCGCAAGAGTCAGACTTACAGCAACTAAACTACCATGTAAAATAGACAGCCAGTGGGCATTTGCTGTGTGATGCAGTGAACTCAAACTAGTTTTCTGTGACAACCTAGAGGGGTGGGATGGAGGAGAAGGGGAGGGTGTTGGTTCAAGAGGGAGGGGACATACGTATGCCTATGGCTGATTCATGTCGATGTATGCAGAAACCAAAGCAATATTATGAAACAATTATCTTTCACCTAAAAATAAATCAATTAGAAAACATTCTGAAGTCAACGGTGATGTGAGTTGCAGGGAAGCCGGCGTGGGCTCTCAAAGACCTCAGGTGGTCTCTTCCCTGCTTTCCCGAGCTCTCTGCTCTTCCTAATTCAGTTTGCAAGCCTTTTATTGGAGTCAGAAGAGAAGGAACAAAAACATAGGGGTAGAGGGAGGATTCAGGGAAGCAAGGGCGTAATAGACTGAGTACAGAGGTTCTCCATTTTTTTTTGTTTCCTCTCTAATTTTCTTTTTCTTTTCTGTCCGTACTGCGCACAGTATGAGGGACCTTGGTTCCCTGACCAGGCATGGAACCTGGGCCTCACGCATCAGGAGCATGCAGTCTTAACCACTGGACTTCCAGCGAAGCCCTTAAAAGGAAGATTCAAAGATATAATAACCAGGAACTTTCCAGAATCAATGAACCATACTGATACGTAGACCGGCGGTGTTCGGCAGACCACAAACAGGAGAAACACGAAAGGAAAGTTATCTCTAAGGTGATGAAAGAACAGTGTCAACTTGGAATTAGAGGTCTAGTGAAAATAGCCTTCAGAACTAAAAGTAGAACAGAGACATCTTCAGGTATGATGAAAGCTGAGGCCTTCGTGCTAAAAAACACAAAAATAAAAGGTCTTTAGGAAGAAAGAAAAAAAAAATAGCACGTAACAGCCCAGTTATGCAAAAAGAATAGCAAGCAAAGCTGTAATTATCTGGCTAAATACATATACAACACCTTTTCAAAAAAGGATCTACATGGTCCAAGGGTCTTTTAACAAGTACTCACTGTTTAAAACAAAAATGACCAGAATTTGCTGTGAGATGTAGCCTGTGGAAGTGGACTGCAAAATGATGAAAAGGAAAAGGAAAGAGAGGTGCTGACTGCAATTATTCTAGTGTAAGGTTTTTATGGTGCTTCTGCATATTTCTGAAGGTGGTATAATTTCATAAGGTAGACTCTGCCACGTTAAGGATAAATATGCGGCTGCCTGGAGAAGAGTTTTTTGGTAGAACTTTCTGAGATGATGGGCTATCTAAGATGGTAGCCATTAGCCACATACACATATTGGGGGTTTGAAATGAGACAAGTGTGAGGGAGGAAATAAATGTTTACCTTTATTGAATCTAAATTTAGTTCTGTAGCTATAGGTAAAAAAATAATTACTATACAAGAGAGTATAGTTCTATTAATTGAGTACCTAGGGGAGACATGGCAACCATTTCTGTCAATGACCAGGTAGGATATAAAGTTACTTTTGTAGACCAAGAGGCAAGAGAGAGGAGATTATGTAGGTACATATATAACTACTGTTTAATGATGAAATTGCCGTTCTTAATGAGCAGATCCTACAAAAATAAGTGATGGGCTAGATCTTTACCTTCAGTTCAGTTGAGTAGAGTCACTCAGCCATGTCTGACTCTTTGTGACCCTATGAACTGCAGTAGGCCAGGCCTCCCTGTCCATCATGAACTCCCGGGATCCACCCAAACTCATGTCCATTGAGTCAGTGATGCTATCCAACCATTGCATCCTCTGTCGTTCCCTCTCCTCCCACCTTCAGTCTTTCCCATCATCACGGTCTTTTCCAATGAGTCAGCTTTTCGCATCAGGTGGCCAAAGGATTGGAGTTTCAGCTTCAGCAGCTGTCCTTCCAGTGAACACCGAGGACTCATTTCCTTTAGGATGGACTGGCTGAATCTCCTTTCAGTCCTAGGGACTCTCAAGTCTTCTCCAACACCACAGTTCAAAAGCATCCATTCTTCAGTGCTCAGCTTTCTTTATAATCCAACTCTCACATCCATACATGACTACTGGAAAAACCATAGCCTTGACTAGATGGAACTTTGTTGGCAAAGTAATGTCTCTGCTTTTTAATATGCTATCTAGGTTGGTCATAACTTTCCTGCCAAGGGGAAGCATCTTTTAATTTCATGGATGCAGTCACCCATCTGTAGTGATTTTGGAGCCCAAGAAAAATAAATGTTTCCCCATCTATTTCCCATGAAGTGATGGGACCAGTTGCCATGATCTTAATTTTCTGAATGTTGAGCTTTAAGCCAACTTTTTCACTCTCCTCTTTCACTTTCATCAAGAGGCTCTTTAGTTCTTCACTTTCTGCCATAAGGGTGGTGTCATCTGCATATCTGAAGTTTTTTATATTTCTCCTGGCCATCTTGATTCCAGCTTGTGCTTCTTCCAGCCCAGCGTTTCTCATGATGTACTCTGCATATAAGTTAAATAAGCAGGGTGACAGTATACAGCCTTGACATTCTCCTTTTCCTCTTTGGAACCACTCTGTTGTTCCATGTCCAGTTCTAACTGATGCTTCCTGACCTGTAAACAGGTTTCTCAAGAGGCAGGTCTGGTATTCCCTTTCTCTTTCAGAATTTGATCTCTACCATAAAGCAATGAAAAAAAAAAAAGCCTATCCTGCTATTTGCAGGGCAGGAATGGAGACAGAGATGTAGAGAACAGACCTGTGGATACAGGGAGGGAAGGAGAGGGTAGGATGAACTGGGAGAACAGCAGTGACCTATATACACGACTGTGTGTGAAACAGACAGTGAGTGGGAAGCTGCTGTGTAGCACAGGGAGCTCAGGTCCGTGCTCTGTGATGACCCAGAGGGGTGGGGTAGCGGGAGGAGAGGGAGGCTTAAGAGGGAGGGGACAGATAGATAGATAGATGGCTGGAGATAGATAAAGGTATCTGATTCACTGGGCTGCGCTGCAGAAGCTAATGCACCATTGTAAAGCAATAATCCTCCGATTAAAACAGAGCTCTCTGTCTACATACCTACCTCTTTATCCATCATCTATCCATACCCGTCTATCATCTTCCCATTCACCTTTCTTTCTACCTGCCTTCCATCTATTATCTGTACATGCCTATGCATCTATCTACCTACCGACCATCTGTAAGGGGAAGTGAAAGTCACTCAGTTATGTCCGACTCTTTGTGACCCCATGGATTATATAGATAAAGTGAAAGTGAAGTTGCTCAGTCATGTCTGACTCTTTGCGACCCCATGGACCATAGCCCACCAGGCTCCTCCATCCATGGGATTTTCCAGGCAAGAGTACTGGAGTGGGGTGCCATTTCCTTCTCCAGGGGATCTTCCCAACCCAGGGATCGAACCTGAGTCTCCCACATTGTTGGCAGACGCTTTACCATCTGAGCTACCAGGGAAGTCGATAAAGTCTGTATATCTAGACGGTAGCCTACCAGGCTCTTCTGACCATGGAACTCTCCAGGCAAGAATACTGGAGTGGGTTGCCATGCCCTTGCCCAGGGAATCTTCCCGACCCAGGGATTGAACCCAGGTCTGCTGCTTTGCAGGCAGACTCTTTACCATTCAAGCTACCCAGGAACCCCTATCTATGTATTTATCATCCATGTAATCAATAGAGGAGATAAAGCAGAATACCGAAAAGATCATCTATGTAATCAAGAGACGAGATAAAACAGAATACCAAAAGGATGCGATTAACCCAAAAGAAGGCAGAAAAAGACTACACGGCAACACAAAACTTTAGGGACAAGGAGGGTGACAACTCTGGTAGAATTCTAACTGGAATTCACTAACACATCCCTTGAGGGACAGTGACTGGAAGCCTTTCTTGGGAAACTGGAGTATTCTTTGCAAAGTCGAAGGTACGATCCTGCTGTGTGCCAGGAATTCCTCTCCAAGATACTTAAGCAAGAGACATTAAAAAGAAGTACACACAAATGTAGTATTTAAATATTTAGATTAAACATTTTCAGTAAGTTTATTGTCTTCCTGGAGGGTTTTTGGACCTGATTTTTTTTTTCCCCCAGAATTGAGATTCTTCACCAGCTCATATAGGGTCTCATGTGGCACTAGTGGTAAAGAATCTACCAGCTTATGCTGGATACGCAAGAGATGTGGGTTCAATCCCTGGATCGGGAAGATTCTTGGAGAAGGAAATGGCAACTCACTCCAGTATTCTTGCCCGGAGAATCCCATGGACGGAGCAGCCTGGCGGATTACCGTCCATGGGGTTGCAAAGAGTCAGACGTGACTGAGCAGGTACGTGTGAGAGGGACCAGCTTGTATATAAAATACGACACATTTCAGAAAAAAAGTGCTCTTTTAAATCGTTAATCTGAAACTGGCATCGAAAGCATCGGAATAAAAGTAAGTACTATATTCAATTTTCATAAGACAATTCTAATTGGGCATGTGCTGGAAAAAAAATAGATGTGACACATCAGTGTTTTTCCTCTCCTACCGTGGCCCACCTTGTCCACACGAATCACCCCTGTCTCCTGCCTGTTAGTCACTTACTTAGCAGCTGACTTGTTTCAGTCTGTCCTGTACTCTAGCGCTTACGTCCAAGAAACCCTTACTTTACATAATAAGGTCCCCAAAGCACAAGGCAGCGATACTGCCCATTCAAATATTCTCTTACTGTGCCTAACTTGTAATTGAAACTTTATCACAGGTGTGGACATACAGGAAAAAACAGAACACATGCAGGGTTTGCTACTATCCGCGGTTTCAGGCATCCACTGGAGGTCTTGGAAAGTATGTCCTGTGGATAAGGGGGAACCGTTTTATAATATGCAGATATGCCATATATATATATATTTATATATGTATTCCTAATATATATGTACTGTATCCTCAATGTATGAAAGTGAAACTGAAAGTCTCTCAGTCGTGTCTGACCCTTTGCAACCCCATGAACTATATATACAGTCCATGGCATTCTCCAGGCTAGAATACTGGAGTGGGTAGCCTTTCCCTCCTCCAGGGGATCTTCCCAACCCAGGGATCAAACCCAGGTCTCCTGCATTGCAGGAGGATTCTTTACCAGCTGAGCCACCAGGGAAGTTCAATACATCCCCAATGTATACATATAATATATATACTGTATAGTCAATACAATATGCAGTATTCCTAATATATATGCAGTATATACATATTGTAGCCCCAATGTATACATATAATATATATATTAGATTGTCAATATAATATGCTGTATTTCTAATATATATACAATATACATACTGTATCCCCAATGCATACATATAATATATATACTGTATTAACAATTACTGGTAGACTGACCCAATCCTTCTCGATCTTTGCACCTCTGCAGAGCACACTCATAAGAACAGATTTTTCTGCTATTTTGTCAAAGACTTCCACCTTCCAGCAACACACTAGAAAATCTATGATACGCTAAGCTACCCAGAATGAGAAGTGTCACAGAGAGAAAGCTCTCAATACCCCCTACTTTCACTTCACAGGAAACCAGACGAGTACCATGATTGCTCTTGTGTGACCCACTTTTCTGGCGAAGCTCTAACGACCTAAATTCCTCAAGTCCTAGGCTTGCAAGGAACAGGGGAGGATTTTCCACTCCATCCTCATAACTTCAGGCAGAAGGGCACCTCTGCTGTGCTGGATTCATCAGGTCTACACTGACTGTTAACATCCGTGAGGACTTTCCACGACTAACCTGGGGTTCTCTTTCGGGTTTGAGGAAGGTGTGTGGCTTCCTACACTTGATAGACAAAGGAAGAGTATCATAGAGAGTTTTATGACATAGGAAGTGTGTCATAGAAAGGAGCATAATGATTTTATCTCATAACGCCATTCGGTTATGGAATTACAGAGGCAAAGAAGGATAAAGCACAGGCAGCTTGGAATTGGAATTGTATCTGCCACTCACTCCGACTCTGGTACCCACTGCTAAGCATCATTGTTACCTCGAAAGCTATAAAGAAGTATCAGTTCGGTTCTGTGGCTCAGTCGTGTCTGACTCTTCGTGACCTCATGGACTGCAGCACGCCAGGCCTCCCTGTCCATCACCAATTCCCAGAGCTTGCTCAAGCTCATGTCCATAGAGTCAGTGATGCCATCCAACCATCTCATCCTCTGTTGTCCCCTTCTCCTCCCGCCTTCAGTCTTTCCCAGCATCAGGGTCTTTTCCAATGAGTCAGTTTTTCCCATCAGGTGGCCAAAGTATTGGAGCTTCAACTTCATCATCAGTCCTTCCAATGAACACCCAGGACTGATCTCCTTTAGGATGGACTGGTGGGATCTCCTTGCAGTCCAAGGGACTCTCAAGAATGTTCTCCAACACCACAGTTCAAAAGCATCAATTCTTTGGCGCTCAGGTTTCCTCACGTCCAACTCTCACATCCATACATGACTACTGGAAAAACCATAGCCTTGACTAGATGGACCTTTGTTGGCAAAGTAATGTCTCTGCTTTTTAATATGCTGTCTAGGTTGGTCATAACTTTCCTTCCAAGGAGCAAGCAAGAAGTAGAAACAGCCTTAAAAGGCTACCAGCTGGTCTGGGTCACACACACCAGCCTGGAGGATACCCAGGTCCCCAGGTTGTACCTCCTTTCCTAGGACGTGTGATGCCCATGTAATTCCTTCCAGTCCTTATCAACCCGACTCCTGACTCCTCCCTTCCTCTTGGTCACATCCTGTCCTCAGCCTTCAACTCTCTCCTCAACCCAGGTCCACGATTCTCACCTCCAAATGGGGAGGACGCGTCTTCCACTCAAGACTTCAGAGGACCAGCTCTGACAACTGAGCACCTGAGCTGTGTCTCGTAGGCACTGGGGACGCTGTCGTCTTTGGGATGAAAGTGTCTGCTCGTCTGCCCAGCATTCCGCTCCCTTTGCATCAGCTCTTAGGCACAGTCAGCAGGTTCCATTGACTGCAATATCCACATTCATCTGTGAGTGTGTGCATAGCTGTGTGTGTGTGTGCATACTTATGCCCTTAAAGGCCCCATCTCCAAATACAGTCATATTCTAATGTTCTGGGGGACTAGAGCTTCAACATATAAACCTGGGTGCTGCCTGCATGCTAAGTTGCTTCAGTTGTGCCCGACTCTTTGTGACCCCATGGACTGTAACCCACCAGGCTCCTCTGTCCATGGGGGATTCTCCAGGCAAGAATACTGGAGAGGGTTGCCCTCCCTCCCTCCAGCGGATCTTCCCGACCCAGCGATGGAGTCTGCATCTCTTATGTCTCCTGCACCGGCGGGCGGATTCTTTAGCACGGCGGGGGACAATTCAGCCCCAAAGAACCACTTTAAATGTAGGTGGAATTCCCCCCACGCCCTCTCCTACACCCTGCCACTCAGCATGAGAGCGTCTTGATAAACGACGATCCCCACGTATCGCTCTTTTGATTCATATGGCAAGCTTGGAGGACGAACCTCAGTGATCCGAATTCCTATGAGCGCATGGGGACGGCTAATCCTGGCTTCTGAGGGTTCTGAATGTGACAAGCTGGGCTGGACGCATGTGTTCTGAGGGTGTTGAGTAGAATCTCAATGACCACTGGTGAGCCTGGGTCCCCAGTCTGATCTCCTGGAATGAGAACACATTGTAGCATACTACATAGGCGGAAATTAGTTTCTCCAAACCCAAATCTCTGGTCATTAACCAAGAGAAAAAAAAAAAAATCTAACCACGTTTCAAAAGAAAAGTTTTACTTGAAGGAAGGATCAGAAAGAATATATTTCCTTTAGATGTCTGGACTTCCCCTTGCCCATCTAATAGCCAACCACGGGGGACCAGAGAGACGATTTCCATGGAGTCGCGAAATCAAAATGGAAATCGGGGCCGTGCGATTATTTCCAAGTAGATGACTTTGGGGAGGGCATCGACTTGTTCACTGTGATTAGAAAAGGAGCTAAATATAGATTTAAATAATCTCTACCCCTCAGAGAAGTCTAGAGACCGTGCCCTTGGTCAGTTTACAAGAGCCTGACAGAGAAATGCCAGTTTGGGGAATCGTAAAGCCTCTCCACCACCACTTATGAATTTTTATGAGCAAGATCTCGACAAGTCAAAATGACACTTGTTACCTGTCTCAGCAGGTTAGTTACTGAGATTCAAGTTAGTCTCTCTCTGTGAGCCTCGGGAGGACTCAGCTGATGGCTGATGAGAACCGTGATGAAACGGTTATATTCAGCAGGATGTCTTTATATTTTAAAGTAAGTGCTGAACTTAACCACCACCACCACAAAAAATCTTTATTTTTGGAAAGTTTATCTACTCCACCTGTACCACCTGTTTGTTCTCACTTGATCCCCACGGTAATCCTCGATTTGTTGAAGCACAGTGGGTTGCCGTGGAGATGATGGCAAGGTCACACACAAGATTATGACTTCAAGTGGGGAATAAATAGCCAGCGCCCTCAACTCTTGACAAACTAAATCCTGTTATTATGCAAATACCCTTCAAGTAATCAAGGGCAACCCCAAATGCATAATTTTCTTTGGCAGGATCGTTTTCCCCCTTTGGTGCAGAAAAAGACATCGTCATAGTGTGAATCTAATTCTAGAATGAAAATGGCTTAGGGCTTCAGAAAGGTCTTTGAGAGCGGAAGACCCTGCCACGTAACAACAACATCGAAATTCATCATCAGTATATTGTTAACAATGCTTGAGGAAAGGTAATGATTGTTCAAATGAAGCCAGAGAAGCATTTCGGAATCAGAAGAGTAACTGCAGTCACAGGGAGTAACTGTCAAATTATGGGTTGGCAGTACCCAACTCTACACCCCAGGTGACTTCTGAGATGTTAATAGAGGCTGATTGTGAACAGTGACCTCAGACAAAGATGGATATGGATAGGAAGGCTTCTAGGATACCATGAAAGTCCTGCTCTGATGAGAAGCGTCATTCAAAACCATCTGGAGCAGCACCTAAACCGGCAGTGTGAGTCGACATTTACAATAAAGAGAAGGAGAATGGAAGCTGCATTCGCTGAGCATCACACAGCAGGTATGGTGGTACTTATTGTACGTAAGTTCATTGAGTTCTCACCATCATCTTACGCACACACACACATACACACAACAGCAACCCATTATCTTCATTTTCCTGTGATTTTAAGGTTTAAAGAGATTAAGCATCACCTCGTGTTTATGGTTAACTAGTATTGGAGCCAGTATTTAAATCCAGACTTAACAACTCCATTGCTTGAATCAAGCTACAGCCCAAGGACCCACATCTTTGGGTAAAGCCACACTCATCAGTCATTATCACCCTCAATCCACGTAGTTATGACTGTTTGGTCTTTGCTGAGGAGAGCATCAAACTCCTTAACGTGAGAGAAGCAGGGACCACTGAGCACTGGGCTGGACCAGGGGGAGAGGCCAACTGGACTTATGTGGCTGGTAGACAAGATGACTGTAGGATCAGTAGCCTTGGGCCACTCTGTTCCCAGTGTCCTGATATAAAGTCCCAGAACTAATTATTTTGGGGAGTCACAAGTAGCCTTTTCACGGCTCTCTGAATCTTGGAGACTGACTCAGTGGGAAGGAGGCAGGCAGATTTTTGCAGCAAGAACAACTCCTCTGCCATCAAAATCCATTTAATGTAAAAATGTACCATGTTAAACACTGTTAGGTTTGCCAGCTAACGGGACTTCCCTGGTGGTCCAGGGGTTAAGAGTTCATCTTCTAGTACAGCAGGTGACAGTTCAACCCTGCTCAGGGCACTCAGAGCCCATATGCCTCATGATCAAAAAACACAAAACAGAGACAATATCGCAATACATTCAATTAAGACTTTCAAAATGGTCCGCATCAAATAATCCTTATGTAAAACAGACGACCAGGGCAAGTTTGATGCATGAAGCAGGGCACTCAGATCTGGTTGCTCTGGGATAACCCAGAGGGATGGGATGGGGAGGGAGGTGGAAAGGGGTTTCAGGAAGGGGGTTCAGGGGGACACACGTACACCCGTGGCTGATTCATGTAGATGTATGGCAAAAAACACCACAATATTGTAAAGTAATTAGCCTCCAATTTAAAAAAATAAATTCATTTTTTAAAAATGCATTTAAAAACAAAAATAAAGTCAACAGCTAAGTGGCATTAGGGACATTTACAGTGTTGTGCAATTGTCCCCACCAACCATCTCCAGAACTTTTTTCATCCTGCAGAACTGAAACTCTGAACCTACTACATAATCACTCTATCTTTTCCCCTTGTCATGGATGCTTTTTCAGTGACTGGGATGGTTTGTCAAAATTCACCCATGGTGATGCATGGTGATGGATGTGAGGGTTGGACTACAAAGAAAGTTGAGCACCAAAGAAATGATGCTTTTGAACTGCGGTGTTGGAGAAGACTCTTGAGAGTCCCTTGGTCTGCAAGGAGGTCCAACCAGTCCATCCTAAAGGAAATCAGTCCTGGGTGTTCATTGGAAGGACTGACGCTGAAGCTGAAGCTCCAATACTTCAGAGCGACTAAACTGAACTGAATTATGTGAGTATCATCCCCTAGTACAGCTGAATACCATTCCCCTGTATGGATATACCCTGTTAACCTATACATTCTTATTTGGATTTTCTCTAGATCTTTTCCAGCTGTTGTGCGTAACAGTTGCTATGAAACATTAGTCATTCACGTTTTTCTGGTCCTATGTGTTTTCATCTCTCCTAGCTAGATAGCTAAGTGTGGAACTATTGGGTCAGATATCCACTCTGTGTTTAGCATGGTGAAAGGCCACCAGCCTGTTCTATCAAAATAGCTGTGCCATTTTACGTTCCCAAGGATACATGAGCGTTTCCATTCACCTCCATTTGTTATTGTCTGTGGTTTCTCACTGTAGCCATCCTAGTGGGTGTGACCTGTGATCTCATTACAGCTTCATTCAAAGGCTAATCAAGTTGAACATTTTTAACTACGAATATCGGCCCTTCGTGTTATCTTTTTTCTTTTTTTATTTTTTAAGAAATGCCTGTTAAGTCCCTTTGTCTTTGTAACTCGGTTATCCACTGTTTTGTTACAAAGTTATTTATATATTCTGAATAAAGTCCCTTACCGGGTACATGACTTTGCAATATTTTCTCTCCAATTTTAAATTGTCTTTTCACTTTCTTGATGATGTCTCTTGAAGAGCAAACATTTTAAATTTTGATGAATTCCAAGTCTTCTCTTTATTCTTTTGTCACTTGTGCTTTTAATGTCATATCTAAGACATCATCGCCTAACCCAAGGTCATGAAGAAATATTCATGCTGTCTTCTGAGAGTTTTAGAATCGAGCTCTCACACTTAGGTTTATGACCCATTTTGAGTTACGTTTGTGTCTGGAACATGCAAGATAGGAAATGCATTTATCTTATATGGGGGAATTTATCTGCAGCACCTAACTCATTGCTACTATAACTAAATAGTAGACACAAACTACATAATTTTGAAGATAAATAGATATTTTATATTTGTGGATTTCCTAGCTCTGATGCTTAAAGCCAAACTCCCTGCTGTAATTGCAACTAAAAGCCCAGAGGTAGGTAGAAGAAGATAGAGATAAGAACTAAAAATAGTCCCCTAAGTGAGAAGGAAATCGAAAAAGAACAGGATATATGTATTCGTATAGCTGATTCACTTTGGTGTACAGCAGAAACCAACAGAACGTTGTAAAGCAACTATATTCCAATTAAATTAAGAAAAAACCTCTAAGGGTGAGTGAAACCTAGACCATTAAAAAAAAAAAGGACTAAAAATGGACCTGCATATCTCTTTATTTTTAGCCTCCTATAGGAACTGCAATTCATTTTTCTTCATTAAACCTTTTCCATCAAGTAAGAAGGCTCATATTCAAATAACAGACTCTCGAGGGTGCAAATATACCTACTCAAACACTTGGCTTGAACGGAATCAAAACAAGAGCTTGCCTCTTCAAACAACAGTGAACACGGGCGGAATTAATAGTAACGCCTTGTAACATGAGTCCTACACCCGATTCTACCCCAGCCAAGTGTGGAAACGCATCACGGCTTGGATAGAATCAAGAAGGACCTTCCTTTGGTGAAGGTGCCCAAGCCAGCTAGTGAATCTACACAGAAGGCTCAGTGGGTACAGAACCCACCTGCCAGTGCAGGAGATACAGAAGATGCAGGTTCACTCCCTGGGTCGGGAAGATATCCTGGAGAAGGGCATGGCAACCCACTCCAGTATTTGCGCCTGAAGAATCCCACGGACAAAGGAGCCTAGCGGGGTACAGTCCATGGAGTCACAAAGAGTCGGACATGACTGAGCGTCTAAGTACACTCCTACACACACACACAAATGATGCTAAAGTGATGTCTAGTCCAGACATCAGGATATGATGAGTAAATTGGGCAGACGTGAAAGGCAGGCATGTGGACCCCACACCATCAGACCCCTTCTTCGTGCTACTGATCCCCTGAAAGCACACGACTTCTAGGGTAAATCGCTAACACGTTATGTGACCTTAAATATCCAAGTGGAACTCTCCTTCCGTTACATGACTTCAAACAGCCTACGCAGAAATTAATCATTATGATCCTGATTTGGAAAATATAAATAGAACAGGAATGACCTTCCTAGGAAGCCTTTCATGAAGTGTGTGAGTATTCTTTCTAAACCTGAGCGCTGGCTTTATTCCAGCCTTCCTACCTGATCAGTTCAGTCGCTCAGTCGTGTCCAACCCTTTGCGACTGATCAGAACTCCTTTTATATGAAAGATTGCACAGCGCTGGGCAGAGTCTCCACTGTAAACCCTCGAATGCATGACCGTGTAAGGGGAGGTGCCCCCTCCCACCAGACGGGTCTGATCTCAGTGATGCTGAATTGGAATCTACCTAGCGAAGTGCACCCCACGCCTCCAAATGCCAACCCAGCAGGCTGACCTGCCAACTTGAAGTACTGACATGATTCTTCTAAGGGCGAGCCCCACTTGGGACAAACACACACGCTACTGTATGAAACACAGATGACCGACAAGGACCTGCTGTATAGCACAGGGAACTGTAGTCAATATTGTGTCATGACCCACATGGGAAAAGAATCTGAAACAGCATATCATACATATGTATACCTGAATCACCTAGCTCTCTGCATATGTATAACTGAGTCGCTCCGCTCTATCATTGTAACTAACACAATGGTGTAAGTCGACTCTATGCCAATAATTTATGTTTTAGAAAAAAATAGACAGCAACGTGAAACCTTGAGAGAAATGAGGCAAGGGAGAAACGAGGATCCTAGAATCTGCTGCTTTCCAGGTGTCTCAGAGGCTGGGATTCTCCAGCTCAGCGCATGCAAGCGTGTTAAGTTGCTTCGGTCGTGTCTGTCTCTTTGGGGCCCTGTGGACTGTAGCCCTCCAGGCTCCTCTGTGCATCTGATTCTCCAGGCAAGAATACTGGACTGGGCTGCCTACCCTCCTCCAGGAGATTTCCCAAACCAGGGATCGAACCCACATCTCTGAAGTCTCCTGCATTGGCAGGCAGCTCTGTCCAGCTCAGAGTTATGGACTTTTGGGGGCCAGACAACGCTCTGCTGTGGGGCCAGCCTCTGCGATGTAGAGTGTTGAGGAGCCTCCCTGACCTCCAGCCCATGGAGGTCAGCAGGGCACCTTTCCCACTTCTGAAAATTAAAAGATGTCTTCAGACACCGCCTTGGAGGGGAGAAAAAGTCAAGCCTGGCTGAGAAATCTACAGTGATGCATTAGCAGAAACTCAGGTGTGGTCCAAAGCCTTTGTTATAAATAGCAAAAGGCAGTCTGATCACTTGGAAATTCCAAAGGTTTTGGGAGCTCTATGCCAGCAGGCAAGGATCAAAATGATGATCATTATTATTATTATACCACAGGGATACAAACAGTCATGGGATGTGAACAGTGCCCTCTTTGGCCACAAAGGAGAGAAGTTTCCCCATCTGCTAATTCCTGCCCCTCCCCCTACCCAGCTGGAAGCAGCCAGATGCTGTGTCTGTCTTGTGTCAACTACCCAGTGGCACTTGCCATGGGCCTCTGCCATCCAGCTCGACAAGGATTACATCCTGAGCTGCCAGAGCGGCTGACCTTCAACGGCCCCTGAAAGGACTTCAGGGTGGAGAGCAAAAATGAGGCGCCTGTATGCTGAGAAAAACTGGCACTACAGTTCTTCAGACAGTTAGATATTTTCAGGAGCTGATTTTATGAACCTGATTCTCGTTATCTCTTCATGCCTAGAAAAGCACTAAGATCCTTCATGGTGATGCCTGCTCCTTGTGATCAGTGAAACCTTCTGCAAAAAAAGATATGTGCTTGATTGCACAAACTCTCCCTTCACCCACATCACTTATATTGACCTTTAACCCTGTCTCCTTGGAGCAGTTTCTCGGAGCTCTCTGGGGTGCTGTTCAGCTTCCCAGGTAGCCCAGTAGGTAATGAGCTACTTCTGCAATGCAGAAGACCGAGGTTCGATCCCTGGGTCAGGAAGATCTCACTCCGGTGTTCTTACCTGGAGCATCCCATGGACAGAGGAGCCTGGTGGGATACAGTCCATGGGGTTGCAAAGAGTTGGACAGGACTGAGCAACTAAACAGTTCTCCTGAACTGCAGTCCTCATTTTTGCCCCCAAATAAAGTGTAACTGGCAACTTTCACACTGTGCGTTTTTTAAGCTGGCACTTGTCTCATCATCTTGGGCCTCATCATCTCAATATATGGTCCTTTAGAAAACAGACTGGTGGTTGCCAAGGGGGCAGGGACTGAGACGGAGACAAGGATGGGGAACTTGGGGTTAGCGGCCGTGAGCTCTGCTCTATAGAACAGACAAGTAACAAGGTCCTCCCGATAGGGCACAGCAAACTATATTCAATGTCCTATGAAAACTAAAAATACAGCTACCACATGTCCAGCAAGCCCACTCCCCGGCAGATATCCAGAGAAAACCAAACTTCAAAAAGATTCCTGCACCCCAGTGTTCACTGCAGAGCTGTTTACCGTAGTCGAGACGTGGAAGCAACCTAGGCGTCCATCGACAGATGAACTGATTAAGAAGCCGTGATACATAGACACAACGGGATGTTCCTGGGTCACTAAAAAGAGTGAAATAATGCCATTGGGAGCAACGTGGATGGACCTAGAGGGTGTCCTGCTGAGTAAAGGAAGTTAGATAGAGAAGAAGCACGGTATGACAGCCCTCATATGTTAGGTCTGAAAAAAATGAATCTGCTTACTCAACAGAAACAGAGAATGAACTTGTTGTTGCTGGGAGGAAGGATGGGGAAAGAGATAGTCAGGGAGTCTGGGATGGACATGGACACACGGCTGTATTTAACATAGAGAACCAGCAAGGACCTGCTGGACAGCACAGGGAACTCTGCTCAGTACTCTGTAAT